>CM062295.1:223779213-224379213 GCA_031216915.1 Pictodentalium vernedei | reverse complement strand
TCAAAGCTCTGATCCAACCGTATTTGGAAAACATGTCGATGACCGTCAATAGATATTTGACGCCCTCGTTCCACCTCGAAAACGATCTCATGTCGACCAAGTCGGCAGACCAAATATCATCCAGACCCTTCACGAACACCCTTCTCTTTCGAAATTTACGCACTATGGGTTTGTGTAACTCCTCGGCCAATTCGCTCGTCAATAATCGTTTCTTCTTCTTTTCAGATGCGCTTTTTTTTTGAACGCCCCATCCGAATCGACGTTTCGCACCGATCAGATTGCCGACCAGCGAACGTTCCATCTTCTCTCTCCTGGTCGGATTCGACATGCCTCTCAATTTCCCCAACATATTTTTATCGCAGACGTCGTTGCGAGTCTTGGTGTCGGGATGTTCGGCGTAGCACAGATTGTGATCATACGCGGCTGCGTCCACCCTATTCACAGGTTTGCTCCAAGATTTGGGTGTCAGATCGGCGTTGAGTCTCTTGTTCAATTTCGTTCCGGGTCCTGTGAAACTGTGACCGGGCAGATGCATTTCGAAAGGTAGATTATTGATCATTTTATTCACGATGCCTTTACCTTTGCTCGCGTTCTTTTTTTTGACGAATCTAGTCTTGACAGAACCACACACGTCGCAAATTCCGCGAAGCATCTGTCTGTCGTTTTTAGTTCGCACTTCTCTAGAATTACTCGTCTCGGTAACTCTCTTACACTTTACGCAATACATTTTTAAGAGTTATTTAAATTAATTTCGTTTTTTATTTTATATATAAATTTAATAATTAATTCTGTTCTTATTATATATATATTTTTTTTTTCAATCGCTGCTCTTGAGTTCTATCATCTTACTGAATTCCTCTCTGGCCTCTTTCCTCCCCTTTTCCATGAGAGAATCCTACATCTCTTCCTTGATGATCTGATGAGTCTTGATTCTCACAGCTTCTTTCATGGCATCGTATTTCGTTTTCTCGCTCAATATCGCGAAGTATTCTCCGTCCTATATCCTACCGTCTTTCAACGCCATAGAGATCATTTCGGATATCGTGTCGGTCTTGGAGTCGGCCAAGACGCGAATCTTGTCGTGTTTCCTCGCCTTCAGATATAATTTCCTACTCAAAAAGTTTCCGAGCGTGCTAAACAATCCGGCGGCGAGAGCCACTCCTTCTACGGTCAACACGATCGGAATGCCGACCGCGGTCGACAACAATCCGATGCCGGCTGCGTGTAAACCCATGGAAATCGTGATGAGTGTCGTGTCGATCGCGTTGACGAATTTCACGAAACGCGAATACTTCTTCTTGAGAGAACGACGAGAATCTCTGTCTCGAGTTAGATACTCTTGGATTCTATTGATTTGATCGATGCGATACCTCTCTCCTCTTTCTCTTTCTTCTAGCGATGGTGCCATCGGCAAAACGTCGATCGGCTTCTCATCCTCGTCGTCAGATACAATTTATTTCTGGTTCTCATTTTTGTATTTTTTTTCTTTCTAATATTAGATAAAAAAATTGTATGTGTGTATTTATTTTATTTTCTATTCTCCCTTATTTATATCAACGAAAAAAACTTAGACGTATGCTTCATTCAGCAATAATTTCTTGATGCATCCCTTGTCTTCTAAAGTCAGACTTTTACGCGCCAATTTCAGTTCTTTCGAAACTGTAGGCTTGTTTTGATTCTTACAGAAGACTAATCTCTTCCAAAACGTGATCACATCGTCGAATCTAACGCGTTTGAACGCTGGTTCGAAATACATGACGACCATATCTTCCCTTTCCATCGTCAGACACGAATGATTCTCGTGATCGAAGTCTAGATGATCCCGACATCCGACACATTGTTCTAACAAGATGGGACATAGTTCTTCGTTCACGCGGATTGCGTATGCTCTCATCAGCATGTTTAAAAGAAACCTCGCTCTAATAGTCTGGGAAGCGCACATGATTTACGTTTTTTATTATCTATTCGATTTGATATATTTATTTTTCTAAATAACTATTATTTATATATTTTTTTTCTCTCTCCTATATATATCGATCACTTTTTTTTATTTCCTAGGGTATTCCCCCCGCTCACGTCAGAAATGGAAGCGTTCAACAGTTGTCAAGTTTTTTTTGAAAAAATCCGGGTATTCCCCCCACCCCACGACGAGGGGAGATAACTCTGTATGATCAAGTTTATGAGAATCGAGCAGTCTGATTGGTCAATTAGCAGAGAATCAAGCAATCTGATTGGTTGATTAGCTGAGTTTGGTAAATCCCACTATGGGAATTCCCCTAATGACGTCATAAATGGGAAAAACCCACCACCTCAAAACAATTGCGGATTCACCAACGATGGATCGATGGTCTGATCTGCGATGGGAACGTTGACAAAAATTTTTAAAGTAAAAGAAAAAGTGAAAATGTACAATTTCACCCTTTTTTTTAAAAAACGCGTGACATTCAACGTTCACAACGAGTATTTGAACGTTAAAAGTGCGATCTAGGAGTCACAAAAAAACATGGAGACTCAAGACCACTGAACATTTTTGTGAACAAGCGTGCGATTTAACACTGAATCTCACGTTGGTAAACGCATCGTGTACATATACCGTACACGTACATGTACAAAGTGGTCGTAAATCCGCAATTATCACCCACTTATATGTAATCAACTCATAGAGTCGACTGTAGGCACCACTGGTTCCTGGAAGTCTGCTACCGTATTCGAGCCAGAACTGATAATAAAATAATATTTCATCAGAACAACTTGTGGCCAAGTGTGCTTCATATATCCAAGAACAAAGCTAGGCATTCAAAACACTTTCGAATACAGCGATATCATTGAAGGGTTATTCAAATAGCCATGATCAAACAGATATGAAACATCAACATCCGAAATGTTTCAATTGTGTGCTTTTGCACTGTGATTTTTGGTTGAAATATTGGGTAACATAGTCCTTAAGGTGCTATATAAGTAATGGAATTTTGTTTATTTTGAAATTCTCACCTCCCGGTTGACAGAAGATCCAGTGGTTCAATACATTGCAATGAGACGGCAAATAGTGGCCACAGTGACCCCGAACTCAGCAGCGAGCTCATCTGGAGATATCCCAGCCTCATGAATACCAATGGCACGCATCCTCTGATTTTCGGTTAACCTTGGCATTTTTTATAATGTCGGAAGACAAAAACTAGCGTGTTTTCTCAATAGCTCAGGCTCTCTAGCACAACATAACACAAAGAAAATCGTTGGTCACCCATTCAGTTTGACATTCTCGGGTAGCATGTGCTCTTTTGAAATCCGTAGCAAAATAGTATACGGTTGGGTGGACAACAACAGCATGTCATTAAACTCTTTGCACGACTTCTTGTCCACAAACATGCAACACTAGAACTATTATATTTCATCCTTTATGCTATTTTTCACATTTGTTTCTATTATGCTTTCTTTTTTGACTCCGTATTTAATTGTTTTTATCCGTAGACCAAATGTAGTAAAATTTGACACATAGCTACCTCAGTGTGCTGTCTAAATAGTCTTTGGTTAAAATTCAGTCAACCATGACCACGTGCGACTCTGCATGCTTTCAATAGATGTTTCGACAAAGTGTGCACGCTGGGCACTCCCACGTGCTCGAAAACCATACCAAATCGAAGTTTTGAACAGTACGCATTGATTGCACAACATTTCATTTCAATTCGATTGAAAATGCCACGAATGTCCGAAGTTGATAGTGGTTGGGCTATCGCTCTGATTATGCAGAGCCAATCGCATTGTCTCGTCGCCCAGAAATTTGGGCCCATTCATGAGTGAACGATTGATCGTTTAGTTGGGTGTCTCAGAGCCACAGGAAGACTGGCTGACCGTCCTAGGAGCGGACGTCCGCGCGTTACGTCGCCACGTCAAGATTGAGACATACGGTTTTCACACCTCCGTAACCGATTTCAGACGGCGACGGTAACGGAGAGTCAAGTCGAAGGCACTCAAGGTCGTCGAGTGTGCCCATGAACAGCTGGAAATCGGTTGCGGAAGTTCCACTTAAGGCCACGACGTCCCTACGTTGGTTTGCAACTTACACACAGGCGACGTCAGCAATGGCCGCGGGCACATGCACCAAATGGGTTTCGGTTGGCCCACTGGAGACGTGTGTTATTCACTGACGAGTCTCGGTTCACGCCTTACAGTCAGGTGGACGGCAACGTTGCTATCGACGTCGAGGTGAGCGATATTCTGGCCCCTCGTTAAGGAAAACGACAGATTCAGGGAAGGGTCTGGTATGGTTGGGGCTGGGGATTTCTGATGGGGTGAAAATACCTATCGTGGTCATCCAAAACAATCTTGCAGCCGTAAGATATCGAGATCAGGTCCACATGCCTCAAGTTCTTCCACTTATCCATGCGAGTAGCTTTACATTGCAGCGGGATAATGCGAGGCCGCACGATGCAGTTTGTCGTGACTTCCTCAACCAATCCAATATTCCAGTTCTCGAATGGCCAATCCACAGTCCAGGTTTGTCCCCGATCGAGCATTTGTGGGACGAGCTGGATGGGGGATCAGGAAGCGTGTCAATGTCCCGAACAACGTCGCTCAGCTCACACAAACCCTTCTGCAGGAGTGGAATAGCATTCCACGAAGGACCATAAACAACTTGATGGGGTCAATTGCAAGGAGAGTTAGAACAGATACTGAAGCCCATGGTGGGTACACCCGCTATTGATTTTGATCAGAAAATTGCGTAGGTTCCCCACGTTTGAACGTTATCCATGCAAAAGCCGTATGTGTTAAGACAACAAAACTCGTCAAAATGTAATCGGGAATGAAAACAACATGCAAACAATGAAATAATCATGCATAACACATTTGAAATATTTACCACAGAAAAAAACTTGCGTTTCGTTTTTCCGCGAGAAAATGTTACTTTAAGATGCTATATAAGTAAGAGAAATTTGTTTACTTTGAAATTCCCACCTCTGAAATTCCATAAATTCAAATTAAATATACACAAATTATACATCACAATGAAAGTTGTATACAATCAGCTCACAGAGTTGACAGCTGACTCCAACGGTTCCTGGAAGTTTGCTACAGTATTCGTACCAGAACTGATAACAAAATAGTATTTCAGGCAAAAAAGTCATGGCCAAATTTGATTCAGATATCCAAGACCAAAACTAGGCATTCAAAATTCTTCAAAACGCAGCGACATAGCTGCGTGGGGGTAAATTCCCAAACTCGGCTTTGTTTACATTGTGGGTTTATTTGGGTTTTTGGTCTAGTCATCGGATCGAAAAAGCATCGATATATAATGTCGGCTAAAATCAAATAATGACAAAGATTGCCTTAATACTACATAATATTATTATATGGAGACTGCACAGTTGCCATATTGCTTGAAAGGTATCATGACACTTATTGGAATTTCTAAGAATTACAATTTTGTTTGTCAATGAAATTTCGATGTATCGAGTGATTCGCGCATGTCAGTCGAACATGGAATCCATCTTCAATAAAGAAAATGCAGACAGTGTTGTCCTTTTCCCAAACGCAGTCCCATCGCTGCATCCTAAAGTGTTTTGAATGCCTAGCTTTGTTGTTGGAAATCTAAAGTACATGTGGCCACGAGTTGTTCTCCGGAAATATTATTTTGTTATCAGTTCTGGTACGAATGCGATAGCAGACTTCCAGGAACCATTGATGCCAGCTGTCAACTCTGTAAGTTGATTGCATATATTGTCCGTGTCCTATACATCACAACCTTCATTTTGATGTATAATACGTGTACATTTAATTTGAATTTATGGAATTTCAGATGTGGGAATTTCAAAGTAAACAAATTTCCCTTGCTTATATAGCACCTTAAACATATATAAATAAACAAATAAATAAATAAAGCAATCACCACCCCCAGATAACCAGATCCGAATGCTGCGGAGGATCTGACGACTACAAATCAGATATGCCAAAGCACTACCATGTGAGTACGGCGATCTGTTTTCACACCCCAACCTGCCAATGGCATTTTCGTTTAGGGCGATGTTCAGACTGAACAGCTGCAATAATTTTTACCCCCCACCACCACCCCATCCGCCATGAAATGGCCAGGGGCATATAGTGTTGCCCTTGTCGGTCCGTCATTCCGAGATAACAGTTTTACGGCTGTTTCATCGGTACCTGCAAATGAAGTTCGAGTTTGGTCCCGGTTGGATATTTTTTCGCGGAGTTATTGATCTTGAACTTATTGACAGAATATCAATAACAGAGATGACTTGCTGGTGGCGAACCATTTCAAACTACCTGGACACTCGGGAGATGACATTCGAGTTCCGGTCCTCAAAGGAAATTTGACGGACACTCATAAAAGAAGAGAGTCCTTTAGCAAAGTCTACTCGTCACATTGATGAAGGGATTTCATTATAACTTGGTAGGATGACTCGTTTTGGAATGATTTTACTCTTACCTTGGTAACTTTAGTTGACATAAGTTAACTGTGAGGGCCACATCAACCCAGGCCTCAATTCATTAGTACAGTATACACCTCAAATTATTCTTGTTTAACCCTTTACCCAACGTAACGGCCAAAAGCGATCAGCGCTATTCTCAAAAATCGCCAATTAATTTCATTATTTTTTCATTTTTTGTCTCAAAAACATAGGTTATGACCCCTCGTTGGAACGAGCTCGTTCCAACGAGGGGTCATAACCTATGTTCTCGAGACAAAAAATGAAAAAAATTAATTATTCAAGAATTTGTTTTGCAAGTGTCGTCTGCTTTTCAAGTTAGGTAAAGGGTTAAAACATAGCATGTACAGAGTTGAAACTAGAAGTCCTGTGACTGCATTGTGTACTATTTTGAAGTAATAGCGCGCTGAGTAAGTGCACTTTTGTCCCTGTCAAACTACACCATTAGCATGACCCATTTCATGTAGAAAAACAGCGTGCCCAATTTTGTTCAATTGTATACTAGTAAATAGAGATCATTAACGACATTCCTAACTTCTGGGAAATAATATTATGACTGTACATGTAATGACGTAAATAGATATTAAAATTCGACTGCATATAGAGAATGCAGAGCGTGGCTTATTATTTAATCGCAGCTCCATATATTCCCCACTCGAAAAGTATTTATAAATGTTCATAACAGCACAAAAAAACACTTGCGAACTTTTATCATGGTGGTCCATGCAATGGAAGTCGGCAAGGGCTTCTTGTGTTTTGTCCACAGAAATTGTTATAATTATTAAGTCAAAAATCCCATCCCACATCCATTTAGTAGTAATCTACCCCCCCCCCCCCCACCCTCCCCGCATACTGTCAATACTTTTTGCTGTTTCATCGTTTCAGTTCACGATTTAATCTCGACCGACCGACCGACCAAGTTAATAGAGCATTTTATTACTTTCCAAAGTGTGATTTACTGGGATTTCCAGGTTTGATTATAAACGAAAACTTCACAAATGAATTATGCAATCAACAATTGTGTCATGTATCTGTGCGCGCAAACGAAGACGCTTTGCCGTGGATGTAATGGGGACTTCATTCGTTTGTTGTTGTTGTTTTTTTTTACCCTTTTCCTAATATGAAAAGCAGACACTTGTAAAACAAATTCTTGGATAGCTATTATTTTCATTTTTGTCTCAAAAACATAGGTTATGACCCCTCATTGGAACGAGCTCGTCCCAATGAGGGGTCATAACCTATGTTTTAGAGACAGAAAATAAAAAAATAATGAAAATTAATTGGCAATTTTTGAAAATAGCGCTGACCGTTACGTTAGGGAAAGGGTTAAATAATATAATTATCGTTAATAATGAAAAGTAATAAACAGAGTAATCGCTTGACTGGACTGGTTACGTGAAATAATTCATTCGAGGCGAGGGACTATATTGTAAAATACTCGTGTGCGCATTCGCGCACTCGTGTTTGTACAACGTCCCTCACATCTCATGAATTATTCACGTAACCAGTCCAGTCAAGCGATTACTCGCTATATATTTTGCATTGCACCTGATTGTATAGCACACACGCTGTTGTGTATTTCAGACTACTTCATTCTTCTGCAGTGTGCGCATTAACCAACGTGTATTTTGTGCGCTAATTGTGACAGGATTTCTAGTTTCAACTGAAAGGTACAGAGCTTACCTTATTCTCATTTATCACAAATCCTGTCTTATTTCATAATCCTTTCATAAACATTCAACATTGTTCTTTTCATCTAACACGACTCACAGTCAAGTTAAGATGCAGTGTCATTGACTCTTTCAATCAACATCTCATCAACTGTTATCATTTGATTGTACTTGCCCCCATGATCTAAACTGTAAGTATATTGACCAAAAACTTGCAAAGAACTCACCATATTTTACAGTCGTTTTTCATACAGCATAACCATCCCGTCAACATTTTTGAACTTTAATGAATACCGATAACTGTGAATATCCATCAAAGGGGGTGGGGGTCTTAGAAATTGGTCACAAAAAGCTGTAAAAAATGGAGAAAATGTGCGAAAAGGGGTGGGTGGTCCACCATGTCGAAAGTTAAAAATCATTATATCTTTTGGACCCCCCTCCCCCCCCCCCCCGGTACGTTCGGATAATTTGTTGTTTTCTAGTATGTGGCTCCGTTATGGGTACCTACAAGCCGAGTTTGAGGTTGGTCCAGGTTGAGATTGCGCTCCAAAATTTTCCAGGCATTTTCAAAAATGACATCCGAATAGTCTTCAACTTAGTTATCTAACGCATAACATGTATTACATTTTTCTAAATCCAGTAAAAACATACAACACTCTCTAAGTAGAAATAAACAATCTGGATGTGGGTGAAGTAATTTACTGTCAAATGCAAGACTTCAAACTGGAAAATTGCCTGAGAAAATGTCAAAAGCAGTCATTTTCAGTCAAACGGCAGTCTCAAAAGCAGAATTTCCCCACTAACCCCACGTATCTAAGTCTGGAGCATATCTTCCCCTGTTTCTAAAATGTGAAAAAAATTACTTTTCCGTCTCATTTTTTTAGTTAAATGACTGGTAGGTAACAACTCCGTGTGAAAATAACATTTTAAAAATAGTGAATCTTTCGAAGCTACTATTTCCCATAATTCCTCAGGTAAATTACCCCATGCATCAGACTCCAACTCTGTGACCAAAGCTTCAAATTGTCTTGTACAACAAATAGCCTAATGTAATCATATATCGGATACGAAAAATACATCTCCAATTCACATGGCATTAGTTTCAACATATGCTCTTAGTTTAGAATTTTAACTCTGGCAATTGTGCAAAACTGTAGAGCGGAACCAGAACGATTTTTCGCGGAGTTATTCATATTGAACTTAGTTTATGATGTGAAAACCCAAAAAATCAGTTTTCTGGACTTTTTTCGCTATTCGTTCAAATAATTGCCCGATTTCTGGTATGTGGCTTCGCCATGGCTACACACAAACCGAGTTTGAGTTTGATCCCGATCGGATGATCTTTCGCAGAGTTATTGACCTTGAACTCAGTTAAAGATGTGAAAACTCACTTATAACTCACAGAATCAGTTTTCCCGACTTATTTTCTGTATACTTTCAATACATTGTAGCAATAGCCACTGGATTTGAAAAGAAACTCTCCTTATTCATAGTCACTTTTGGTCTAGATGTATCGGGGAGGGCTCAGCTATAAATGAATCAGCAATGAGTAGGTCAGGATTCTTCAAAAGTCTTCCTGAAGGGTCCTCACACCGACGAAGTACACAAGACGTAAAACACCATCATTACAAAAATGAGAAGATTTCAACCCAGCTCCACCAACTAAACAAAAATGAACCCAGCTGAGCCTGAAGTGTTTGCTCGTTGTCTTGTAGTGAGTTGGAACTGATCTGTAGCTGAAGCAACCCTTTATTAAGAGCGGAGGCTATTTTTGTCAATGTTGCATTGGCGCACATCATAAAGAAAAACCAATCTGGCAAAGTTTCTGAAGACTTAACAAGCATGATTCTATTTGGAACCCCCCCCCCCCCCCCAAGGAATAACAGATATACTGTTTGTTTCCCGTCGAAATGTCAGTATAAATAAGTTTATAATTACATGATTTCTGCCGTCAAGGCACAAATATTCGTCTTTCTCTGTAAGCAAAAATCTGAAGCTTGACCATTTCATATACATACTTTTATACATCAAATTCCCTGTGTATATCCATTTCCTGAACAATTACACGACCTATTGTGAAGAATATATATCAGGGTGCAAAAGGACATTTGAACGATGTCTCAAGCAGTTTTAGAGCTGTTATTTCCAAGTTAACAGAGGCCATGGATGTAGATGTTCAGAAACAATAACTACCAGTTTTGGACACAGTAAACTGAGAAAAATTCGCTAGGAAGCCCTTCAAATTGCGAAAACTGACAAACGGTGTGCTCTATCCCATTCAGAGTTGAAACGTTTGAACCAGCTGTTCTTGGAGTCTATGGAACATATATTGTTTTCGATATGTCGATCTTAAAAACACAGGGTCCACGAATTTGCAACCAAAGGGATCACTTATGGAAACGTTGCCTTTTGTAAAGCAAATAAAGAATAAGAAAACTAAAACAATATAAGTTATCTCCGCCAACATGTATGGTATATGGAGATTTAATACCTGGATGTCGGTTTTTAAACATCGAGCCGCAAGTGAGGTGATTAAATGAGACATCCAGATATTAAATCTCCATATACCATACATGTTGGCGGAGATAACGTTTTTGTCCCGTTTGAAACACAATACAAACATAGTGGAAATGTATTTGTGGACACATTTCTCAGCTCCACAATCACTTGTACCAAATTCGTGATAATTATTTTGTTTTTACAATCGCAGAAGACAACAGACAGAGTTACATCCCTTGGGTCGTCAAGGAAACGAGTAAACAGTATTTTGTGACATATCCTCCCCTGAGTTCCAATGTGTTCTATGTGCCTACTAGCACATAGAACACATTGGAACTCAGGGGACGAATTATTTGCTCTTATTTTATTTTTATGATTGAATTGTCGGAAATCTGATGATATTTGTGACTATTTTCGGGTTTTTTATTTCGAGGCGAACAAAAGCGGAAAGCTTTCGTTTAAACCATGTACCCCCGATGTTTCGCATGCCCCTATACCCTGGATGTTGCACGCTCTCACATACCTTGGATGTTTGTGTAGGGTATCAGGAGGTGCAATAAAAACAGTACGTTGAAAACATGAGTTTATTTACAACATTTCAACTTGCCAACTGCAGAGTAATTGAATGACCACTTGATTTAACCTCAGTCTCAGATTATCCTTGAACACACATGGATTGCACGAATAACATGACGATGAGTGGCGTTCACAATAACAAACTATTCAATCATTAGGTTGACCAGTATAATGATTAACCCTTGAGAATACACAACATCTACCCTCTACGAAACATAATCCTTAAACCGTACATGGGGGTTCCTGACTCGGGTACTTCGTCTCAATTGAGGATTCGCTTGACTGTCCTGTTTCGGGTGTGGCGCATTCATAGGCGAACTATTGGGGGCAGGCTAACTGTTAAAAGTTAAATGTACCAGCTGAGAAGAATTCCAAATGCGGCCATCATTGAGCTTATAAGTGTGCTTACCTTTTCGTTTAACAACGACATGGTTTCGAAAATTTGAAATCACCTTTTCGAATGATTCCAGGGTTTTTTGAATGCACTTTGTCACCTAGCGTAAACTTTACGTTATAGGCAGACCGTTTTTTATCGATGTACTGCTTACTCTTTCGCTAGTAATTTTTAAGGACTATGTTACCCCAAATTTCCCTGATTATGCTTGAGCAAGTAACAACAATATCAATGGAAAGAAGCAGGAGGTGGCATTTCCCCAAGTACAGTGATGGTCTATCCACGTTATAGAAAGGAGAATAAGGCATATTTGAAAAAATTCCGTCCAAAATGTTGACTTACTAAAGATTTTCAGTTACGATTTGGCAAAACAAGATGCGTTGCAACACGACCTATTCATACGAAAATCTCACAACGAAACGCTTCTTTCATCCGATGTTTAGTGGAATTTACCCGAAAATATTGCTTAAATGCGAACAGTTGTTCAGGAAAATGAATTTGTCATTTTGCGAATTTCGTCGAGTAAATATATGGCACAACATGAAATTAGGAAACACCATACACAAATGAGTATTTCTGTAAGACAGTGAGACGATCAAAGGATATAAAACACTCTGCTTGTGGACAGACTTGCATTCTGTCTTTCAAATATGTTTAACAGGAGTCTTCACAGTGATCGTAGACAAAATCGAAACTTCAAATGTTATCAATTTTCTTCCCGAAATGTGCCGACGGAAGCAAACATTTAGCGCTAAAAATCGAGGGCATCCGCAGATAAATATTAGCTTTAAGCAAATTGAAAAAGTAGGCAAACAGCTAACTAGATTCGTGTCAGTGTATATCTCCTATGAGATTTAAATATATTGTCGAGATAAATAATTATTTGAAAGATTAACGAGGAATTATTTTGTATAGTTGTGTTCTTTCGCTCAATTTCTGTCTTCAGGTTTTCAGATTTCTTCTGCTGCAGTTGTTTACAAAAGAAAAAATTAGAGTGAATAAACGTAAGTTTACTTTTCGGGTTACCTGATTTAATCACAACCAATAACTTAAGGTTCCTTCATATTGATTGTAAGTATGATTTGAAAGATCGCAAGCTCTCTAATAGTTTAAGAGTCAATTTATTTCACTGAAATGAGTTAACGTCGTTGCAGGTTGTTGACATATCATGGCGTACTGGTTGTCAAGTTGTAAAATATCCCTTTTTACGTTTTATCACGTATATGATATTGAAAGGATATATCTAAGAAGGTTTTGGCCCAATAAAAAAAAATAATCCACTTTACAGGTAAGCACGCGACTATTGCACGCTTGCATGCTTGATAGGGCATACCAAAACAGTCACTACATCAGTTTGTTTGTTATGTGGTAATATCAAAGAAAATCCAGCTGTAATTTCACATCTGTCATCTGTACATAAACAATCATCAGTCACCATATATTATTCACTTATGTTCTGGGAGAACCATCATATTATTTTTTTGTAAATATGAGAAAAAAGAAAGAAAATTTGGACGTCCTCATGGCAGACAATCGTTTAAAATTAAGCACCATCGAAGTACTAGTATTAAGGTATGTAAAGACTCTCCCTCAGAGTGCGAAAATGAAAAATATAGAATTTCTGATTCATCACCAGGTAAACTGAAACTTGTTGTGAAAAAAATTTCAAAGCAGCTCATACGCAAATGTGATAAAACTCTACCAAGTGCCTTTTATAGTATTTCAAAAACTCATATAAGTGATTCCTCGTTAAAGTTAACTTTTAAAAAACAGAATATTAGTAAAGGGCAAATTTCTGGATACAGACTTTCCAATATTTCTAAATTAAATACACATATCAATAATATATCAAAACATGTTTCTAACTGTGGTGCAGCACAAAAACTTGTATCTAATAATTTACCCCCTTTCCACCTTGCACATTCCGCGAAAGAATATGGCTTGGCAACCGTAATTTTGTGGCAGTGTTTAGGATGTTGTTCAAAATTTTACATTGACACTAGTGATAAAATTGAAACTGTTTCTGAACAATTGAGGTATGATGACAATGTGAGATCAGTGTGGGGGACAATGGCAACAGGTGGTGGATGGTCTTCACTCAATCAACAGTGTACAACATTAGATATGCCTCGTCTTTCTAGGAGGAGTTTCATTAAAATTGAGGAGGAAATAGGTCAAATGTGGGAGACGTTGATGATGGAAGACTTGTTAAGTGCAGGTTCAGAGGAGAGAAAATTGGCCATTGAGGTGGAGACTTTCATGGAGGTGTGCCATCAATAACAGTAGACTGTGATGGAAGTTGATCAAAAAGGTCTCATAAACATACTTACAGTACTTTGGGTGGGGTAGCTATCATAATAGGTGCAGTCACTGGGAAATTACTTTATTTAGGTGTGAGGAATAAGTATTGTTCTATCCGTTGCGTGGCTGAGAATAAAAAAGTTGAACCGAAAACTCACGTGTGTTTCAAAAACTGGAGCGAGTCCAGTCAGGCAATGGAGTCAGACATTATTTTAAATGGTTTTTAGAGGCATAAAAATGCATGGACTTCGCTACATGCGATTGAATGGTGATGGAGATAGTTCTGTGTTTGCACGCATTCAGGAAAGTGTTCCTGTTTGGGGTCTCCATGCGACAAAAATAGAATGTGCAAATCATATTTGCAAATGCTTACGAGGTAAACTTGAAAACTTAGTACTCACAAATCCTGAATATAAGGGTAAAAATAAGTTAACAAAAACTGCTCGTATTTATCTGGTTTGTACTGTGCGATCTGTGATAAACTATCGATGTGAAAATAGATCAAAAGACATAAAAAAAATTATGACATGCTTTTATAAACAGTATTAATCATGTATTTGGCAGTCATGTAAAATGTTCTTCATTTTGTAAACTTAAAAATACAAACTCAAGTGAAAAACCACTTTTAGATGATTCTGATGATTCACATGTGGGAAGCAGCGATGACGACATAATTTCATCTGTTTTTGATTCAGCTGCCAGTTATTGGCAAGGCATTAAAAATTCTTGTGACCTTGATCCTGCAGGTTTAGACTTAGGAGTAAGGTCTTTATCAGTTGGCAGTAACTTATATAAAGATCTTTTCCTCATAATTAACAGAATAGCACTGAAAGCAGACAGACTTTTAACAAATTCCACCACAAATATGGCTGAAAGTTGGATGAACATTCGTATGAAATTTGATGGGGGCAAAGTGTTTAACCGGTGTAACAAGGGTTTATGGGGATATAGGTGCTATGGTGCAGCATTGCGTAAAAACCTTGGGCCAGATTGGCCTCCAGTTGTTTGGGAAAAGGTGACAGGGAATGAGGCTGGATCCTATTTCCATAGTTGCTACGAAGTAAGAAAACAACACCATCAAAAAAGTCGAATTAATCAAAATAAACCTGACGCTAAGAAAAAAACTAAAGAGAAAATTCAAGTCTATTAAAGCAAGTCAAAGTAAAAAGGCCAAACAAGCATATGGAGATGAAGCACTTGATGTTGTACACGATATTACTGCCCAAAATGTCAGATGCTTTCTGAAATATTTTATGAAAAACATATTAAAATACCTGAGGCTCTTATGATTAACCCTTTACCTAACCTGAAAAGCAGACGACACTTGCAAAAAAAATTCTTAAATAACTAATTGTTTTCATTTTTTGTCTCAAAAACATAGGTTATGACCCCTCGTTGGAACGAGCTCGACGAGCTCGTTCCAACGAGGGGGTCATAACCTATGTTTTTGAGACAAAAAAATGAAAAAATAATGAAAATTAATTGGCGATTTTTGAGATTAGCGCTGGCCGGTTTTTGCCGTTAACTTAGGTAAAGGGTTAATGTAGACAAAAACACTAAACTGCAGTCATTAAGTGGTTTATGGATCGGGGAACGAAAAAATACTAACTGCCACCAACTTCAGTTCTATCATCAAAAGAAATCTAACTATTTCAATAAAAAGACTCGTTCAAAGACTTCTGTATTCCTCCTTTTCTGGAAATAAATTTACCAGAAAAGGTCTGAAACTTGAAAAAATGGCCATCAAAGAATACATACATTTTAAATTTCAAAAATCAGAACAAGTGCAAGTGAACCCAATGGGTTTATTCATTTGTAGGGAGCACCCACACCTTGCAGCAAACACAGATGGGAGAGTTGAGAGCGACATTTGTGTTACTGGTCTTCTCGAAATGTATTGATGACAAAAACTTTATCATTCGAGGAAGCAGCAACTACTGACAATCTTTTTGTTTGGTATTTGAGGAAAACACATTATTTTTGAAAGGAAATCATCAATTCTATTCCCAAATTCAAGGGCAGTTAAAGATACTAAATTATTCTTGGCTGGATTTGGTGGTTCGAAGAGTTGATCCACATCAGTTGCATGTGCAAAAAATATACAGAGAGGCAATATTCTGGAAAGAGAAAATGCTTCCAAAATTAAATGCCTTCTACTTCAAAGCTTTGCTACCTGAAATTGCTGCCCCATGGTTTGAAAAACTACCTGGGATACGTGAACTAGGACAATGGGTAATTAAATTATTTCTTTGTTGCTGTTTATGGTCATTTTATGCACCTATAGCTATAATATACCCACAGAACAACCAGGTGCATACAATCAAGTTTTAATCTTAACCTGCTGAGTACTTATCATCAACTTTAGTCATGGCCGCTGTGGAGCAGCCATGACAAGATTTGAAAATAAAATTCTAAATTTTACTCACGAAATCATTGGTGATAAAATTCATTTAATTTACAGTGAGAATATTTAATTAACTGATTGAGGGTTAGATTATTTTTGGTGGTCTAAAATTGTTATTTGAAATTTGTTGTACTACAAATGTTTGGAGAGTTACTTTTGGCACTCTCCAATGATTTGTAATAGAAGAAACTTGTATAAGCATAATATTTGCATTTAACTGAATAGGAAACATGAACAAGGAAAATGTTGACTTTTGCTGTGGTACCATAATTTCTTTGAAAGCCCTGGTAATTTGTTCTAGCACTCAACAGGTTAAATGTGTCTTATACTTATTTAAGTGGCAAGAGAAATACTGTTCTGATGGGAATATCGGCCAGCAGCATGCAACGAGTTAATCCATCATTTGTACCAATGTTCCACAAACTTTGTTTACCTCAGTGAACAAATAAACATTGTCAACTTGTGGTATTTTGATATCAGTGTTCTGAAGGTTCAATTACAGCATTGGTAAAATGACAGTGAAGTGGTCTGGGAAAGCACCCCTGGACATGTATTTAGGTACTCTGCTGTGGGTAGGTCATATGACCTGTATTCATTTGGTGACAGGCTTTTATAAATTCAGGAAACTTGATGTACTGCTCATGTGCATGTTCTTCGATTTTGCACAGTTATTTTTAGTAGCTCACAAACATTTTATTATATTTTTCAGTATGCTTCGAATGTGAGAAGAAAAACAAAAGCACAGCAATCTCGGTCCAAAGCATCGATCACACCAACATGCACTTCTCAGATTGTAAGTTGTAATTCAGTGTAAGACGTGAAACATTGTCCAGTTGCATGTCATTCAAAATGTAACATTCACCTGCTAGATACTTACAACTTTAGAAGGTTTTCATACTCCCCTTTTCAAGAAAGAGGGGTGTCTATGGTAACGCTTTGTAAGTTCATTCATGCATTTTACCTGCTCACTTTAGAACGATAACTTTGTACCCTTGATAAGAATATTCTCATTCTTTATTCATTAAAAAAAGAATACCATAACCCTTTTGAGTCAAAACAGTTTTTCACACTACCCATTTTATGTTTTTGTAAGCACTACGAGGGCAAAATGATACCGATTTGTGTACGGTGTAATATTTCATTAAACCTTCTGTTAGCAATCCACTCATCTGATATGATGTCAAACACAGTTAGAAAAAGTTTAAAGGGCGAATTTCAACATTGTGTTACTTCACATCAGTTCATCATTCTAGAAGAATATTGGCTATGGGATAGTTATATATGTATATGATAGCAATTTCAGTTAGAATTTCTGTCAACAAAGATCCTTTAATGTGGACAAATGAAATGGCAGTTTAGACAGTTTACCTATATCTTTCAATGCAACCTGAATGCTTCTTCGTCCAATTCAGAGTTTAATATTCATACGAGAGTCAGAATCGACTCTCGCAAGCAACACAATGTGACTCATTGGTAATTCCCTTGAAATGGTCAGTTGATTCTTATAGTGTCAGAAAGTTGCCTGATTAGTTCTATTTATTTGTTGCTCCCTGATACAAGTAATAAGGTAGTACTTTGAGTGAGCAGTGGTGGATAGTGAAGCCTTGGTTGCCAGTACATGCATCCAAGACTTCAATAGAAATCCCTGCCAAAGTACTGACCCCCAACATCAGGGCTACCAAAAAATGTATGTCGGACAGTGTGTTCTACATTACATGTTGGACAAAGTAAATCACAAGACATTGAACTAATCCCTTCATAAACAGTAAGCATCTGACCAGAATATTCAGTATATTTCCTCATTTTCTATAGTTTATACACAAACACCTTTTAGACTTTTATTATTAAAAGCGAACCTTTCAATATATATATATATGAGTGCATTTTTATTATGGAATATATTCTGGTTGTAATCACCAGTTTAGAACAGCACTTTCAAATTTACGTTTATCTTCATTATACCAGGATTGGAAATAGATTCTCACAGCAAGAGTGTGCAAGATTCAAAATCGATTCACATGAATCAGGACAGATTTGAAGGCCTTCAATTTGTAAAGGCTTGTTGGGTTTAATGTGATCGTGAAAACTTTTGTGATATGAGGTTGGAAGGTCAGGGTAACTTCTCTGATACATACATATTTGGGAAAAAGTTTTCTCAGAAGGGTGTATATCGAATCACCTTTAGTTTGTTGGGCTGGAGAGTGGAGATGGAGGGTCTGGGGTGGAGTCCGTTAGTGTTCAAATGTTTGTTTTTACATTCCAATATGCTTTTACTCTACCAAATCCAGAAAGTGACAATCCACTGCATTCTCCACATACTACAACGCCCTCCACATCCTCTGTAAAGCCATCAAGGAAGACATATCCTAAATTTCTGAACAGATATATTAGTCATGAGTGGATTGATGAGTATGGTCACAGCCAATGGTATCAAGGCCAAGTAGTCAATCTCATGCAGGGAAAAGACGGAGAGCCTAGGGCTGTTTATGAGATTTTGTATGATGACTGTGATGATCTTTATGAAGTAGATCATTTGGTGGAAGACTACCGTTCAGATTCTGTGAAATATATTGATTTATAAATAGTAAGTATTTTATAAATGCATTCAGTATATTTTTCCATTGTGGGGGGAATTGTGTGAGATTAATTGCAACATTAACAAAGCGAATGAAACACAGACCATGTTCATTGTCATTTGCTTATAATGTGGTTCCAGAAACATTTTAAATATGTTTGTTGCTTTATTTCTTTTATCTTCTGTCATTTTCAGTGTTTGCTGGTAAGATATGTGTGTTTGTTATTTCGAAGGTTTTAATCCATCTAGGGTATAATGTTTGATGCAATCAGGAATAGATATTTTGCACTTTCATGATGTTTAAAACTCACTCAAGACGTATTTCAGAACTCGTTAAGTATTTGCTGGTGGAAAACCTAGTAAGTAACAAAGTGCTTAGGTACTATAGCTAAAGTTCTGCTTTAATTGTCTAAAAACACTTGATCACAGCTGTTGTTGATGGGACAGGTCAAACACCATCAAAGAAAAGTCTAATTAATCAAAATAAACCTGACGCTAAGAAAAAAACTAAAGAGAAAATTCAAGTCTATCAAAGAAGTCAAAGTAAAAAGGCCAAACAAGCATATGGAGATGAAGCACTTGATGTTGTACACGATATTACTGCCCAAAATGTGCAGACGCTTTCTGAAATATTTTATGAAAAACATTTTAAAATACCTGAGGCACTTATGATTAATGTAGAAAAAAACACTAAACTGCAGTCATTGAGTGGTTTATGGATTGACGAACGAAAAAAAAAGACTAACTGCCTCCAACTTCATTTCTATCATCAAAAGAAATCTAAATATTTCAATAAAAGGACTCGACCAAAGACTTCTGTATTCCTCCTTTTCTGGAAATAAATTTATCAGAAAAAGGTCGGAAACTTGAAAAAATGGCCATCAAAGAATACATACATTTTAAATTTCAAAAATCAGAACAAGTGCAAGTGAACCCAATGGGTTTATTCATTTGCAGGGAGCACCCACTCCTTGCAGCAAGCACAGATGGGAGAGTTAAGAGCAACATTTGTGGTACTGGTCTTCTCGAAATAAAACATGTATTGATGACAAAAACTTTATCATTCGAGGAAGCAGCAACTACTGACAAATCTTTTTGTTTGGTATTTGAGGGAAACACATTATTTTTGAAAGAAAATCATCAATTCTATTTCCAAATTCAAGGACAGTTAAAGATACTAAATTATTCTTGGCTGGATTTGGTGGTTCGGAGAGTTGATCCACATCTGTTGCATGTGCAAAATATATACAGAGAGGCAATATTCTGGAAAGAGAAAATGCTTCCAAAATTAAATGCCTTCTACTTCAAAGCTTTGCTACCTGAAATTGCTGCCCCATGGTTTGAAAAACTACCTGGGATACGTGAACTAGGACAATGGGTAATTAAATTATTTCTTTGTTGCTGTTTATGGTCATTTTATGCACCTATAGCTATAATATACCCACAGAACAACCAGGTGCATACAATCAAGTTTTAATCTTAACCTGCTGAGTACTTATCATCAACTTTAGTCATGGCCGCTGTGGAGCAGCCATGACAAGATTTGAAAATAAAATTCTAAATTTTACTCACGAAATCATTGGTGATAAAATTCATTTAATTTACAGTGAGAATATTTAATTAACTGATTGAGGGTTAGATTATTTTTGTTGGTCTAAATTTATTATTTGAAATTTGTTGTATTACAAATGTTTGGAGATTGCCTATAGGCACTTTCCAATAATGTGTAATAGAACAAACTTGTATAAGCATAATATTTGCATTTGATTGAATAGGAAACATGAACAAGGAAAATGTTGACTTTTGCTATGGTACCATGATTTCTTTGAAAGCCCTGGTAATTTGTTCTAGCACTCAACAGGTTAAATGTGTCTTATACTTATTTAAATGGCAAGAGAAATACTGTTCTGATGGGAATATCAGCCAGCAGCATGCAACGAGTTAATCCATCATTTGTACCAATGTTCCACTCTGAATAATATTAAAACACAAACTTTGTTTACCTCAGTGAACAAATAAACATTGTCAACTTGTGGTATTTTGATATCAGTGTCTGAAGGTTCAATTACAGCATTGGTAAAATGACAGTGAAGTGGTCTGGGAAAGCACCCCTGAACATGTATTTTGGTACTCTGCTGTGGGTAGGTCATATAACCTGTATTCATTTGGTGACAGGCTTTTATAACTTCAGGAAACTTGATGTACTGCTCATGTGCATGTTCTTCGATTTTGCACAGTTATTTTTAATAGCTCACAAACATTTTATTATATTTTTCAGCATGCTTCGAATGTGAGAAGAAAAACAAAAGCACAGGAATCTCGGTCCAAAGCATCGATCACAGCGACATGCACTTCTCAGATTGTAAGTTGTAATTCAGTGTAAGACGTGAAACATTGTCCAGTTGCATGTCATTCAAAATGTAACATTCACCTGCTAGATACTTACAACTTTAGAAGGTTTTCATACTCCCCTTTTCAAGAAAGAGGGGTGTCTATGGTAACGCTTTGTAAGTTCATTCATGCACCTGCTCACTTTAGGACGATAACTTTATACCCTTGATAAGACTATTCTTATTCTTTATTCATTAAAAAAAGAATACCATAACCCTTTTGAGGCAAAACAGTTTTTCACACTACTCATTTTATGTTTTTGTAAGCACTACGAGGGCAAAATGATACCGATTTGTGTACGGTGTAATATTTCATTAAACCATCTGTTAGCGATCCACTCATCTGATATGATGTCAAACATAGTTAGAAAAAGTTTATAGGGCGAATTTCAACATTGTGTTATCTCATATCAGTTCATAATTCCAGAAGAATATTGGCTATGGGATAGTGTTATATGTATATGATAGCAATTTCTGCAAGAATATCTGTCAACAAAGATCATTTAATGTGGACAAATGAAACGGCAGTTTAGACAGTATACCTATATCTTTCAATGCAACCTGAATGCGCCCAATTCAGAGTTTAATATTCATACGAGAGTCAGAATCGACTCTCGTAAGCAATACAATGTGACTCATTGGTAATTCCCTTGAAATGGTCAGTTGATTCTTATAGTGTCAGAAAGTTGCCTGATTAGTTCTATTTATTTGAGTGAGCAGTGATGGATGGTGAAGCCTTGGTTGCCAGGATATGCATCCAAGACTTCAATAGAAATCCCTGCCAAAGTACTGACCCCCATGATCAAGGCTACCAAAAAATGTATGTAGGACAGTGTGTTCTACATTACATGTTGGACAAAGTAAATCACAACACTTTGAACTAATCCCTTCATAAACAGTAAGTATCTGATCAGCATATTCAGTATATTTCCCCATTTTCTATAGTTTATATATATACACCTTTTAGACTTTTATTATTAAAAGTGAACCTTTCAATATATATATATGAGTGCATTTTTATTATGGAATATTATATCTCACGTGACCTTCTCTGCTTCTGATTGGACGAATGCTGCACTCCTATTTCGTGTAGTTTGCATCCACAGAACTGACCAGGCACTATACCCAGGCACTACACATTTTCTATTTTTAGCACACTACTATATCAGTTTTCTTTTCATACTGGGCGAATAAAACTAATCAGGCTAAATTTAAATATCGATTCACAAAGGCACAGCATCCACAAAACGACCCGGAAAGAAATCATTGTGGAAAAATGTATCGCTTTTTCGTTGTTGAAGTCACATTTCCCTAGGCGTTCATTTTATTCCTTGAGAAGATGATCCATATCTCGTTTCGAAGAGAATGATCCATACCTGGGTACAACATTCATGAGAACGCGTCCGGATATGAAAAATCATTTGTTTCGCTGCTCATATTATTTCGCTATTTAATTGTTTGTTTTGGGCAGTAAATCTTCGGAGGTTTGTATCCCGCACTGACTCATTCGGTAATAATGTATATGTGTGACAAATGTGTGGAAATTATCAAAAATTGTCAAAATTTCGAAAATTATAGCTTTCATTCGCGAGTTGCGCGATTCTAGAATACACAGTTCCGTTTGGGGGAAATGTTTTGTTTACCTTTGCCGAACGATTCAAAATTTGTTTTCTGCTCATATCAATAAGCCGTGTTTTGGATGAAGAAAATGTTTTTTGAAAACTAAATGGTATTTTTTTCTATATAACGCTGGTTGGTAGGGCCTTGGTAATTGATTAACAAATTGGACAGATGTTTTTCTTGATGGGTGTTCGATATAATATAAGGATTAGTGCATATCTTGTCGTTGACTACGCCCATATAGTGCCCAGTGAGGTGGTGTAGTTCCCTCTGCTTCGCGGAGGGAACTACACCACCTCACTGGGCACTATATGGACGTAGTCAACTCCAAGCCATGCACTCTTCCTTAAATATGTTCTGGTTGTAATCACCAGCGTAGCACAGCACTCTCAAATTTAAGTTTATCTTCATTATATCAGGATTGGAAATAGATTCTCGCAGCAAGAGTGTGCAAGATTCAAAATCGACTCACATGAATCAGGACAGATTTGAAGGCCTCCAATTTGTAAAGGCTTTTGGGGTTTAATGTGATGGTGACAACTTTTGTGATATGAGGTTGGAAGGTCAGGGCAACTTCTCTGATACATACATATTTGGGGAAAAATTTTCTCAGAAGGGTGTATATTGAATCACCTTTAGTTTGTTGGGCTGGAGAGTGGAGATGGTGGGTCTGGGATGGATGGAGTGCGTTATTGTTCAAATGTTTATTTTATACATTCCAGCATGCTTTTACTCTACCAAATCGAGAAAGTGACAATCCACTGCAGTCTCCAGTACTACAACACCCTCTGTAAAGCCATCAAGCAAGACATATCCTAAATTTCTGAACAGATATATTAGTCATGAGTGGTTTGATGAGTATGGTCACAGCCAGTGGTATCAAGGCCAAGTAGTCAATCTCATGCAGGGAAAAGACGGAGAGGCTGGGGCAGTTTATGAGATTTTGTATGATGACTGTGATGATCTTTATGAAGTAGATCATTTAGTGGAAGACTACCGTTCAGATTCTGTGAAATATATTGATTTATAAATAGTAAGTATTTTATAAATGCATTCAGTATATTTTTCCATTGTGGGGGGAATTGACATTTGTGTGAGGTTAATTGCAACATTAACAAAGCGAATGAAACACAGACCATGTTCATTGTCATTTGCTTATAATGTGGTTCTTGAAACATTTTAAATATGTTTGTTGCTTTATTTCTTTTATCTTCTGTCATTTTCAGTCTTTGCTGGTAAGATATGTGTGTTTGTTATTTCGAAGGTTTTAATCCATCTAGGGTATAATTTTTGATGCAATCAGGAATAGATATTTTGCACTTTCGTGATGTTTAAAGCTAACTCAAGGACGTATTTCAGAACTCTTTAAGTATTTTCTGGTGGAAACCCTAGTAAGTAACAAAGTGCTTAGGTACTATAGCTACGTTTTGCTTTAATTGTCTAAAAAAGACTTGATCACAGCTGTTGTTGATGGGACAGGTCAGCAAATAGGTATAAGCAGTTTACTAAACTCCACATTATTCTTGTTTTATGATCATGATATAGGCCTGGATGCTGAAAGGGACCTACAACATCAGTCAATGACTAAAGCAACATGTGTATAGAGGTCATAAATTTGTTTCAGGGAGCTTCTGAAATTTCCCGAGAAAAATCTATCTGGAACAAACCGGACTTCCATACTTTTTAAACATAAATAGTCCCAGTCAACAGAAAATTAACAATTTCAATGTATTTTTAAAAGCCTGGCTTTTGAAGTTAACAAATAGTGATTTTGTTATGTCTTGGTAATGTTCACTAGAGTGCACCCTTACCCACATTATTGTCTTTATTGTTTTCAGATTTGATAATTTTGGAGGCTGATTTATGTTTTTCCATTCTATCTCTTTCAAAGTCAAAATGCAACTTTAAATACATGTTTTAAGGTAAGAGACATTAATTTTGACCTTCTATATAATTTATAGAATATGCAGGAATTGATATTTGAACATATAACACAGATTTATGTGGTTTTTGGGACTTGACAAATTTCACAAAAATGGGGTAACATAGTCCTTAACTCGGGTACGAATGCCCTTAATAGATTTATTTTCATGTCCAGATAAGAACACATTTAAGCTTGTGATAATCTGCCGACCATGGAGTAAAAATGACGGAGTTTCTCCTGTGGCTGCATGTGGCGTTGATCGGTAGTTCATCAAAAAGTAGTGAGATACTCTTTTGATGGACAACCTTCCAACCTTGCACGTTGAAGGCAATCTTTCAGAACTCTGTTAAAACGCTCAATCCCCCCGTTCGAACGAGGATAAAACACCAAAGATCGAAAATGGCGAATGTTTCGAGATTCTAGAAACTCTGAAAATTCATTCGAAATAAACTGAGCTCCATTGTCTGAGACTAATTCTTTCGGAAAACCTTCCCTACTAAAAACAGCTTTCAAAAATTTAATGATTACTGATGACGTAATTTCTGACGAAAGTGCAATTTCAGGCCATTTACTGTAGTAATCAATTAGTGAAATAATATATTTACAATTTAAAGGAGCTTTTTCAATTGGGCCAACAATATCGATACCAAGTTTTTCCCAAGCACGAGTTGGAAATTCAACTTTTTGAAGAGGTGCTGTACACGTTATAGCGGTTTTGTCATGAGCTTGACACAAAATACAATTCTTGACTGCAATCTTAACAGAATTGTCCATTTCGGGCCACCAGTACAATGCACGCAACCGTTGTTTCGTCTGTACTATGCCCTGATGACTTTCATGAGCAAGTGAAATTATTCGGCCTTGCATGGAAGACGGCACGAACACTCTGTATTCACATTTAAGCACAATACCGTCATGTATTGAAAGTTCATTTCTAACACCGTAAAATGGTAACAGATCACCATCCTAATGTTTGCGTTTTGGCCATGGTTTCGGAATTTGAGTTTTCAGTTTACCTAAAACTTCACAAGTTTTGCAAGTATCACGAAATTCGTCTTCACTTATTGCAGAAAAGTTTGATACACCTAAAATGCTTGCTACTGACTCAATCTGACTCAAATCATCTGACTCAGTTTTGAAAACTGGTCTTCTGGAAAGATAATCGGCTATTTCATTCTTTTTGCCAGCCCTGTAAACTACTCTGTAATTGTATTCTAATAACCCCGCGCAGACCACCTAGCAATGCGTAATCCGGCCCTGTTATTGCCCTTAGTTGTGAGTAAGGTAGTAAGTGTTTGATGGTCAGTCCGTAAAGGAAATTCTCGGCCCCAGAGCCAAGTTCTCCACTTTTCTACTGCCCATACACATGCATATTCTTCTATTCCAACTGTGGAATATTTCTGTTCGGTTTCAGATGGACTTCGGGAAGCAAACGCTACAGTACGCTCTTGTCCGTCGTGGATTTGAGTTAAAACTGACCCTAAACCACAATCCGATGCGTCGGTCGAAACAATAGTGGGCAAATTCGGATCAAATAAGGTCAACGCCTGACTATCAACTATTACAGAATTGACCTTTTCGAAAGTTTTGTGGCAAATTTCATCCCATTGAAACGGTTTATTGCCTCTTGTAAGAGCTCGGAGAGGTTCAACCATCGTGACGAAATTTGGAGTGAACTTACTGTACCAGGAAGCAAGACCCAGAAAAGAGCGAAACTCTGACAAATTTGTTGGTGCTTTTGAATTGGTCGAGTCAGATACATGACTTTTATCAGGCTTCAGTCCATCAGAACTTATTTCGTAAACAAGAAATTTTACACCTTTCTTCCTGTACCGGCATTTATTTACTTTCAGTTTTAGACCACTATCATTAATTCTATGTAGTACTGCTTCAAGATTTTCCTCGTGTTCTGATACTGTACGGTCGTGCACAACTGTATCATCCATATAGCGTTGAACATCTGGTAAATCTTTCAGAATTATTGACATCATTTTCTGGAAAGCGGAACTGGCAGAAGACAAACCAAATGGGACTCGTTTAAACCTGAATAAACCCTCGTGAGTAATGAAGGCCGTTAAATTTTTACGATTTTCGTGCAACTTCATCTGATAGTAGGCATTTTTCAGGTCTAATTTAGTAAAAATGACAGAATCTCTAAGCTCGGAAATAATCTCTTCTATGCGAGGCAAGGGGTAGCTGTCAGTTACAGCTGCTTTGTTTGGTTCCCTTAGGTCCACACATAGCCTGATACCACCTCCTTTCTTATTAACTACTAGAATAGGAGAGACCCATTCAGACGCTCCAATACGTTCTATTACACACTCTTTCTCAAGCTTCTCAAGTTCCTGTTTAACCTCATCTCGAACTGTTAAAGGCAGAGGACGTAATTTTTGAGTCACGGGTATTACATTTTGTTTCAATTTTATTTTGTGCACAAATCCTTTAGCGAGTCCAATTCTAGTCTGAAAACTTGAGTTTTCAGGCTCAGAGTCAGGCTTGCTGAGTGTTTCTTTTTCGAATTAATTTCATTATTCGAAACAGTTTCACGACCGACAATGCTTGGACGGAACTTGTAATTTACCATCTATGATGCTAATATTCAGTTTAATTAATAATGGATTAATAAGTCCATCCCTAATATAGCTATACCAGATCTAAATATGTAAAAATCAGTTTGAACTGTTTTGTCACCACGAGTTACTAAAGCTAAAGCTGTGATACATCCCAATACTGGCAAACGCTGTTTGGAATACGACACCATTTTTGCCATCTCTTTGAACAATGAAGCGTGACGGAAATGTTTCTGATAAATCTCTTCTGGGAGAATAGAAACTGTGGATCATGTATCAACAAGAAGATTGACGTTGTACTTGGTAGTGCATTTAGGCAGAGCAATTTCCAAATCACAAGAGATTTTACCGTTAGAATTAGAAACACCACTGTTATCCAAACAAAGAACAGTGACTTCAGAAACGGCTAATTCGTTCACTGCACGAGATTTGGAACGACACACTCAACCGTAATGACCAATTTTAGAACAGATTTTACACTGAACCGATTTTGCTGGACATGCAGTATTATCAGCTAGATGAGAAGCTGATCCACAACGGTAACACTTAAACTGTTCTTTCTCAAAATGTTTAGGCTTTTCTTCGAAATATTTCTTGTGTTTAACAGGTGGTTTCTCTCTCGTAGGCGCGTTGACGTGTTTCCTTAAGTTAATTTTATTTACAGACTGTGATTCACCTTCAGTGATGATTTTGGCTTCATTCATTGCTGATTCGATATGACGAGCTATGTTTAAAGCTTTTTTGTGAGCGTCAAGTCATATCCCATCCTCGTCGCCAAAAAAGTAGGGTATCAGGAGGTGCAATAAAAACCAGTGCGTTGAGAACATGAGTTTATTTACAACATTTCATCTTGCCAACTACAGAGTAACTGAATGACTGCTTGATTTAACCTCGGTCTCAGATTGTCCTCGAACACACATGGATTGCATGAATAACATGAGGATGAGTGGAGTACACAATAACAAACTATTCAATCATTAGGTTAACCAGTATAATGATTAACCCTTGAGAATACACAACAATTTGGTGCATCGTTTGCCATGGATATTTGTCTAAGGCATTCTGACCAATCAAAAGAAAGAATGTATCGGGATTTAGGGACAATCAATCATAGCATAACATTGCATAACTATTTTCTTTATCCATACAAGCCTGGTGTCATTCGTCAAAACGTGACCTCGGACAAGTGTGACACAGGCCACGTTACTCCTGGCATTGAAATACATATTCACGCCCAGTTTAGGGACGATGTACCCAGTAGTTTCGAGAAGCAGAAATGCCCGCACGAGTGTGGCATCACGGTACAACCAGTCGCCGAATGATGTGGAGACCCAGGCTCTGACGTAACAAGCAGATGAAACCTGCTCATAAATGTCCTGTTATCACGAAATACGTTAATTTCACGCAAGTCTGGGCATGGAGACGTGCGGTTTGAGCTTAATTGTTTAATTAAACATTTTAGACTATTATAAATCAGGTTCAACGTATCATTTGAATCTTGTAGTATTCAACAAGTACAGAGAACAGATGAAAGACTACAGTGTGCGAATTGACTGGATTTTAGGTGACTATGCAAGCTATTTTAACATATCTTCTTTATATACTACATGTAGTTTAATAACAAATAATTTTGATTAATAACATTTTTTAATGAAATAAGTTCATTTCTCTGAAGAACTGTACATCCATTCAATGCTCATGTGATTTAAAAAGTCCACCAACCTTCTAAATATATCCAAGTTTAGCAGACGAGTTTATTTGTATCGTTAGATAAACTATTTATTTATTTATTTATTTATTTATTTATTTATTTATTTATTTATTTATTTATTTATTGATGTTTAAGGTCACATATTTATGCACAATGGCTAACCATGACCGTAGATAAACTATTACAAAAATCACAATTCCGTGTGTTTCAATAATAGACAGATAGGCTATTAAGGAATTTACAGTGGGTATGGATGTGTCGATTGACCGACTCAGTGCTATTGTAATGTGGTGTATTAATACAGTACTAGGAACCACACTTTGTCCCCACGAGGCTTTATAGAATGGACCGAGTCGGAATCTCCCAGTCTGTCACAAATGACCTGACCCTCAATGTCCATGTTCACGCACAGATAGGGTATACACGTCAGCTCTGTATACTTTCGGGAAAACAAATTCAATGGCTAATCTTTGTTGTCATTTCCAAAAGAATTTGTATATTATGAATATCAACACACTATTTAGAAAAAAGTCATACTACATATGAATTAAAAGCGTAACAAAAAGGAATTCTTCTGATTGGTGGAAGGTCCTGGTGTCAGTGTCTGCTATCACCAACAAAATAGGGCACACAAACTAGAACTTTCCACAGCCACCATCTCCTCCTCCATCTCTTCTTCCTCCACAACCTCCTCCTCCACTACCTCCCCTCATCCACCACCACTGCTTACTCCTCCCCTCCACCAGTGTCTACTCCTTCATCCTCCACCACCTCATCCTCTCCCCATCTCCTCCACCACTGACACACTTCATCCTCCTCCTCCACCTCCTCCAGCATCACCACCACCGCCTCCTCCTCCCCTCCACCGCCGTCTCTTCCTCTTCCTACTTGAGTACCCTGTATACTCACTCCCCCATAAGCGACAGGGATGTATTAATATCAGCTCACTATTAGGTCCCTTGAAGACCAAGGGGCACGTTTCACAGGGGAGACACCCTACATGAAATAGTATCGTATTATTAGAGGCACCTGATATGCCCAGGAACATGCCCCTGCAGGACAGGCGCCATATATGAGATATTATCACGCTATTAGAGCGCCAAAAAGTTCGGGAGCACCTCTCCTAATCCTGGGGAAGGGCACGAGGGACTCCTATAAATTGACATTTTAAAAATGAGTATCAATGGACACTGATACTACTTTGAACTGTGACATTCCATGATTCAGAAACAGGGTTACGTCCCCGCATCAAATGTACTGTGTCACTTGCGGGATCAAATACACATAAAATCACCACGTGTCGCACACCGTTTTAAACAGATTCTGACAGAAAATGAATGAGTTATTCCGAAATACTCCCCGCTCCTGCGAATGTCAGCGTTTTTGATGAAAATTAATTAATTTTTGGATGATGACAAAAAATAAGAAAATTATATAGCTTTCGTCATCAGACGGTAAAATACTAAAGTCCAATCTTTTATCAATAACCATAGCCAGTTATTCCCATATAGGCCTATGTGTTGTTTCCCGTTACTTCATTTCAGGTCAGCTTTCACTCGAGATCTTTTTCGCGACCGGTGGTGACGCCCTAAAGGACATGATCATCGCTATGTTCAGATAATTAGCTGATTTCTGGTTTGCGGCTTTGTCATGGGTAACTACCAGATGGGTCGGGTAGAGGAAATTCGGGTCTCAGGCTTAATTCTGTGACAGGCCTTCTTCTGAAAGTGTCGGGATACAGATGCAGATGCAAAGGCATCTGCCGTGAGTGTTGAAGGCACGAGCGATGCTAGGGGGCTTTGGAGGATCTTACCCCCCCCCCCCCCCCCCACCCCTCCGAAAATTTTGAAGTCACCTATTAAATGGAGACTTCTGGTGGCTTTTGGGGGTGAAAAATCACGTTAAAAATCTGAAAAAGTTTGCTTTATTTTGTATCAACGAGGCATTATGCCGTTCCTTATTGGAAATTTGAGTCCATCATGTTTACTCGAACGAAGCAAAGATCGCTGGGCAATTATCTACAGATATTTCGCATTACTGTCATAGAACAATCATATACTAACAACCAGCATATGGATGGTCAAGTCTGTACCCTCCTTAAGGGGAATGTAAACAGAAAAAATATGAGGAGAATTACCAAACAGCACACTTCGAAAAAGGGTTATTAACTCCGTCATTTACTTTTACTTCATTTGCATTCTATACAATAAACAAATATCCCGAGAGCTAAACATTCTTAACAATTTAAATATTCAATAAACTCACTTTGAAAGTATATTTTTTCTAGGCACTCTTTCTCATCATGGTGAGGTACAACATCGCCGTAATCATCATCAACGGTTATGTCTTTTTGTAGGGTATGTGAACTGAAGCCTAAAAATTCGATATATTGCGCCGAAAGAAATAATGTTTGAAAGTTTGTTTGTAAAACACGGAATCCAACTTTACGGCGTCAGCTAGGAACCCCACTTACGGAATGCCTTATATAGCCTGTTTATAGATATTTTACATTGAACGTCGTATAAAATGATACATGTTGGGGAAATGAAGCAATCTGATTGAACATTTTGAAGGCCTGAGCGAAGGTATAGCTAGGAAGTAGTGTTACAAGTCAATATTAATGGATGCGACATGGGGCAGAATAACGGTGGCCAATAATAATGGTGCAAGGCCGCAATGGCACAAGACTGCTGTAGACGCTAATAATAGGACAGATAGACCATAGACAAGTAGTGGCATTGGAGCTTTGGAGATAAAATGGAAGCCGTTGGTAAGACTACCTGTATAAGAGCTGTATAGGAGCTGGGTCAAAGGTATCCTTAAATACCGAAATGAGGCTAAGAGGGATAGTAAATTAGACCTCATTGAGGGCTTTTCTCAATGCCCTCATGGTCCCATACGACTAAAAAGGGGTACCGAAGGCCAGACGTTTTCCAAAAAGGGGTGCCGAAATTGGGGTGCCTGGGGATATGGCTGTTAAATACCGAAATGAGGCTAAGAGGGATAGTAAATTAGACCTCATTGAGGGCTTTTTTTCATGGCCCTCATGGTCTCAAACGAAATGTGGCTAAGAGGGATAGTAAATTAGACCTCATTGAGGGCTTTTCTCAATGCCCTCATGGCCTCATACGACTAAAAAGGGGTGCCGAAGGCCGGACGTTTTCCAAAAAGGGGTGACGAAATTGGGGTGCCAGGGGATATGGCTGTTAAATATCGAGATGAGGCTAAGAGGGATAGTAAATTAGACCTCATTGGGGAATTTTTTCATGGCTCTCATGGCCTCAAACGAAATGAGGCTAAGAGGGATAGTAAATTAGACCTCATTGAGGACTTTTCTCATAGCGCTCACGGCCTCATACGACTGAAAAGGGGCGCCGAAGGCCAGATGTTTTCCAAAAAAGGGTGCTGAAATTGAGGTGCCAGGGGATATGGCTGTTAAATACCGAAATGAGGTTAAGAGTCGTATGGGCGAATCACTCGTTCGAGTAAATACTCTATGGCTTATTTGCTCGATGGGATTTGAGTCGTTCGAGCAATGACTTATCAGTGACAACTCTATAGATTCTTGTCTTTAGGAATGATATAGGTTTTCATGGAGGCTGTCTATCAGTTGGCTATAATCGAAAGGGGCCCCTCAGTAATACACGTAATACCCTATAGCACTACGCGCTACTATTAAAATCTGTGGTATGGCGGTCCTAAAAAAGGATTCGGGGGGGGGGGGGGGGGGATCCGAACCAGAAAACAAACTACTCTAGTTCAATCGAATTTACCCCCAAGGGCCCCCTCTGTACTATAACACTACGTGCTGCTCTGCTACAAAATATTCTGGAGAAAATCCGTAGTAAATAATGTCTATTTCGGTAGTTTTGGGTGGATTTTGGTGATTTGGATGTATTGTCGGGTTGTTTGTGGTAATTAGATTTACTCCTATTCAATCGAACACACCCTCCGAACATACCCCTGTCCTAAAAGAAGCCTTTGGGTGACATAGCAACCACGTGCTACCCTAGAAACCAAGATGGCGGCCTCCAGTATACAAACTGAACGAAGGAAACACGTATCACCGTAACAGTACGCGCTGCGCATGCGCACTAACACACGTATCACTATGGGGATGACGTCACAACATGGCCGCTCACGCGGGTTACTATGACAAGACAACATGGCGCTACTGAGGAACGTGACAGGACGTCACTTTCGAGGCACCACGCAATTTTTGGAATCCGAAAGTAGCAGAATGATCAAAATTTATCTCCTGAAAGTAGTTGAAGCTGATTTGAATGTAGCATATTTCTGGGTTGATTTAAATAGGGATATCCGACTGAAAATATACACTTATTTTACCAGTACACATATGTATACTATTGCCAACTACAAGAGGTATATTATATATATATTCCTATTCCTCTATAGGGCAGATCAGGCGCTTAGCCAGGATATCAAAGTTAGGGGAGGGGGGGGGGGGGGGGCAAGAGTAATATCTAGTGGGCATACAGATTATGATTCGCTGCATCATCCGAGTCTCGCAGCGGCGAATGGGGGTGAGCACATGAGGGAGGTCCGCGTCTCGCTGGAGGGGGTCCGGGGGGCCTTTCCCCAAGAAAAATGTTGAAATTCGAGACCCCTCCCACAGTTTCCTTGCCTTGACCAATGTGAACTAACTAGTTGTGAAAGGCATCAATAATTAGGCCACAATGTGGCCCAATTATTGATGCCTTTCACAACTTATAAATTATAGACACAAACGGACTCAGAATCAAGGAAATTGCTTGATATTAAAATTTCTTAACTGATGTTCCTGATTATGGGTTAACATGTGGCCTAATTATTGATGCCTTTCACAACTTAGAAATTATAGACACAAACGGACTCAGAAAGAAGGAAATCGCTAGATTTTAAAATTTCTTGCCTGATGTTCCTGATTATGGGTTAACATGGGGGCATGGGGGGGGGGGGGGCGACACTGAAACTTTTGTGTGTGTGGGTGGGGGGCATGCTACGCCACTGGGCAAATGGCATGTTTCAGGGTATATGCAAGATAAAATAGGGTAGGTAGGTAATTTGCGTTTTTAATGTGTTTTTTTTTCATTAATTCCCGGAGTGGAGTTACATGGATATATACACTACAGGGAAGGAAGTAAAAGGATCTGAATGTTTCAGGCAAAGTGCAATACCATGCAGACATTAATTCTATCACGTCCCCTCTCATTGGTTCACATCCTGCAGTTATTCAAAACTTGCAAACCCATGTTTACTGTATGGGATACAATAGTGATTAAGCCAGAATATTCATCACAGCATGCCATGTATCTTACTGAATGTTCTCGAGACAATCTAACAGAAGCAACGAATAATACTGCCTATAAAAGTACAGGAAACTACCTCGCTAACAGAAAATTGGCTGCAATTCTCACCAGTAATTGAAACTGCAGTGTCTCTCCACTCCAATATTTTACCCGATTTTTTTTTTCTGTGCCAAGAAGGGTCGGGTAATCTGAAACACACAATGTTCTTTGTTAGCCTAGTAAAATGTACTGTCTGGCAGTAGATCTTCATGTAAAAAATTCAAGGAACGTCAAGAACGGTGCCTGAACACCCCCCCCCCCCCCCCAAAAAAAAAAAAAAAAAAAATGTTTGAGTCCAAAAATACGTGTTTTGTAATCAAGTGATATTCTCTTAAGTTATGTTTCGTAATGTGTATTGAAGTCATGGCACTCCAAGTTTTTCCATGACGCCACACCACTTATAAAAAATATTATATGAATTGTTCTATTCTGTGACATATCGGGCCTTTGAAATAATTACACGCTTTTGTCTGTCGAAAATGAGTGTGGCCAGCGATGTGCTTAAAACCTGGTTTATATGATCTGCGCATCGCAAATAGATATAGATATTCCATAACTCATCTTGGATTATTTTGTCGCAAAGGCAAAATCACATTTTTTATGTCGTAATTACGATATTGTATGTCGTAATTACGACTTAGCATGTCGTAATTACGCCACACTTTATCTCGTAATTACGATATAGTATGCAACTTCGCGATAGCTAACACGTAATTACGACATAGCTAACTCTTATTTACGACATACTATGTCGAAATTACGACATAGCTATCTCGTAATTACGACTGATTTTGTCGTGATTACTACATAGCTAACTCATAATTACCACAAGTATGTCGTAATTACGACTTAGTATGTTTTAATTACGACATACCGTATCTTGTAATTACAACATAGTATGTCGTAATTGTGATTTATGTCGTACTTACGACATGGCTAACTCATAATTATGACAGCTATCTCGTAATTACGATGTAATATGTTGTAATTACGACTTAATATCTCGTAATTACGACACACTTTATTTCGCAATTACGATATAGTAGGCCTATGTCGTAATAACGACTATTATATCACAACTACGCGATAGCTAACTCGTAATTACTACATAGCTAGCTCGTAATTACGACACACTATGTCGGAATTACGACATAACTATCTTGTAATTACGACATAGAATGTTGTAATTACGACACACTATGTCGAAATTAAGACATAGCTATCTCGTAATTACGACATAGTATGTCGTAATTACGACATAGTATGTCGTAATTACGACAGAGTATTTGGTAATTACGACTTAGCGTGTCGTAATTATGAGATAGCTATCTCGTAATTACGACATAATATGTGGTACTTACGACTGATTTTGTCGTGATTACGACATAACTAACTCATAATAACCACAAAGTACGTCGTAATTACGACTTAGTATGTTTTAATTACGACATACCGTATCTTGGAATTATGACAATATGTCGTAATCACGACTTAGGTCGTAATTACGACATGGCTAACTCGTTATTATGACATAGCTATAAAGTACCTGTCGTTTTTTGATTTCATTGTTCCCGTTAGATTACGGAAGCCAGTCAGTATAGATTCACGTTTGTTTTGAACATATTTCTATTCTGTAGGGCCAAAATGTTACAGTAACAGAAGCAAAACAAACTGAAGATAAAAAACAAAATGAAGTAAATAACAATGTTGTAGGATTCAATAACTTTGTAGATGTGCGCTTCATTCAACTCTTCGATAACACAATTGTGAAAAACAACAATGACAGTTGCTTCAATGAGACCCCCCCCCCCAACCCCAGCCCTACCTGACAAGTAGGCTCTGTTTCTAGCCACAAAAGACTCCAAGTAGAGGATAAAGGATGGCCATAATTTCAAAAGAATCGACGCGCCTACACTCTTTCCACAGATCGACAGAAATGGCTATCAACGTCTTCTGTTTAGTTTTGAGGGGTCACCTTGTCCGCAGGCTCAGCTAGCAGCACAGCTGCATCTGCGTCATTATCAACTTTCGCCATCAAAGTGTCCTTTGATCCAGGAAAGTTTAGTATGCAATAGAACCGGAAAAGTCGGCACGCGTATGTTGCACAGCATTGGGGGCTTCATGGAAACATCACAGAATCTTTATTGGTGAGGTGACATGGTATTTGGACTTATATATAAAATTTTCTATACATCTGTGCAAATAAATACTAAAACGTACTTTAGGTGGTTTCATTTTGTTGAAAAGTATGTTTGAGTTGTGTCAATCGCCAAAATGTCCTTCCCGTAACAAACCTTTAAACTTGCAAAGTAATAAAAGATCCGCTGTGCAGATGAATTTGAAATTTACAGTATTTTGTGACTTTGGCATCGGTCAGAAGAAAGAAAATATTGTTTTACCCTTTGGCACTTCGAAGCGCCCACAGCAACTTTCAAGGTGAGTAAACCTCAGGGCATTATTTTGAAAAGAGTGCGTAAAACAACCCAACACAGACAAGTATTGTGTGGGAATCGCAAGTTGGCAAATGTGTTGCTGTAAAGGAATTTTAGTTTACGTCTAACGCTCATAATTTTGCGGTACTCCAGGAATAACTAATTTTATCGGCAAGATAAACACCGCATGTAATTCCTTACCATAACAGTCCTTCCTGTTTCAGTCTAAATCGTTACGGGAATGACTCGAGTTCCACCAGAAGGGAGAATAATTCTTTGCAACAAGCGTTTTGATTGACTCAGGTGTAAATCCTTCAATCTTTTTTTACAGACTATTGCTTATTTATTTGGGAAATAATTGAGGCATCCACTAAGTTTGGTACAACGATAGCATTTGAACCGTCAGTACAATATGTTATTGGCATGTTACAGGAAAGAAGCTGCCTATTATAGGAGGGACAACAGTGAAGGTTAAAAGTGTCCAAGCAATTCACAAGCCGTTATTTATTGCATTTTTATAGTTTTTTCATTCAGTTTGCCCTTTGTGGTCATCAATTGAGCATTGTCGTTTGGTTGTGTGTGTTCTTTGTCAAAATAGCTTTTGTTCCAGGAGGTTCCAGATTGTTACATTAAGGATACAAACTTTGCATTGGTCACTTTCGCCGTAACAAGCAATTTTAGCTACAACAAATTAAGATCATTATAGGCTAAGTATAGCAGGCTAAGCAGAGAGGCAAAGGGAAAACATAATCTTACTTTTTTTAGATAATTTAACGAATTTGTGAAAAAGTCATGATTGGAAACCTTTTCTTCAAAGCAGGACCTGAATTGGGAATAGTGGTCCCCCTCTTATTGTTATTTTTTAAAACATTTTTTCAGCTACCACATTTAATCTTGTTTTATTTTGTAATGTTGGAAAATGTTTCTTGTCAATCAATCAATCAATCTTCGGCCTTCCGGTGAATTGTCGCGGACCTCTAACGAGGACACCTACATTAACCCTCCCGCACTCTCCCTTGTAATGTCCCAGCATTCAGTCAAACACTTTCATAATTCATCCATTGCCTTCTTGACCTTCCCAACTATAAAATTAACATTTTTCCTCATGTTATTCCTCATCCAGTTATCCTTCATATTGCCAACCCATTTTTCCATTATTTTTGCAAGGAGTCTTCTACTGGGCAAACATATGGGGAATTCTAAAATGAACTTTTCCAGGTTCTCCGTTACCCATAAGGTACACATTTGGCACATTCTTTCGCCGTCTTTCCTGACCCCCCCCCCCCCTCAACTCCAGTGACATGGATCTCACTTTGAACAAAAATGACCCCCCTTCCCCCGAAACGATCCATTCAGGTGCTTCTCAAAAGCTGCCTGGCGCATCCTTTTTATATAACACGACTAGGGGACTCTGGTCCTAATTCCAGTGCGCCAGTTTCTGTTACAATCCCGGAGCATCCTTTCCCTTATAAAGATCCTCCCCGGCTGCAGCTCCCCCCCCCCCCTTCTAGATCTTCTGTCTTTATAGAGTAGTTTTCAAGGTGCGACCTGACTTGACAATTTTTATCCCCCACGTCGTTGAAACCAACGTGCGACCTGACTTGACAATTTTTATCCCCCACGTCGTTGAAACCAACGTGCGACCTGACTTGACAATTTTTATCCCCCACGTCGTTGAAACAATCTTCATCGAAATTAATCCAGGTGCAAAAAATTCGTATATTATTGGATGCATCTACAGGCCCAACTCACCCCCTCTTGCCGATATTGACTTATTCATGTCCTCTATGTCAGAGATTTTGGCTAAAATAAATTTTGAACACAGAAAAGCATTCCTTCTTGGTGATCTTAACATTGATTTGCTTAACTTCAACCATCACACCAAAACTAATACCTTTATAGATAATATGTTCAGTGAGGGCTTCATGCCACTTATCACTAAACCCACGCGAGTAACAGAGCACTCGGCAACATTAATAGATCATATTTTTTCAAACAACGTTTCTGCTAACCATCAAGCAGGAATAATAATCACGGATATCTCAGACCATTTCGCAACATTCTATATCCAGGAAGGCAATCATGGGTTTGAAAAAGACATAACCACACACGAAAGATCATTCAAGAGTGAAAATGTTGAATTATTCAAGCACTTATTGCAAAACAGTACTTTCGAATCGGTCTATAATTGTACCAGTGCCACTGAGGCATATGAATCCTTTATGAATATTTACCTTGGAGCCTTCGAAACAGCATTCCCTCTGAAAAGAGTAAAATTAACAAAAAAAGTATACTAAACGCAACCCATGGATGACACGCGGTCGCCTACAATCGTCCCTCAATAAAAAGAAACTTTATCAACGCAAACTAAAAATTCCTTCCGAAACCAACATACAGAGATATAAGACATTCTCGACAATCTTTAATCGAGTAAAGAGGCGTAGTAAAGCAATATACTATAATGATATAATCGAAAGCAGCAAACATGATATGAAAAAAACCTGGCAAATATTGCGCACTATTATCAACAAATCTAAACATGGATCCCCCGTATCAGGAACATTTGTGCTTGATAATAGAAAGATAAGTGACCCTGATGAAATTGCTTCACAATTTAACAAATACTTTGCAGAAATTGGTCAATCTATCAATGAGCGTGTCCCACCGTCAGGGGTTAATTTCAATGATTTTTTAAAGGGGAATCACCCCAACACCTTTTTCATAGATCCAACGACGGAACAAGAAATTATCCTGACAACTAGGAAACTTGAAGGAAAAACTAGCACTGACTGCCACAACTTATCCACGCGACTAATGAAGGCCGCTATATCTGAAGTCGCCACACCCCTAGTTCACATTTTCAACTTGTCATTCATCCAAGGTGAAGTTCCCGAAAAAATGAAAACGGCGAAAGTAATACCGATTTTCAAAGGAGGAAATTCACATGAAATGGGAAACTATAGACCAATAAGTATCCATCCAGTTTTTTCAAAAGTCCTCGAAAAGATTATGTGCCAAAGACTAAACAATTTTTTAAATGACTTTAACATTCTGTATAAACACCAATATGGCTTCCGAAAAGGCCATTCCACTATTCACCCAATCATGCACCTCCTGAAATATATTGCTGAAAGCAATGATAAACCAACAAAATACTCCACGTTATCAGTTTTCATAGACTTGTCCAAAGCATTTGATACGACCAGCCATGAAATATTATTGAAAAAATTGGAATTCTATGGGATACGAGGAATAGGCAAAGCTTGGTTCCAAAGTTACCTGTCAAACAGGCACCAGTATGTTGATTATCAGTCGCACGAGTCAACACAACGAGAAGTAAATTGTGGTGTCCCGCAAGGATCTGTACTAGGACCGATACTTTTCCTAGTGTATGTAAATGATATGAGTCACTGCACTTTGCTTAACTTATTATTATTTGCTGATGACACAAATACGTATACAGCTGGGCACGATTTGAAAAAGTTGGAGTCCACGGTTAACTCTGAGCTGTCTAAAATATTTAATTGGTGCAGCTGTAATAAACTGCAAGTTAACGCCAACAAGTGTAAATACATTTTGATGCATCCCCACAATAGTCCCCATAAAGCCGAAAAGATTAATATACTTCTTAACAACACTACGCTCTCACCAGTAGGCAATTCCCAGCAAGACAAAGCGGTTAAATTCTTGGGCGTTTTTCTTGATGAAAATCTTAACTTTAAGTATCACATATCGACCATATGCTCAAAAATGTCCAGTACACTCTATTGCCTGAACAAAGTGAAAAATGTTCTCCCAACAAAAGCTTTGCAATCGTTATACTACGCCCTTGTTCATAGTCACCTTCTGTTCGCTATCCAAATCTGGGGCCATGCTTCATCTGGTAGCAAAATAGAATCTTTACAGAAGCGTGCCATACGAATTATTTGCCGAAAAAATACAACAGTCACACTGATCCTCTGTTTAAAGCCACCCATATTCTGAAATTTAGCAACCTTTACAGATTAAATGTTTCTCTGTTTATGCACGATTGGACATATATAAACTTGCCAGAATCATTCGAAACTTACTTCAGTATTCACTCCTCTGGCGGAGTGGTTACACGACAAGCTGGGATGATAGAGATACAAAAAGCCAGAACTCAATTCTCAGCCAAACTTCCCAGACACAGCTTCCCAAAGATTTGGAATGAAATTGAAAACGACATCCGAGACCAACCCTCTCGACGTCTCTTTAAAAAGCAGCTTGTTCGCAAATATCTAAATAGTTACTCTTCTTGTGCAGCATGTTCGTACCGCATGTGCCCAGATTGTAGACCGAGTCATTGATTTACTCGCTGAAGTCCAAGAAGTGGGGCAATGCTTGTCCACAGCGGTAAAGCTTGTTGTCGTGTCTTTGATATGTCAAGGGCCGCCTGATCAACATATGGAGTAAGTAAACTTACTAACTTATTGCAGGTTGAGGTCGTCTTCCACACCTATGTCTGTGTCTGGACCGCGGACCTCTAAGTTCCGAGGGCCAGCGATGGACATGGATGTGGGAGACGGCCTTAGATATCTACCAACTGTACACGGTAAACAATCTTCTTGATATTAACTTCTAAAAAGTACATACTGCTCCTCAACTCAATTTTGTGGATAAACCCACTAAACACCCTTCTTATTATAAGTTAGCTCATCCAAAGCCGCATAATTATATTGACATCAGTAACTATTCTAATTACGGCCACGAGACCAGATACACAGACATTTAACATATTAGCCAAAGGCAAGGGTAATGCTATTGATAAGAGTGTCTACTCCGACCAAGTGTGTTGTTTTTTAAATTGTATTTCGGGGGTGTCAGGAAGACAGCCAACCTGGCTATGATGTCCCCCTACAATGTACCATTCCAATTTGTACAAAAAAATATATTGTTTTAATTTATTCTTGTAAATTGGTGTATTGTTAAATAAATATTCTATCCTATTCTATTCTATTCTTCCCCATTAGCTCCCTCGCCTGCTTTATCCATCCGGCCTGAATGATATATTTCCATTCATTGTTAACGTCGTTTACACCATCGGTTGTTTTGGAGATTTACCAAGTAATTTAGGTAGCCTAATTTGCCAATATCTATTCTACCTTTACCTGCATCCACCCATTTCCCCTCTGACCGCTTCCAGTGCGACTGCGTTACTCGACCCGGTTATCCACCTGCCCAAATCATTTTGTAGAATCTCCAAGTTCCTCACTACCATTTGGTTTAGAGGGATCACATCTGTTCCATATTTTATACTTAGTAATCCCATCCTCTCTTAAATATACTACTCAAAGTGTGCTTAGCACCACATATTTGACACATCATTGTGAAATTTTCTTGTGACACATTTGCAATATTTTTGGTGGATATAATTGAGGAATGTATTGAAATGGTCCTCAGTGTTTAGATTAGCTCTCTTGACAGGCAGACTTCTCGTGACAGTCATGGAAAGCATGTACCCCTTGATTTCCACGATGTTTTCGTGTACTGTCTACATGTACATGAGTTGTGTAGGGTATTCAGTCTTCATTTCAACACAAACCCTTGTGATTTAATGATTGAATATGGCGAATGGAAATGTAAGAAGACATTTGTCTGAAGCAGAAATGTGGTGGGCTGTAGGGATGGTGGAACAAGGTGCTACCCATCGTCAGGTTGGTGAAGCCTTTGGTGTGCACCATACGGTGATCACCAGAATCTGGGCAAGATTTCAGCAGTATGGACCACCAGTCAGACGACATGGTGGTGACAGAGACAGGGCAACATCTGCAGCTGAAGGCCGGTTTTTGATCAATCAGGCCCGCAGGAACCGCTTTGACACAGCGACCCAGCTTCGCAGTGACCTTCAGCACCCGGTGTATATGTTTAAACACAGTCTATCCGGGAAAGAAGGTTGCACGAAGGTGGTCTCTGATCGAGAAGACCATGTATTCGCATTCAGCTGTCTCAGAACCACCGCCAGGCACGATATGAATGGGCCATGGATCACGTTGGATGGACCAGAGAAGATTGACGACCTGTCCTTTTTACAGATGAGTCAAGGTACTGCCTAGACAACACAGATGGGCGTTCTAGGGTATGGAGAATACCAGGAGAGCGATTCCATGCAGCCAACATTGCTGAGCATGATCGCTATGGTGGAGGGTCAATAATGGTCTGTGGCGGAATCAGCTGGGATGGACGTACATAGCTCTGTGTCCTTGACCGTGGTACATTGACTGCACAGCGGTATATTGATGAGATCCTGGATGCCCACGTCAGATTGTATGCAGGTGCAGTGGGTGATAGATTCATTCTGATGGACTATAATGCCCGTTCTCATGTTGCCCATGGTGTCCGGGAGTACCGACAGAGGGGGGGGGGGGGGGTGGTTGAGCGTATGGACTGGCCAGCAAGATCCCCTGACCTCAATCCAATCGAACATGTCTGGAATGAGTTGCAGCTTGCAATTTCAGTCCGTCCAGTCCAACCAAGAAGTGTCCAGGAGCTTGGTGCCTTGCTGGTCCAAGAATTGAACAACACTCCACAAAGGACCATCTCGAACCTGATTGGGAGCATGAGAAGGCGTTGTCAAGCTGTAATTAACAATAATGGGTCTTATATTCGATATTAAACCCATATCAGTTCGCTCCGTCAACTTTTTGGCAAATTTGAAAAAGTTCCTCTTTTACAAATAATATCCATTTTCCATGGTTATCGTATTCAAAAGCTAAAAAATAATGTCAAACACAAACAAAATCTCAATTTCTGTGCTTAAATCATTAAAGATATAATTAAATATAAAATATATACACTTTTCATAACAATATTTCAACAAAACGTAAAACAGGTAGTTGGATATACTAGGTGCTTAGCAAACTTTGAATAGTATAGTTTTTCCAACGAATACCTTGTTAGAGCTACTTTTTCGCAGCAATTTTAACTGATTGAATATTCTTTTCCCATTTGTCTTCTGTCTTACGTGTATCTGTGTGCTTTCTGTATATCCGTTTCTCCCACTCCCATATCCTTGTTTTCCTGTTCATCAGTAGAGAATTTACCCACCCTCCACATTTGCGACCCATCTACCTTATACCACACAGGCATTGCCTTGCTTTTGTTTTCGTTAAGATCAAGACGCCATTCATCCCCGTACTACAGTTAACAGTTTTTGTAGTACCTCTTCTCTCTCAGCTAAAAAAAACATGTCATCGGCAAAGAAATTCCTGGGATTTTTGTCCCTCCGACTCTATACTATCTGCGCTTGCAACTCTTCTCCTAAGTCGTTTATGTACAATGCAAACAGAATCGGTGAAAGGATGCACTCCTGCTTATGGTCCATCTCCATCGGGACCCTCTTCGTTGTGATGTTTCCCAGGTTAAGTACACTCTGCACATCATTAGGCTTTTCCCTCTGGAAAAGACTATTGTTTTTCTACGGATTATTATTTTTTTTTTTTTTTTTTTTTTTTAGGCTTTTCCCTCTGGAAAAGACTATTGTTTTTCTACGGATTATTATTATTTTTTTTTTTTTTTTATTTTTTTTTTAAACACATTTTTGTCCGTACGATTCAGAAGCCATTTTCGAACCGATTTTTACACAATTTGGCACACGCATAGAGTGGCAAAAAATCTAAAAATGTACCAAAGCGGAATTTTCGATTTAACCCTTATTTCGCCAGAATTGGCAAAAAAGTGCCAAAATTGGAGTTTATCGGCACTTTCTCGAAACGCGTCTTTATGATTTTTTTTAAAAATACATCATTACTAGACCTGCCTATGACACAACCTTTGATACACACGACATATTAGGCGATGCATATGGTAACCCTCCACAGGCTGCCAAACATCGAAATTTTGATGAAATGGGCCGGTTTCAGACCCCCACAACACCCAAACGATACCCGAGAGGTAAACATAACTTCCTCTATTGGAAGTGGAATTCACCGAGGATCATTTTTGTAAGTAATAAGGGTGTTCAGAAAACCAAGTGTTAACCCGTTTTGGGCTGATTAAACAGCAATACCCCCAAAAAGCTCAAAACTTCATGTTTTCCGTGGATTTCTCTAAACGAGTCTTGTAGATTTTCAAGAAAAATTGGTCACTCTCAGGTCTTGGTGTGACATTACAAGTTGCATAGATAAAATATTCCGGTCAGCATTAGTTAACCCTCCCCGAGCTGCTAAACGTAAAAATTGTGATAAAATGGGCTGTTTTTAGACACCAACAGCACCCAAACGATATACCACAGAGAAAGGGGCCTTCATTTATCGGACGCAAAATTGATCGGAAAATATTTTTGAAAGTGGTAAGGGTATTCAAAATTTGACGTCTTAACCCATTTTGGGCTGGTTAAAGAGAGATACCCATTAAAATATTAAAATATCCATTTTCTGTGGATTTCTCTAACAACATGTTGTTGGTTTTCAAGAAAAATCGGCTATTTGCAGGTCTTGGTGTGACATTACAAGTCGCATGAACAAAATATTCCGGTCAGCATTAGTTAACCCTCCCTGGGCTGCTGAAGGTCAAAATTGTGATAAAATGGGCTGTTTTTGCACACCAACAGCACCCAAAGGGTACACCACAAAGAAAAGTGCCTTCTTTTATCGCGCGTACAATTTATATGGAAACATTTTTGTAAGTAGTAAGGGTATTCAAAAGTCGACGTCTTAACCCATTTTGGGCAGGCTAAAGAGAGATATCCCTTGAAAGCTTTAAATTCCCATTTTCTGTGAATTTCCCTAACGGCGGTAACTTGTAGGGTTTCAAGACAAATTGACTATTCGTAGGTGTTTATGTGACATTACAAGTTGCATGGACAAAATACTCCGGTGAGCGTTTTTTAACCATCTACAAGCTGCCAATTAAGCATCGTAATGTTGTTAACATGGGACTGTTTTCAGACACGCACAGCAGCTAATGTATACATGAGAGATAAACATAATCTCCTTTGTTTGAAGTGGAATTCACAGAGGACCATTTTTGTAAGTAATAAAGGTATTCAAAAAGCCAAGCCTTAACCCCTGTTGGGGAGGTTAACAGGGATACCCATCAAAAGCTTAAAAAATCGTTTTCCCTGGATTTCTTTACAAACATTTTGTGGGGTTTTCAAGAGAAAATGGCCGTTGATAGGTCTTGGTGTCATATGACCAGTTGCATGGATCAATTATTCTGGTAGGCATTTGTTAACCCTTCATGGGCTGCTAAATGTAAAAAAAATTGAGGAAATAGTCTGTTTTTGGACACCAAGAACATCAAATGGAAATGCCACAGAGAAACGTAACTTCTTTTACCGGACGCAAAACTGATAGGGAAACATTGATATTGATATTAACCTATTCTACCATTAATGATGGGTTTTACCTAAACATTTTTTTATCAAACCCAAACCGAGTCATTTGAGACTACTATACTCACCTTTCTCATAACATCAATGAAGGAACTTTAGTGAGGCAGTTAAAAACAATTCATCAGACACTGTGGGGTCAAGAAAAATCATGGAATCTAATCGGGAAAAGCCATGATCCTCCAGAATCATAAAGTCTAGTTTGGGGTTTTTTTTGTTTTTTTTTCCACACATTTTTGTCTGTACGATTCAGAAGCCATTTTCGAACCGATTTCCACACAATTTGGCACACGCATAGAGTGGCAAAAAATCTAAAAATGTACCGAAGCGGAATTTTCGATTTAACCCTTATTTCGCCAGAATTGGCAAAAAACTGCCAAAATTGGGGTTTATCGGCACTTTCTCGAAACGCGTCTTTAGGATTTTTTTTAAACATTCATTATTGCTAGACCTGCCCATGACACGACCTTTGATACACACGACATATTAGGCGATGCATATGGTAACCCTCCACAGGCTGCCAAACATCGAAATTTTGATGAAATGGGCCGGATTCAGGCCCCCAGAGCACCCAAACGATACACGAGAGATAAACATAACTTCCTTTATTGGAAGTGGAATTCACCGGAGATCATTTTTGTAAATAATAAGGGTGTTCAAAAAACCAAGCGTTAACCCGTTTTGGACTGGTTAAACAGCAACACCCCCATAAAGCTAAAAAATTCATGTTTTCCGTGGATTTCTCTAAACGAGTCTTGTAGATTTTCAAGAAAAATTTGTCACTCCTAGGCCTTGGTGTGTCAATAGAAGTTGCATGGACAAAATACGGCGGTCAGCATTTGTTAACCCTCCACGGGCTGCTAAATGTCCAAATTGTGATAAAATGGGCTGTATTTGGACGCTAACAGCACCCAATGGGTACGCTACAAAGAAAAGTGCCTTCTTTTATCGAGTGCACAATCTATACGCAAACATTTTTGTAAGTAGTAAGGGTATTCAAAGTCGAAGTTTTAACCCATTTTGGACAGGCTAAAGAGAGAGACCCCTTAAAATCTTAAAATTCCCTTTTTCTGTGGATTTCTCTAAAAACATCCTGTAGGTTTTCAAGAAAAATTGACTACTCCCAGGTCTTTGTGTAATATTACAAGTTGCATGGACAAAATATTCCGATGAGCGTTTATTAACCCTCTAGAGGCTGCCAAGCATCGTAATTTTGTTGAAATGGGCTGTTTTCGGACATGCACAGCACCCAATGTGTACCTGAGAAATAAACATAATCTCCTTTGTTGGAAGTGGAATTCATCGAGGGCCATTTTTGTAAGTAATAAGAGTATTCAAAAAACCAAGCGTTAACCCCTTTTGTGGTTGTCAATAGTGATACCCATCAAAAGCTTAAAAATGTATGTTTTCCCTGGATTTCTTTACAAACATCTGGTAGAGTTTTCAAGAGAAAATGACCACTGATAGGTCTTGGTGTCACATTACCAGTTGATAGGATAAATTATTCCGGTAAGCATTTGTTAACCCTCCATGGGCTGCTAAATGTGAAAATTTTGAAAAAATAGTCTGTTTTTGGACACCAACAACATAAAATGGGAATGGAACAGAGATGCATAACTTTTTTTACTGGACGCAAAACTGACAGGGAAACATTTTTGTAAGTAGTAAGTGTATTCAAAAATCGAGGTCTTAACCCATTTTTGATTAGTTAAAGAGATATACCCCTTAAAAACTTAAAATTCCAGTTTTCTGTGGATTTCTCAAAACAAAATTTCAAGAAAAATTGACCTTTCGCAGGTCTTGGAGTGACAGTTCAAGTTGCATGGACAAAATATTTCGGTAAGCATTTGTTAACCCTCCAGAGGCTGCCACGCATAGACATTTGGAGAAAATGGGCTGTTCTTGGGCAACCATAACACCAAATGTGTACCTGCGAGATAAACATAACCCCCTTCATTGGAAGTGGAATTCACCGATGATCATTTTTGTATGTATGAAGATATTCACAAAACCAAGCATTAACCCGTTTAGGGCTGATTACAGAAAGATACCCCTCAAAAGGTTAAAAATTCATGTTATCCGAGGATTTCCCTAAAAACATCTTGTAGATTTTCAAGAAAAAATGGCCATTCTCAGATCTTAGGTTGACATTACAAACTGCATGTACAAAATATTCCTGGAAGCATTTGTTAACCCTATGAAGGTTCTCAAACATCAAAATGTTGATAAAATGGGCTGTGTTTGCACACCCACAACACCCGAATTTGAGAGGAGAGATCAAAATAGGTGGAAGTAAAATTCACTGAGAATTATTTTTTGAAGTAATAAGAGTATTAAAAAACAACACTTAACCCGTTTTGGGATGGATAAACAATGATACTCATCAAAAGCTTAAAATTCATGTTCTCCCTGGATTTCTCTGAAAACATCTTATAGATTTTAAAGAAAAAATGGCTATTCGCAGTTCTTGGTGTGACATTACAAGTTGCATGAATGAATATTCCTGTTAGCACTTGTTAACCCTCTACAAACTGCCAGACATCAATATTTTGGATACATTTGAGATAAAATGGACCATTTTCAATAGCCACAGCACTACGTGGGTATGTGTCAAACAAACATAACTCCTTTTGTCGGTCATTAACTTGTTGGACGACGATATTGACATTAACACACTCCACTGTTAATGATGGTTTTTACCTAAACATTTTTTCTATCAAACTGAGTCATTTGAGACTACTATACTCACCTTTCTCATAACATCAATGAAGGAACTTCAGTGAGACAGTTAAAAACAATTTATCAGACACTGTGGGGTCATGAAAAATCATTGAATCTCATCGGGAAAAGCCATGATTCTCCAGAATCATAACGTCTAGTTTTTTGGGGGGGTTTTTTCCACACATTTTGTCCGTACGATTCAGAAGCCATTTTCGAACCGATTTTCACGAAATTTTGCACACGCATAGATGGGCACAAAATCTAAAAATGTACCGAAGCGGAATTTTCGATTTAACCCTTATTTCGTCAGAATTGGCAAAAAACTGCCAAAATTGGGGTTTATCGGCACTTTCTCGAAACACGTCTTGTAGATTTTTTATACATTCGTAATTGCTAGACCTGTCTGTGACACGCCCTTTGATACACACGACATATCAGGCGATGCGTATGGTAACTCTCCACAGGCTGCCAAACATTGAAATTTTGATGAAATAGGCCGGTTTCAGGCCCCCACCGCACCCAAACAATACATGAGAGATAAACATAACTTCCTTTATTGGGAGTGGAATTTACCGAGGATCATTTTTGTCAGTAATAAGGGTGTTCAAAAAACTAAACGTTAATCCGCTTTGGGCTGGTTAAACAGCAATACCCCCATAAAGCTCAAAAATTTGCGTTTTCCGTGGATTTCTCTAAACGCGTCTTGTAGATTTTCAAGAAAAATTTGTCACTCCCAGGCCTTGGTGTGACAATAGAAGTTGCATGGACAAAATACTGCAGTGAGCATTTGTTAACCCTCCACGGGCTGCTAAAAGTCAAAATTGTGATAAAATGGGCTGTTTTTGGACGCCAACAGCACCCAATGGGTACGCCACAAAGAAACGTGCCTTCTTTTATCGAGCGCACAATCTATACGCAAACATTTTTGTAAGTAGTAAGGGTATTCAAAAGTCGAAGTCTTAACCCATTTTGGACAGGCTAAAGAGAGAGACCCCTTAAAATCTTAAAATTACCATTTTCTGTGGATTTCTCTAAAAACATCCTGAAGGTTTTCAAGAAAAATTGACTACTCGCAGGTCTTTGTGTGATATTACAAGTTGCATGGACAAAATATTCCGGTGAGCGTTTATTAACCCTCTAGAGGCTGCAAAGCATCGTAATTTTGTTGAAATGGGCTGTTTTCAGGCACGCACATCACCCAACGTGTACCTGAGAAATAAACATAATCTCCTTTGTTGGAAGTGGAATTCACCGAAGACCATTTTTGTAAGTAATAAGGGTATGCAAAAAACCAAGCGTTAACCCATTTTGTGGTTGTTAATAGTGATACCCATCAAAAGCTTAAAAATGTATGTTTTCCCTGGATTTCTTTACAAACATCTGATAGGGTTTTCAAGAGAAAATGGCCATTGATAGGTCATGGTGTCACATTACCAGTTGATTGAATAAATTATTCCTCTAAGCATTTGTTAACCCTCCATGGGCTACTAAATGTCAAAATTTTGAAAAAAATAGTCTGTTTTTGAACAACAACAACATCAAATGGGAATAGTACAGAGGAACGTACCTTCTTTTACCGGACGCAAAACTGACAGGCAAACATTTTTGTAAGTAGTAAATGTATTCAAAGATCGAGGTCTTAACCCATTTTTGACTGGTTAAGGAGATATACCCCTTAAAAGCTTAAAATTCCAGTTATATGTGGATTTCTCGAGCAATTCAAGAGCAATTGATCATTCGCAGGTCTTCGAGTGGCATTACAAGTTGCATGAACAAAATGTTTCGGTAAGCATTTGTTAACCCCTCAGAGGCTGCCAAGCATTGACATTTGGAGAAAATGGGCTGTTCTTGGGCAACCATAACACCAAATGTGTACCTACGAGATAAACATAACTTCCTTCATTGGAAGTGGAATTCACCGTCGATCATTGTTGTAAGTAATGAAGATATTCACAAAACCAAGCATTAACCCTTTAGAGCTGGTTAAAGAGAGATTCCCCTCAAAAGGTTAAAAATTCATGTTATCTGAGGATTTCTTTAAAAACATCCCGTAGATTTTCAGGAAAAAATGGCCATTCTCATATCTTAGTGTGACATTACAAGGTGCATGTACAAAATATTCCTGTAAGCATTTGTTAACCCTATGCAGGTTCTCATACATCAAAATGATGATAAAATAGGCTGTGTTTGCGTACCCACAGCACCCGAAGTTGGGAGGAGAGATCAAAATAAGTGGAAGTAGAATTCACTGAGAATTATTTTTGGAAGTAATAAGTGTATTCCAAAAACAACACTTAAACCGTTTTGGGCTGGAAAAACAATGATACCCATCAAAAGCTTAAAATTCCTGTTCTCCCTGGATTTCTCTCTTTAAAGAAAAAATGGCCATTTACAGTTCTTGGTGTGACATTACAAGTTACATGAATAAATATTCCTGTTGGCACTTGTTAACCCTCTACAAGCTGCCAGACATCAATATTTTGGATACATTTGAGATAAAATGGACCATTTTTAAATTGACACAGCACTCAGTGAGTATGTGTCAAACAAACATAACTCCTTTTGTCGGTCATTGACTTGTTGGACGACCATATTGACATTAACCCACTCCACCGTTAATGATGGTTTTTACCTAAACAATTTTTTATCAAACTGTGTCATTTGAGACTACTATCTTCACCTTTCTCATAACATCAATGAAGGAACTTCATTTAGACAGTTAAAACAATTCATCAGACACTGTGTGGTCATGAAAAATCATGGAATCTCATCGGGAAAAGCCAAGATTCTCCAGAATCATAAAGTCTAGTTGTACAGTATGATAGGGCGACAATATAACAAGTACTGAGTTTTTATATTGATTTAAATTTTGCAATTCGTGAAATACGGACGTATCATATGCGAAAATACGACTGTGTAATTTTAAATCAGACATGGCTATTCTTTTCAGAAGATTTTCCACACTGTAACTAAATAGAGTCTCTCCTGTTAGAGACGCGTTCTCACTGTAACAACGAGTTTCCCCCCTCCCTGTTGAGCTTGTCAGTGATCATTTCTGGCATTTCATTGGATATCCATTATATAATGTGAGAACTTCCTGGTGATGGGATGCTTTTTGCTAAGGGTAGGTGATTCTCTAAACTAGGCTTTTATCTTTCTAGCAAAATTATTGATTTTTCTGACAGAAATTCCCTCCTGTTAAATTCCCTCCTAACACGAATGTAAGTTGCTTGAGTATTTCAATTTAAAATCTATGATTGGGCCATGAATATTGATAAACATAGAGAATTAATAAGATTGACCAGAAATTTGTTCACCAAGTATCTCGGAATACTTCCGTTATGGCACGTATAGCATGTGTTACTGGTTTGTTTTGGACACATGTAGTGAGATGATGGGAGAACCATTAAGCTCGGATTTTCTTATTTTATTCTTAACAATGTTTCATCTGTATAAAACTTCAATAATGAAAAGATTTCACGAAATTTACTTTTTTTTGCTTTTGGTCCTCTCAAATTCTGCCGAAATTTGATAATGACTCCCCTATCAAATCATTGTGCTATCGAGAAATTCCACTAATCCGAGGTCAACGACTTGAACTGCCTGCTCTATGACGAAGGTAGGCCCACCCCTAGAGAACGAAATTCTGCAAGGGTTCCTTGGCGGCTAATTACGCGAAGCTTTCCTGAATACTCATCATACGCGTGAACGCCCACAGTAGCTAGGAAACAGCGGTTTGGATCAAATTGCAAAAGCAGGACACAAACGCGGGAGTATATCGGGACGGGGTGAGAAGTAAATCCCCCCTCCCCTGCCGCCAAATTTTTCATATCGTCGGGCAATAGGAGGATCGAGTAATATTGTCAGATAATGATGAAAGGCCTCCGCATGACAATGAAACGACCATGGATTGTTTCTAATTTGGTGATATGTGAGTCGTACCTGGCCCAAAAACTAACTACGTCAATCGGAAAAAGATATAGTAAAAGCAATGTCAGAATGTCACGTTTTTCTGATACATTGCCGACTGTTGTGGTTAATGACGGCAAAAGTAGACTTCTTGTCTAAATAGCTCCACGAGAAGCAAACGTATGTGCACACAAAAACAGTCTGGCAAATTCATGGCATGTCCCCGCCCGCCCCTCCCACCCCCAGTATCCGAACATAGCTACGAGCCTGAGAAGAAATAAGCTCCCATTCCACAACTGGCACAATTATCCGCTACATTACATGTAAATGTTGATGCTGAGTACTTTGTAATGTGGCTTTGAATTGATGTCGGGCTGCTTTCAGAATGTTTCGGATTTGTTATGTGGAAGTGGAAGGCTAAAATGATATGGGCGGTTTTTACCATGCCTTAGACCGTTGTCAGCCAAGGGAACGTCTTTTGAGAACTGTCCAAATACACCAAATCTTGTACTAGATACCTCCACAGGTGTCGATATGTCGATGTGGTGTTCTGTTGATGTTTTTGAGTGTCCAGTGGCCCTTTTGTGTACTATAGTCGTAGTATGGTCTGTGACGCTTTCGTTCCTATTTTTGGATTTATAGGGCTGTTCAGTGTGGCAGGATACTATAAAATGGCTGTACCCTTTTGATGCCATTTTGCTTTTCTAGTCTTCTGGACGACCAACTGATTTTTATCATATACTGAGTCAAAAAAGAAAGTATAATAGAAACAAATGTGAAAAAATACCATAAAGGATGAAATATAATAGTTCTAATGCTGCATGTTTGTGGACAAGAAGTCGTTCAGAGAGTTTAATGACATGTTGTTGTTGTCCACCCAACCGTATACAATTTTGCTACGGATTTCAAAATAGCACGTGCTACCCAAGAATGTCAATTTTCTTTGTGTTATGTTGTGCTACAGAGCCAGGGTTATTGAGACAACACGCTAGTTTTTGTCTTCCGACATTTTAAAAAATGCCAAGGTAACCGAAAATCAGAGGTTGCGTGCCATTGGTATGCGTGAGGCTGGGATACCTCCAGATGGGCTCGCTGCTGAGTTCGGAGTCACTGTGGCCACTATTTACCGTCTCATTGGAAGGTATAAAACCACTGTATCTACTGCCGACCGACCGACCGCGTTCAAGTCGACGAAGAGTTACGACCCCTGCACAAGACCGACACATCAGGACGTCTCACTTGTGGGATCGCTTCCTTCCAGAGACGAGGGCTGCAGCAATTACTCCTGGTAGAACTAACAATAGAATCAGTGCACAAACGAGGACGGTTTTCTGATGCTTGCGTGCGGGAATGCGACCATTTCGGCGGGGGTAGTGTAATGGTTTGGGGAGAAATTTCCTTGCACCGTCGAACGCAGATGATCTTCATCGATGGTAATCTGAATGGACAGCTATATAGGGACGAAATTCTTAACGCTGTTGTTGTTCCGTTGTTCAACGCTAACGTCGGATTGCAGTTATTCCAGCAAGACAATACCCAATGTCACGTGCCGCGTATCTGTCCCGACTTTCTTGAGGAGCAGAGCATCGAACTTCTTCCCTGGCCCCCACTTTCGCCAGATTTGTCGCCAATCGAGCATCTTTGGGATCAATTGGACCGCCGGGTACGAGTTCATGATCTTCAGACGTTAGGCGATTTACGTAATGTTCTAAGGCAGGAGTAGAACACAATACCACAGGGTGACACGCAGAGACCTATCAGGACCATGCGCCGTCGATGTCTTGCCATCCAAGAGTAAAACTGTGGACATACACACTATTGACTGCATGTGTGAACTTTTCATCATTTCACCCCATGTCTGAATTGCGACGTCCTGACGTGACGCTGGCAACAGTGAGAACATGACATTATGTAAATTCATATATCTAGACTCGAAATATGAATTTACAATTTGTTTGGGATGAAAGTCGATAACACTAAAATAAAATTGCTCCTCGAAGTTTATTATACTTTCTTTTTTGACTCAGCTGATATTCCTATAGATGCTTAGTATACAATCCTTTTGTAGTTTTCGGTAGCAAGTAATACTGGGTCATGTTATGTTGGGTATGCTTGTCTGATGTGGTGCTATAGTATGAACGATGTTACTTTGTCTGCCTTTAATTTTTCTTATCTGCTGTCCCTCTTGAGGCCGGTTGTATGTTGTGCACACTGCTTTCCTGATTAACAAGAACCCGGAAGTCTCGTCATTTTCCGTTGCATTGTCATGTGTATTGTTATGGTAGCCCAAGTGAGCTGCTATGTTGTGACGTCATCACCATGTTGATGGTGTTGGTGCCCATGCGCCCCCGCCTCTCTTGTTAGGGCGACACGCGTATCCGACGTCTATTTTGTTTACTGGAGGCAGCCATCTTGGTTTCTGTGGTAGCACGTGGTAGATATGAGAACGAACGATATCTAACATAGTGGGGTGTTTTTGGAGGGTATGTTCGATGTATAGCAGAATATGTAATTGTCGAAAACAATCCGAAAACAACAAAAAACACCCAATAGAACCTTGTAGAAGTCTATCACCCTGACTAGCACATAGTGCCATAGGAAAGGTAACCAAGCAGGATATGTGCAAAGATCCCTTATATGTGTGCGTAGAGTACTCAGGTAGCACAGTATCAATGTCCTGATATTATTTTCAGCCTTTTGGCATATTCTGACTACTCCCCCAACAATATTTTACTTCCGTTTCATTGTTCTAGAGTACTCCTGAACAGTGGAACAATCTTCCATTTGGAACTGTTTACACTAAATCTTTGTCTATTCCGGCTTTTTGCTATTACTGCCACCGATACCACCCCCCACACCCACAGTGGTACCACATCCACAGTTCCAGATCATTCTAACTACTCCCGAAGCTACAACTGGTTTGTAGCCTTTATATCGCCATCACCAGCTTTTTCTACCATCGGTCCTTTCAAGTGAACTGCTAACCGTTACAGCAGTACAAATCCCAGTTCTTATTACTATCGATGCTGGGGTCGACCTGCTCAAGAGCCGAGATCCAACAAGAGCTAAATAGCAATGATAAAAAAAACCATTTGCTTGTGCGACTCTTCGACTCGTCTAGGACAAAGGAACTCACCAGGTCTGGGAGGAGTTACATTTTTCCTTAACACGTTAACGTGTTAAATAATTCTGCGTTAACGAGTTAAATGACGTTAAATGTTAAAAACGAACAAGATTTTAATAACTTCGGCCATTTTTATTGATTTGAATTTGAATATAACTGAACTTACGCATAGTTCGTCTTTTGAGTTCCAATGTGTTCTATGTGCCAACTGGCACATAGAACACATTGGAACCCAGGGGACGAGTAGTTATCTTAAATTCTGACATTCAGCGATGTTTTCATTTAAGAATACAATCGCTGCGGTCGTATCCTTAGAAAGAGACATCCGCCATTGCTCGAATACCAGTCCTTACATGGAAAATATGCATTTGGATGAAGCTGATAGTGCTGTATCGTCAAATATTGGCGGGCCAACTTCGCCAATGTTGGTAGGAGGGCAACGGACATCTAAATTTTTCGTGTTCTTCAATTTCGTCAAATGGAGCAAAATTCGACGTCATCGGCACGCGCGATCCGGCTTGGGTAAACACAAGATAGCGACGCACTGCTACATATTATACAAATTATAATCTTTAAAGTTAAACATTATTGACTTGGTTCAATTTTTTTAACGTTGTTAAAATAATTTAACACGTTAACGTTTGAAACGTTAACTGCTCCCAGCCCTGGAAAACACCATTACTACACACGATCAATACTATAAATGGTACTACTAAAGGCCTGTGCCTTAGCTGATGCTCGTTGTCAAAAGGCTTGTTTTCACTGCGCATGTAGTGGCCAAATTGTGCAGTGTTCTGGCTTCCACCCATTACTGCATCCTTCAGTCTTATCATTTCTTTCTAATACCACAGTCTCCTATCAATTCACTTCAAGCTGCAACTCGTAGTCTTGCCATCTCTGATATAAAAGTGCACTAACTGCATCTAGCCCTCTCACTGTTGTCTAATAGTACTACCAATGCCTGCTACCGCTGCTGCTACTTTCTACTTCACTACACTATCTCTAATACTACTACAGCTGCTCGTTTAGCTAGCCTTATCTTTTGTCACAGCTTCAGCTCTACTGTGAGAGTACGGCCTTAATTTCTACCATTATTAATGAAGGCCCCCAACCATTACTAACCTACTACTATTATTTGCTATGCGACTACCGCTTCTCTTGCCTCTTACCAATACTATTCTATCCAGCCTTATCACTGGCTTCTAGCGCAATTGTCTCCTGTCAATTCAATACTCGCTACCACTACTAGTCTAGCAATGTTTGAGCTGCAAATGTACTAACATTGATAATTAACCCCCCTCACTGTCTCCCAGTACTAATATACTGTTCAAAAAAGCACCTGGTAATCACTGAATGAAACATCCTGAAAATGGACGACATATTTGGGAGATGACGGCTTTTCGTAATTAGGCAGAACGGATTTGGGTTCAACTGGGGACTTCCCATAATCAACCCCACTCACAGCTGTCCATAAACTAGCTTTCTCAGTTCCATAAGGTGGTCTCTCATGCAACGAAATGTTTTGATCTATTGTATTTCCAAACCTGCATGAGGAAGATTTATTGTATTGAACAGTGGCATTTGATATTGGAAACTGCAAATTTTGATCCAATTGGCTCCCTTGCCCACTCTGTGGGACTGTCGCCCCAACATTTGAGATTGAAAACTGAACATGTTGATCAAATTGACTCCCCTGCTCATTCTGTGGGACAGTCGAATATGAAATATTCGGAGTTTTTAAACCATCATCATAACAAAATCCAGTACTTAATTCATTTTGAAGACCTGAACGTTCACTTTTAATCACTGGTTTATTATCCACAAAGGAGTGACTTGTTAAAAAGAGTGCAGGAAACGTACTTGATTGAGAAAACTGAGATAATGCCTGATCGTGGCCATATATATTTCCAAATCCTTGGGCCTGACTGATCATTGACCTTGCATTGATAGGTGAAGAGCTTGAACTATAAGGAATTCTATCAACGGAACTGGTTCCTGTAGTATGTGTCACAGAAAACTGGTGATTATTCAATGTATTTGTCACCAACATGTTATGGCCAATGATGGTTTAATGGTAGCAGACAAACCGCTGCTTTACACACTAGAAATGCTTAAATTAAACGGATTTCCACTCTGAGTCCCCATACTTGATCAACTTTTTACCAAATCCTGGTGGCCTCGCCTAATTTTGTAATAGGAGGGGGTGAGTCTTACTTGAAAATATTACCCCAAAGCACAGTCTTCCTGTCGAAATCAGATTCGTGTGGATCTGGCGGGTTTAATCAACAAAGTGTCTCAAAGAAGATTTAACGTGGTTTATTCAAACAAAACATAAACATGATTCAACAAATAAAAAAAATATCACATTAACAAAACAAAGCTAACCGTTACAGACTTTACTCAGTCAATAGGGAGGTGGATGAATAGACGACAGTCACAAGGATAGACACCATGTCCAATAATGATCACCACGGCCCCCAAAATTGGACAAAAAGCTTGCACCCCCCCCCCCCCCACAATAAATAGGGTAATACCTGCTTTGACCAAAGATCCCTCCCCTATGAACAACGTGGAATCGCTCCTATGAAAAGGAATGCATTCTAGACAACATTCCTTAACAAGGGGCAGTTCCGTGTGGTGCAAAGATTATCGGGGGGTACTCCCAATACTATTCATACTCCCTTTTACGGGAAGGAACACAACCATCCTAAGTATAGGTTCAAATTACTTTGAATCAGCAAGATTAATGCTTTGGTGCCACAATTCGGAAGGGGTCGAAATAGAAGCAAAATGCCTCATATAGAGAATTACCACCAAACATTTTAAGTACTTGGACCTGATTGGTAGTCTCGACATGGTACAAACGAATAAGCGGATAAGAAAGTGTACTGCAGTCTTAACCAATGAGATACATTGGTTCAGAAACTGCATTGGAACTTAACGGAAATCGGAAGTGAGTGAATACCGGAAATAATATTTATGTTACCAAAGAATACGGAACCAGCCAATCCATTGGGGTAATTAGCTGTTTATAAATATGTGTTTTACTCATAATTTTCCAACCCTGTTACAATTACAAAGTCTGTTACGTTTCTACTTATTTGTTTGTATATGCTATTTACTTTACTTGGAATTACTGTAACGTCCCAACACGGACCAATCGTCAAAAGAAAATATAAAGTGTCCCACAGGTCCAAAAGAAGGGTATCGTTAAGCTTTAAGAAATTGCGGTTTGGGACTCCACCCGCACAGGTAAGTAACCCCCCTCCTAAAATAATACATTTACTAGGTATAACTCTGGCTGGAAAATTATCTGAGATTTTTACCCACGACTGTATACGCGAATGGTCTAAACAGGGAACACCATACTCCGGTCTGCATTATTCATAAAAATATGATAGATTTAATAACCAACAACTCATCTAGATGATATGACATTTTATTCAACAACCATCCCCATATACGCAACATTCAAAGTCCCTATAACAAAATCAACGTTCCACAACCAGAATTGTGCTCACACAATCTCCATGCGTTGTTAGATAGACTATATATCAATCATAATTGATACTACCGGGCTACCATAGGAATGAGTTCACATAAAAATATAATTTATCACGAAATTACGAAGTTTTTGACGCAAGTTTCCACAAATCAAATTCAATAACATGACAATGAATACCACGGAAAAAGAGAACATTTTGTGCCACTCGTCCCAGAAACTGAGTCGAGTGGAACAAAATATTCCAATTTTCAATGCAAACCACATCAGTGTGCGAGCCTTCAACACACACTTCTCAAAGGCTATTAACTGCCTTAAATTTTGTAGCAAACATTCCAAAAATACAGCATATACGCTAAATTCAGCAACTAGGTTTCCGTAATCGAATAGGTCACACTATCCGAATCACAATCCAGTGCCTGAGGTGAAAATATCTTTAACGTAAAATATGGCCAGATACGAATCGCAATTGGTGCTACCGGGCTACCATAGGAACGAATTCACATAAAAATATAATTTCTCACGAAATTACTAAAGTTTTAGACACAAGTTTCCACAAATCAAACTTAATAACATGACAATGAATACCACGGAAAAAGAGAACATTTTGTGCCACTCGTCTCAGAAACTGAGTCGAGTGGAACAAAATATTCCAATTTTCAATGCAAACCACATCAGTGTGCGAGCCTTCAACACAAACTTCTCAAAGGCTACACACACACCAAGTGTGTCAATCCAACACAACGACTTGGCAAAAATCGTGCGACCTTCAACATTACCAAATGAGTTTTTGTTAAGGTCTAAAGGTGTGATATTTTATCGGTACATTACATGGGCTTTTATTAAGGTCTAAGAGTGTGATATTTTACAAGACCAGTCCGAAGTCAACACACTTCGGTACATTACCCCCACCCCAAGACGAAACGACCCCGTTTTAACGAAAACCTTATCAAGAAAGAAATGTCCATCATCATATTTTCATGGTCCCTAAAAGGGACAAAATCTCAAAATACACTTCTTCGCAAAATATATATATATATATGCCCTGGATTTTTGGCTTCTTATACGTAAGTTAAATTACAATTTTACTCTATTTCTGGAGCCATCCAACCAAGAAAAATCAACCCATCAACTACACATAGGTAGGAACAAAAGATTAAACCGATACAGAATAGCCCCCACAAGCCAACCTCATCAAACGCGTGATGAAGTTGCTTGCGGCCACGCAAAGACATGCGACAAGAGATCTTACCGCTCGATTGGAAATTACTCCAGATCGATGGAAACATTGTATACCACCATCTACAAACAAGTTATAGGATACGGGCGACCTTTCCCTGGATACGCCTCCAGAAACACTGCTGGCCTTTATAATTTAAATGTATTCCACCCGGTGCCATATGAGACACTGCAACCTGCCTGTGATGTAAGTATTGAATACCTCCATCACACACAGACCGCAGGGACTCATTAACAGCTAATCTCCGGATTTCGTACATTTGGCGAGACACATTTCTTGTTTTCAATCTCGGAAACACACTTCCTAAAATTACATATTCAACTCTACAGGACTGCCATTTATTAATTATAGTTTGCAATTCTTCTAAGAATGTCACCAATAAAAAGTCAGTACTGTCCAGGTCATTACCTCCAATCTGAAGGAAAACCCACTTCACACCACACAGGTCGACATTGTTCAAGTTATGTACTTTTCCCCCAGGTATTCCCCAAAACTGCACCCGGGTCCTTGGTATATTCAGGCGCCAAAGATTCAAGTGTCCAAGGATAAAACGATAAAGTCTCGTAATAAAACTATGGCCAATGATCATCCCTTTCATGATTACCAATATGAAAGTCTATACTCTCAGTTACATTTCGACACACAGCAACTACTACATATACGCAAGTCCTGCATACACAGATACCCAGGTCAGCATCTCGACTAAGTATAAATCGTCTATATAGTAGACGACTATCAGAACTTCATTATTTCATCGAAGAATACCAATCTTGTGATGAGGTTTATTTAACTGGCTATCGAATTTTCACTACAGGTAACAAGTTTGTGATGAGATTTGATGATCAGGCCGTCGAAACTTCAATGCGAATGTCCATTTTGTGATGAGGTTTATTTAACCGGCTGTCGAATTTTCACTACAGGTATCAAGTTTGTGATGCGAAGCCCATCTTCCAATGACCTAAAACAAAAAAATTAACATCAACAGCAGTACCTGTAGAGAAGGGAACAGACACTTACCCTTTTTTTCTGTTTAGCTAAGGAAACAAGTGTTAATTAGATGTTTTTAATTTTTCTTTTTCACTTGGGAATGACATCCGGCTCTGCAAATCTACATGGGAATTAAGCCATTTCCACTCAGGAGGTAGATCTCGATCGACTGATTGCATTAGACCCACGGACACATCTCAATCGAAAAGATGCATACTTGTTCTGCAGAACTTAATTTACTTACATAACCCTGGCTTACTCTAGCACCTCTAACACCACCCACCATACACAATCGCACCACACCCCCACCCCCCCCCCAAAAAAAACCCCGACCCACAAGCGCGCCATGCAAGTCGATCGAAATAGGCCACGTGATCGGAAACCACTCATCCATCCCACACAGTCCACATCTTAAATTGAAAGTCCCACCCTGCGAGCACCTAAAATCTTGGGAAACCCTCTAGGTCCACACACACGAACACACACTGGCGTAATTGTACATATATTACAATATTCATTCCACAATAATTACGCCTTTGTCAATAAGGTGTATTTATATACAATTTTGTTTTCCATGAAAACATACTTACACCCCAAAAATATAAAATTATTTAATATTCTGTACGTATGTGCAGACCCACGAGGGCCCAACCATTGAGGATTCACAATCATACTGCGACATGAATCGCCACGGCGATTCAAATTCTATATGTACATTTCTCTAATGTACATAACTTGCTACATCAAGCACAGCGAATTCTATTGAGTTTTCGCTAGCTATTAACGTGCGCAAAAGTACCATCATAACAGCCTTCCAAATTATCGCCAAAAGACGCATACCATAAAAGATATCTCTACACAAATCTCCGATTCAATTTATTCCCAGCGAACTCCATTGAGTTACCGCTGGTCACCCAAGTGCACAACTGTCACCAATATTAGCCTTCCAAATTATTGCCAAAAGGCACATACCATAAAAAATATCTCTACACAAATCTCCGATTCAATTTATTCCCAGCGAACTCCATTGAGTTACCGCTGGTCACCCAAGTGCACAACTGTCACCATATTAGCCTTCCAAATTATTGCCAAACGAACTCTACAGAGTTATCGCTGGCCACTGGTATGCGCAATCTACATACAATTACCATGCCAATGCACATTCCTCACGCGTCATGACTTAATATATTATATTACAACTCTCTATCATAACGCATTAAAACACATTTCATGCTCGCAGGTAAGGCTCTCAATTATATATGCATGCTTTATCAGCAACACATTATATTCATTTTAAATATTGCTTTTCTCTAACCTGCGCCTCTACAATCAGTAGGGAATTTCCAACAGGAACCTCCCCACCATTGCAGAGACAGTTTAGAATAATTATTCAAAATCACAAACAGAAAGTCCTATAATGCCGGCGTCAATTCCCTTATACTCAAAAAAATAAGAACTGCAGAACTTTAAACAAATAATGTCTACAGTTCAATCCAGAGCATACTGGCCACTTTCCATCCAACGGGGACGGCGGAGAATTCGTCCCCGTCGGCTCGATGGTTCGTCGTGTGGGGAATATGCCACTTCACCATGACCCCCCCCCCCCCCCTCTACGAGCAGATTGGTCGTTAAATTCACCATTTCCTGTATAATTTTCCTCATATGAGGGCTGATTATTACCAGGCCCCATATCCTCACCCAAACTCGCCCCTACACGATTAAAACATTTTTTCAACCTGTTAAAGTGGACCACTTGTAAACGTCCACCATGTTCCCTACAAATAACATAATTGGCATCAGATAATTTCTTCCTAATTAGGCTTTTCCCTCTGGAAAAGACTATTGTTTTTCTACGGATTATTAATTTTTTTTTGGGTTTTTTTTTTTTTTTTTTTTTTTTTTTTTTTTTTTTTTTTTCCCACACATTTTGTCCGTACGATTCAGAAGCCATTTTCCAACCGATTTTCACGAAATTTTGCACACGCATAGAGGGGCACAAAATCTAAAAATGTACCAAAGCGGAATTTTCGATTTAAACCTTATTTTGTCAGAATTGGCAAAAAACTGTCAAAATTGGGGTTTATCGGCACTTTCTCGAAACACGTCTTGTAGATTTTTTTAAAACTTTCATCATTGATAGACCTGTCTGTGCCACGACCTTTGATACACATGACATATCAGGCGATGCATATGGTAACCCTCCGCAGGCTGCCAAACATCGAAATTTTGATGAAATGGGCCGGTTTCAGGCCCCCAGAGCACCCAAACGATACATGAGAGATAAACATAACTTCCTTTATTTGAAGTGGAATTCACCGGAGATCATTTTTGTAAGTAATAATGGTGTTCAAGAAACCAAGCATTAACCCGTTTTGGGCTGGTTAAACAGCAATACCCCCAAAAAGCTAAAAAATTCAGGTTTTCCGTGGATTTCTCTAAACGAGTCTTGTAGATTTTCATGAAAAAATTGTCACTCCCTGGCCTTGATGTGACAATAGAAGTTGCATGGACAAAATACTTCGGTGAGCATTTGTTAACCCTCCACGGGCTGCTAAAAGTCAAAATTGTGATAAAATGGGCTGTTTTTGGACGCCAACGGCACCCAACGGGTACGCCACAAAGAAAAGTGATTTCTTTTATCGAGCGCACAATTGATAAGGAAACATTTTTGTAAGTAGTAAGGGTATTCAAAAAACGAAGTCTTAACCCATTTTGGGCAGGCTAAAGAGAGAGACCCCTTAAAATCTAAAAATTCCCATTTTCTGTGGATTTCTCTAAATACATTCCATAGGTTTTCAAGAAAAATTGACTACTTGCAGGTCTTTGTGTGACATTACAAGTGGCATGGAGAAAATATTCCGCTGAGCGTTTATTAACCCTCTACAGAATGCCAAGCATCATAATTTTGTTGAAATGGGCTGTTTTCGGACACACACAGCACGCAATGTATGTCCGAGAGTTACACATAATCTCCTTTGTTGGAAGTGGAATTCACTGAGGACCATTTTTGTAAGTAATAAGGGTATTCAAAAACCCAAGCGTTAACCCCTTTTGGGGTGGTTATTAGCGATATCATCAAAAGCTAAAAAAAATCATGTTTTCCGTGGATTTTGTTACAAACATCTTGTAAGTTTTCAACAGAAAATGGCCATTGATAGGTCTTGGAGTCACATTACCGGCTGCATGGATAAAATATTCCAGTAAGCATTTGTTAACCCTCCATCGGCTGCTAAATGTCAACATTTTGAAAAAATAGTCTGTTTTTGGACACCAACAACAACAAATGGGAATGCCACAGAGATACATAACTTCTTTTACCGGATGCAAAACTGACAGAGAAAAATTTAGTAAGTAGTAAGGGTGTTCAAAAAATCGAGGTCTTAACCCATTTTCGCCTGATTAAGATGTACCCCTTAAAAGCTTAAAATTCCAGTTTTCTGTGGATTTCTCCAAAAAATCTAGTAAGTATTCAAGAAAAATTGACCATTTGCAGGTCTTGGAGTGACATTACAAATTACATAGACAAAATATTCCGGTAAGCGTTAGTTAACTCTCCAGAGGCTGCAAAGCATAGAAATTTTGAGAAAATGGACTGTCCTTGGGCACCCATTGCACGCAATGTGTACCTGCGAGATAAACATAACCTACTTCTTTGGAAGTGGAATTCATCAGATCAAGCATTAACCCATTTAAGGCTGGTCTTAACCCGTTTTGGGCTGGTTAAACAGCGGTACCCACCAAAGACTTAAAATTTCATGCTTTCCCTGGATTTCTTTAAAAACATCTTGTAGATTTCAAGAAAAAATGGCCATTCACGGGTCTTCATGTGACATTACAAGTTACATGGACAAAAGATTCCGTTGAGCATTCGTTAACTCTCCACGAGCTGCTAAACATCAAAATGTTGATAAAATGGATTGTTTTCAGACACCAAGAGCACCCAATGGATATGTAACAGAGAAATATAACTTCTTTTACTGCGCGTAGAATTCACAGAGGATCCGTTTTGTAAGTAGTAAGGGTATTTAAAAGAATGAAACTTAACCTATTTTAGATTAGATGGGGAGAGATACCCCTTAAAAGCTTAAGATTTACATTTTCTGTGGATTTCGCTAAGTGCTTGTTGGCGATTTTCAAGAACAATTGGACATTGGCAGGTCTTACAAATTGCATAGATAGAATATTCCGCTAGTCGTTTGTTAATCCCGCTACAGGCTGCTAAACGTCAAAATTTTGATAAAATCGGCTGTTTTCGGGCAGCAAATGGGTATGTAATAGGTAAACATAACCTCTTTTATCAGACTCAGAATTCATGAGGGATAATGTATGATAGTGTTAAGGGTATTCAAGGGAGCGTGGTGGCTCAGTGGTAGACTGTTGTACTTCTATGCTAGAGGTCCCGTGTCCGATCCCCGTCCGGGACGACTCACGTTGTGTCCTTGGGCAAGGCACTTTAGCCCGGTTGCCGACATGGGGACACGATGACGCCGTGTACTAAGGCATACTGCACGTCGATGGTACATATGTCTTCACCCTCTGTAACCCTGCTTGAGCGGAGCTTGAACAGAGTTAGAATGTTGAGGAGCTGACAGTTGCTCGTCGATGCTTGGTGGTTCTCTCCGTGTACTCCGGCTTCCTCCACCTATAAAACTGTCACGGCCACGATTAGCCATTGTGCATAAGTATGTGACCTTAAACACCAATAAACAAATAAATAAATAAATAAATAAATAAATAAATAAATAAATAAATAAATAAATAAATAAATAAATAAATAAATAAATAAGGGTATTCAAAAACCAAGCCTTAACCCTGTTTATAGGATTAAAGACAGACAGCCCATGCCGTGTACGCTGCCTACATTACTTGTAAAATCGACACCCCCACTAAATCTACTTCGAGGTGCGGTGTCGGATCCGACCACCTGACGGTTCTGACCTCATTAGATAACACTCCTTCGTTGTATTATCAGCATGGATTTCCCCAAGAAGCAAAGACAAAAATACGTCTGCGGAAAATAATGGCAAATATTTTATTTAGTGTGTATTTTGTCCGTATAGAAAATGTCTCGCCCACATATACCTAAACATGATTCAATGATACAATTGGACATATTTCTCTCGTAAAACCTGAAAAAAGACTTGAATTATTTCATTTTAGGATTGCGCGTGTATATTCTTAGAAGATTCTCTGTGTGTTATTAATATACAGCGTCAGTCTTTGATCTCGTTTGGGACGATCAGTGATTAACACCTTTTCGACAAGAGCCGTCGAAATTGAAAATAAAAAAAAATAATCAAATTTCACTAAAACCTTTTGCAGAATCGTGTTTTTCAGAAAACTCTTTCGCGATTGCATGTGTCGTTTTCAAAATTCCGATCAGTAATCACGAAATTATAAATATGTTGTTGTCAATAACAAAATTGAAAGCATGTCCGTCAAACTTGCATGACGTCAGAACTCGACTCGGGTGAAATACTGCAGTGAAAGGACGAGAGTAATAAACGCTGATATCGCAGTAGGCTTTAAACTGGCCATGGAATGGTCCTAAAATCATGTTTATATTTGCAGCTTTACGGCAAATAGGTTTCCTGTTGTTTCTTGTTGAAGTGTTGTTTCCGTCAAGGCCAAGTACCATAGAAAATTTGGAACACCGAGCAGCCTGTTATTAAAATTAATTAGCGGGGACATCTGCATCCCCCCCCTCCCTTCCTGCTGTTTTTTTTTACCTAGGACACCTGCCCCCTATTGTTTCTTTTACCTAGGGCACGTGCCCGCCCCCTGCTGTTTTTCACCAACTACACCTGCCCCCGTTTGTTTGCTAACGCGCCCCTCCCCATTGACCTTTCTATCTTTAGAAGCACCAGGGCCGACGGGGAGAGGGCGTGGTTGTGAGCATGGCTAGATTTCGCTGAAGGAAGGTACCCTCAAATCTGGGTCGAAAGTGGCGAAAATGACAAAAGGCTACTTCAACATATGGTAACGGTATAAACTTCAGACGATCTGGGCGATGTACAGACGAAAGATCATACCTTGGAGCCGGTTAGGTAATTTGGCACAAAAAACTCCGATTTTATGCTCAATCGCTGCTCTACAGTAGTCTACAATAGTGCCCAATTCCATTCCAAACTGATAGAGTCGGGACGAATAGTACTCTCACTTTCCACGCGATGCGTGGTGTTCTCCACGCGGTTTCGACACTCGCAACAGATGCCAAAATGTCGGCCAGGGTGCGTAGAACAAGTTCTGAAAATTAGAAGTCGCTGCCTTCAGCGGTCTGGACACGGTTCGTGTTTGTGAGAAGTGCAATTTTAATGTCAAACTGGCAAATTTTCGTTAATCGTTTCCCGCCAAAACACCTACTCACCGCCGATTTCTTTTCACTGCAACTTCTTCCGATTATCTAAGGTTTAAAGATAGTGTCAGGATACCCCCCCCCCCTCGCCGCTACAGCCCCCCCCCCCCTCCACCCCCACCCCCGCACTTCCTCACTTTGGCGGCGTTCTGGGTTGAAAGTCTCGAAAATGGCAAGAGGCTACATTAACGTACGGCAACGGTATAAACTACAAGTAGTAAGGACGATATTGAGACAAAAAATCATACAATGGAGCCGCTTAGGCAATGAGGCACCGAATTCTGGGACGTTATGCTCAATCGCAGCTCTACAGTCGTCTACAACACTGCCCGTGTCCATTCTAAACTGATAGAGTCGGGACGAATAGTACTCTCACATTCCAAGCGATGCGTGGTGTTTTCCACGCGGTCCGGACACTCCAAACAGATCCCAAAATGTCGGCCAGGGTTCGTAGAACAAGTTCTGTAAATTTCCAGTCGCTGCCTCCAGCGATCTGAACACCGTTCGTGGATGTCTGAAGTGCTATTTTAATGTCCAATATGCAAATCTTCGTCAATCTTTTCCTGCCTGCCAGAAACCCACTCACCGCCAATTTCTCTTGACTTTAAACTTCTGAGATTCTCGTAGGTTTAAAAGTTGTGTTGGGATCCCTGGTGGCTGTCTTAAAGAAGCAACTTCCATTTACAGTCAACTCCCCACCAGTCACACACAATTGTAACATTTAAGTGGACTTCCTCCAGCGAGGAGGCACTGAAGGATTCTGCGCCCATTCCCGACGTCTTGTTTCGAACTGGCTTGAAAAGGAAGGACCAAATTCAAACAATTACCTCCTCTCTCCAAAACACCATATCTCAGCCAATTCTAGACAGATTTCCATGAATTTTTCACTCCTTGTTCATGAATAGTTGTGGCATCACTTTCCATGAAGAACGACATGAATTTCGCATTTCGTCACGTCGAATTGGAAAAGAGCGTATGCGCAGGGATTTCTCTGAAAACATCTTGGAAGATTTTAAAGAAAAAATGGCCATTTGCAGTTCTTAGTGTGACATTACAAGTTGCATGGAAAAATATTCCTGTTAGTACTTGTTAACCCTCTACAAGCTGCCAGACATCAATATTTTGGATATATTTGAGATAAAATGGACCATTTTCAAATAGACACAGCACTCAGTGGGTATGTGTCAAACAAACATAACTCCTTTTGTGGGTCATTAACTTGTCGGACGACGATATTGATATTAACCCACTCCACCGTTAATGATGGTTTTTACCGAAACAATTGTCTTATCAACTGAGTCATTTGAGACGAACGAAATGGTTTGACGCGCCGAAGGCGCGCAGGGACGATTTGGAGGACAAGCCCCTTTCAACCCTCGTTAGCTGTTTGTTGTTGTTGTAGGATGTCAAGGCGCGGTGGAGGAGGAAAAGGAAGGAGGGAGGTGGCTTAACCCCGTCTAGGCTTCTTCCGGCTCTTTTTCTTTGGAGGTGGTTGAGATTGTGATGTGGAAGTCGACGATGTTGAGTTTAGTGTTGAGTTTGGTGAATGGATTGCGTCTAATTCCTTTTTGAGATCTGCCTTGGATTGTTCCCTGAACTCGTGGGTTTCGGAGGCGATTCGGTTTCCCATCTCAACTGCCCGCCTTCCCATCTCTATTATTCTCCTTAATTCTTCGGCGGTGACTGCAGACTTAGGTGGCTGTGTTGCTGAGATTGACACACCCGGGCTGTCCGGTAGAGAACGAAGTGGGGAGTGAGGGGTGGGAGGTCGTGAAAAGGCAACCTCCGGTTCCTCCTCAGTCTCCACCAGACGTTCCTCACCCAACAGTACCGGCTCAGGAGCTGGCAGTTGGTTGGGTGTACTAGTGGGACTAGGAGAGGAACTGGCAGCTGCCTCCAGGACCTCCATCCTCTCGCTCACCTCTTTCTTCCTATTCCGGAAGGCCTCCAGGCGCCTGGAATCCCGGCGCATGGTGGACGGACTCTTCTTCTTCTTGCTCTTCTTCTTTTCAGGGCCAGGTCCAGGCTTCTTCGGGTGCGGACCAGTGTGAGAGGGGTTCCTCTCACAAAAGGTGCTACCTCTCCCCGAAGAAGGTGTGGCGGTGTTGTGCTCTTCAATGACGAACTCCTAGTTCAGATGGACTCTCTTGCCTGTCTCCCGGACAGTCCAGGTGACAGGGCAAGAGATGCCCAGAGCTGCTATTGTTCTCTTCAGTCGCGCTGGTAGTTCCAGTGTTTCCATAATTATGGTGTTAATTAGGATCGAGCCAAGTCATTTGAGACTACTATACTCACCTTTCTCATAACATCAATGAAGGAACTTCAGTGCGTCAGTTAAAAACAATTCATCAGACACTGTGGGGTCATGAAGAATCAAGGAATCTCATCGGGAAAAGCCATGATTCTCCAGAATCATAAAGTCTAGTTATAAATGGCCCTGACCAAAATTTGGCAAATTTGGGTGTCTGGCCCCTATTTATCCTAGGTACATAGAGCCAAACTCGATCGCCAACTTCGTAAGGCTTACCATGAACCCGCCGGTCATACATTTTCTTTCTGTACTTTATAACAGCTTCACATTTTTGACTGACTAACTGAAAAATGTTAGCCAAATGATTTTCCAAATCTCGCACATATTGCGATGGACTTAAGTCTTTCTCAGGAACATTACCAGCCACAATTTCCACTGGCAATCGTACCTCCCTTCCAAACATAAGTTGATTTGGTGTATATCCGGTGGTCTCATGAACCGCACCACGATAGGCCATCATAGCAAAAGGCAGATAATACTCCCAATCACTATGATTTTCCTCCACAAAGCAAGCCAACATAGCCACTAAAGTACGATTAAACCTCTCCACTTGTCCATCACTCTGTGGATGGTAAGGGGTAGTCCTAGTTTTTTTTCATTTCGAAGTATTTACAGATTTCTAGAAAAAGCTCCGATTCAAAATTTGCCCCCTGGTCGGAATGAACAAATTTCGGCATACCAAATCTCGAAATCCATCTTTCACCCAGAATTCCCCAACAGTATGAGCTCGTTGATCAGGGATAGCATACGCTTCTGTCCATTTGGAAAAATAATCGGAAATTACTAATATGTAAACATCTCCATTGTTGGATTCAGGAAGTGGTCCTAGTATATCTAAGGCAATTCGCTCCATCGGCTCGGATACCTATCGGTAACCATTGGCGCTCGAAGAGTCTTATTTGGAGATTTACGACGTTGGCAAACTTCACAAGTTCGGATCCATATCAACATCTCTTCATCCTCAACCAAAAAAAATTCTGCTTAACTTTCCATAAAGTTTTAAAAATTCCAAAATGTGCTCCAACAATGGAATCATGAAAACATCTCATTTATTTGTCCATCAACTTCCTGCCGTTTATGTACAGGAAGCCGATAGGCTCTTTGTCTGATGGGTGGATGGTCATTCGTGTCAATTTCATGCTTAACTCTGTCTGTTCGTCCCAAATCACCTTCATATTGAGCAAAAGTATCGCGATCAATCATTTGATTTAAATTAAATTTGTCTACTTTTTCAGGAGTACCCCACCTTGGGGTTCCACCATGATCTCACCCGATTGCATTTCTGCAACCAGTTCACCCTGCTTTAAACATTGGGGCATACCGGTTAAATTAACTAGCCGCAATGGTAGTATGCCATTAGCATTTTTCTCAACAAAGCACCGCTCCATCATAATGCCTGAATGTTTTTTAACAAAATTTGAATCAACCTCACAAACTCCCTTAACAACAGAAGTACTTTCTAAATATCCATCAAAAATCATCTCGGAGGAAGGGGGCAAGACCACATCTTTAATCAACATGACGTGATTCTGGCCTCGCATTTCCTCCGAGCACTTTAGGGGAAGGTCAACTCCTGCAATTTTAACTTTATTTATACTCAAATAAATCTCTACACCATACTCTCGCAAAAAGTCCATACCCAAAATGCCGTCACAAGGCAATTCTGCCACAAAAAAGTATGTTTTAATTTGATTTCACCAACTACAACTGCCAAATCTATAACTCCAGCTACATTCAAGGGCTGACCATTTGCCCCAAGAACTTCATGGGGTACAGACTTCAATACAGAAGGCTCTATACCAAATTTCTCTTCCACTACCTTGGTATTCACCAAACTAACGAACGAACTAGTATCCAACAAAAGATCAACTTCCTTTTTACACAGTTCAAGGGTTAAAAAAAACATAACCAGACTTATTTCTCAAAGGGGTCCTATTACTTCCTGACTGAGGTTCGATCCCAACCTCAGTCCCTAACCTTTTAATTGACTATCTTTTGACCACCGTCCACCTCCTCGACCTTGCCTTTCATAGTTTCCCACCGAACCACGTCTACCTCAACCCCAATTTCTGCGGTAATCATTAGACCTTAACTGTTGATCACAACCACTATCACAATTAGGACCGTTAACTTCATTCCTCAACTCTAGTTGCTCCAACCTTAATTTTGCCAACTGATCTTTCAATTCGTCTACAAATTTCGTCAATGCCCCTATCGTATCTCGTTCCAGAGGCTCATTCAAAACATTGACAGAAGTTGACGAAACTTCTACTCTTCTATAGGACTCTTCTAGAGCTAAACGAACCGCTATATCAAGGGTCTCTGGCTTCCCTCTAAGAACCTGCATTCGAACATCTGCGACAGTCAAGGCGGCTATAAAACTTTCCTTGGCCAAATCATCTCTGACTATCAAAGGGACCTCGGGATAAGCAGTTTGCCCAACCTCCTAATACTACTTGCCAATTCTGGCAAGGTTTCGCGAGCTGTTCAGCGACGCGATCTCAACTGTGATCTATAAATAGCTGTACCTCTATAGGGGTCAAATCTATCTTTCAAACTCAGATGATACGGCCTTAATAGATGGATCTAAATCTTCATAAAATTGAAGGGCCGCCCCTCTTAGTGAAACTACTAAAAATTTACAGGTAAGGGCCTCGGACCATTGATTTATTTCAACACATTTTTCGAAATGGGTCAACCAATCATTAACATTGGTCGATCCATTAAACGTTTCTGGTGAAACAACAGGTTTCTTTGGAAACTCAGGCCATATATGAGAATAGCTTCGCTGTTCCCTATATTGTTGTGGCAACATATGGTAATCACTGTCCGGAGAAGACACACGCCGTCTTCTAATAGGTGATGTCACACGGTGCTCACCGACTGGTGACATCTTGGTCAACCCCTCATATCCATGCTTGGGAATAGCTCCCCCATGTGACAGGGATGTACTAGCTCGACATGCAGCATCAGAACTATTTTTCTTAATTCACTAGTCTGCTCTTCCAATGCCCCAATTGATTTTTGTATTATTTCCATCTGTGTCTGAAAAGATTTTGCGAGTCTATCTTCCATAGTTTTAATATGTGTAACTTCCCGCGAAACGGAATCAGACGTATACAATGGGTCTGGTGTAACTTCCGCCATCTGTGTATGTAACTCGTCCCCTTCTAGCCCCCTAGATAAAATTTGCGAAATCTTGAAGTAATCTTGAAGATTACGTCTAACACCACTAGCCCTACTTTTCAATATACCATATCATATAACAAAAAAAAAAAAAATTGTATTACGTTTATTACTCAGAAACCACCTATTAATCCCAGTTTCCACCACAGCTTATCAAATGTCACCACTATGGAGACAATATACCCAACCTAAAATATTTTTTATTTTTTTTTAATTTTTTTTTATCCTGTCGGCGACGCCAAAAACTGTAACGTCCCAACTCGGACCAATCGTCAAAAGAAAATATAAAGTGTCCCACAGGTCCAAGAGAAGGGTATCGTTAAGCTTTAAGAAAGTGGGGTTTGGGACACCACCCACACAGGTAAGTAACCCCCCTCCTAAAATAATACATTTACTAGGTATAACTCTGGCTGGAAAATTATCAGATATTTACCCACGACTGTATACGCGAAGGGTCTAAACAGGGAACACCATACTCCGGTCTGCATTATTCATAAAAATATGATAGATTTAATAATCAACAACTCATCTAGATGATATGACATTTTATTCAACAACCATTCCCATATACGCAACATCAAAGTCCCTATAACAAAATCAACGTTCCACAACCAGAATTGTGCTCACACAATCTCCATGCGTTGTCAGATAGGCTATATATCAATCGTAATTGATACTTCCGGGCTACCATAGGAATGAATTCACATAAAAATATAATTTCTAACGAAATTACTAAAGTTTTAGACACAAGTTTCCACAAATCAAACTTAATAACATGACAATGAATACCACGGAAAAAGAGAACATTTTGTGCCACTCGTCTCAGAAACTGAGTCGTGTGGAACAAAATATTCCAATTTTCAATGCAAACCACATCAGTGTGCGAGCCTTCAACACAAACTTCTCAAAGGCTATTAACGGCCTTAAATTGTGGAAAACATGCCAAAAATACAGCATATACGCTAAATTCAGCAACTAGGTTTCCGTAATCGAATAGGTCACACTATCCGAATCACAATCCAGTGCCTGAGGTGAAAATATCTTTAACGTAAAATATGGCCAGATACGAATCGCAATTGGTGCTACCGGGCTACCATAGGAACGAATTCACATAATAGTCCAGGCACATTAGACATAAAAATGAGAAAGTAAGGAAAAAAATCGGAGAAAGCTGATTTTTTTATGTTTCCGGGACACACATTGCGGATAAAGTGTGAAAAGTCCCCGCGAATCCGAGTTGAGCTTTTTTAGTTATAGCGTTTTTTTGATGAAAAAAAAAAAAATTAAAAAAAAATTCGACCCAGCTCCATATTTCTCATTCTTATTCGCCTTAGTAGGGTGAGAATCATAAATATCGTGCTGAATTATATTGAGAATACATATCCCCAACAGAAAATGCCAACTTTGTACCAATCCTCACACTCAATGGTGAAATATTCACGAAAATGTACAAAATTACGGAAAAAAATTTATTGTTTTCATACACACAACGGTACACAACGTCCATTAAATCAAATCTACGACTACTTTGGGAGTTAAATTATATATCAAAAATTGCAGAAAAGCTGTGGCTTTATAATGATATATAACAATAGCCATTTATTCCATCAAGAACTGGTGAAATGTGTGAAATATTAACCATACCCCCTAAACTCAAATTCAAACGGCATCGACTTTTCTCATTCAAATACCGTATTATAGCATCATTGTTTCAATTTCGATGTTCGATTAAATCACATAATGTGGTGTTCGCCTACACTCAAGATGCATTGGCATGTAATGTGTGCACGCCCTTGATGTGTACTCATAAACAAATTTGTATTGCAGTGGAGATTGTGTCTTCGTCAGATAAGTTGACAAAAGTTTTCGTTAGACTCGGCGGCTTCCATATGATTAGGTCATATTTAGGAGCAATTGGTTCGATCATGGCTGGTAGCGGCTTGGATGAACTTTGGGGGACTGTTTATGCTGGTGGGTCAATCCATCATTTGATCAGTGGTCATGCATATTCAAGAGCAGTTCGTGCCCATTTGCTAACACAAATTGCCATTACAAAACTTGTGTTTGAAGAAAGCCGAACACTAGATAACATAGACTGCACAGAAGTCAATGAAATATTCTGTGGACTTGCCAGAGGTGACTGTACAACAGCTGACGCTGTCAATCAAGAAAGTGTCAACCATCTACTGTCAAAATTACACGAACTACTCCAGAATGCGTCCGTAGAACGCACAGGAAAGCTTTGGGTACAATACTACGAGCAAATAGGTCTTCTCCAGTTGTTCTTGAGAGCAGAGCGCACAGGCGACTGGGAACTCCACACATATTGTGTTCGCAATATGATTCCAGTATTTCACGCAGGTGGTCATTTTGCATACGCAAAAAGTTCTCATCTCTATTTGCAGCAGATGAATGAGCCAACAGAAATAATGCAACAGGATGATTTGAAGTTGTTCACTGAGAAAGGTTACTTTACCATAAGGCGCTCAGATAAATTCTGGGACGGGATATATTCTGATCAGACCATAGAGCAGTGTTTAATGAGAATGTTCAAGCTCCCTGGTGGTCTCACACATGGCAGGGGAATAACCGATAGCACTGTTGCGAAATGGGTACATGGACTACCTCTTTGCCTTCCGATATGTAATGCTCTCGAAAATTTTGTTCATGTTCACACTGGTCATGGCGAACAACATCGGGATCTCCGTCAAAGTTCACAATTGACTGATGCCAATGATATCACCAAATTATTGAACTGGCTCAGAGTGCATTCCCCCTTTCAGAATAGAGATCCACTACAATTAGTCTCTATAGCGACCGGGCTTGTGGCCGACGAAACTGTGAACTGTGACCAAGTTCGCAAAATTGGTGAATGTTGCGTATCGAATGTTGTAAGCAAAACGTTCAACAGCATCAAACTACGACGTGTTGACACTGAAGTCTTTCGCATCGATGGCAAATGGCATCAAAGTCCGTGGAAGTAAGGTAGTGATTGACCCCACAATTCTGTTCAACCGCATCACATGTGTTATTCAGTCACAGGCAGAGATGGAAGAGTATCTCATATATGAACTCGCCCCGAAACCAACAGCATTGTTTGATTCTGCTGGAATGAGGAAGACACAGAAAAGCACGCTCGGTAAGATCCTCAAAACATACGGTTCCGAGCAAACTAAAATCCCAGAACATTCTCTGTTTGTTGTAGATGGTGGATTTTTATTGAGGGCAGTTGTATGGCCTAAACAGTCGTCATATAAGGACATATGTACATCATATTCCAATTATCTAGTGAGACATTTTGGGGCGAACGTCGTGGTTGTTTTTGATGGTTATGCTTGTACAATGTCGACAAAGGGCATGGAACAAGCCCGTAGATCTAAAGACAGGTATTCCATTGATATCAATATCTCACCCGAGTTACCAGCCACCACACCCCAATCCGATTTCCTTGCAAATGCCAAGAACAAAACCCAACTGATCGATCTTCTAATGCAGGAGCTATCTGCTATCAATATTCAATCCAAGCAGGCCGAGGCTGATGCTGATGTACTGATAGCCGAAACTGCACTTGACATCGCTCAAGATGACAACAATGTTGTCGTTGTGGGAACAGACACAGACTTGTTAGTCATTCTTACCTCTCGAGTTCAACCGGGATGTAATATTCACATGATGTATTCCATTACCCCAAACTTACTAGTTTCAGTTTGTGAAATAGCAACCAAAATGGGTGACCATAGAAGCAACCTCCTTGTAGCACATTCTATAAGTGGTTGTGAGACTACTTCTGCACTCTTTCGAGTTGGTAAGAAGAAAGTATTCAGTACAATTGTCTCCGATGTTACTAGCGACTCACAACAGTATGTCAACACAATTTTGGCGGATGACAGTACACCAAGTGCAGTAGCCGCTGCCGGGGAACAACTTCTCCTGATCTTATACGGGAGTAAAACTGTTTCCTCTCTCGACCAATATAGATATGTCACTTACAAGCGTTATGTAGCAAAATCTAAACTGAATAAACCCATCGACCTAGCCTCACTCCCACCAAGCAGCGATGTTGCACAACAACATGTCTACAGATGTTATCTCCAGGTCCAACAATGGCTGGGCACTTCGCTTCCTCCGACGGATTGGGGGTGGTCGCTAGACAATGGACTTCTTGTACCGACTGCAGTCACAAAGCCATGTGCCCCCGATAACCTACTGAATCTGATCAGTTGTGGTTGCAAGAGTGCTTGTACAAAAAGGTGTGGGTGTGAGAAGGCAGGACTCTCTTGCTCAGGTTTGTGTAATTGCAGTTCGGATTCTTGTAACAACCACAGAAACACTGTCCTGTCGGAAATTTCTGAGTTCGATGAATAATATGTATATAGGTCATGTCATTTCTGTATATAGCGTTGATAATAGTCAATGTAACTTAATCCATGTTGATTGATTTGTACATTCTGTAAATATTATTTATTGATTTTTGTACATTCTGTAAATATTATTTATTGATCTAATGCTGCCAGACACAGACGTGTCTGTCCGGTCCCAAGCCCGAAAATAGTTGAGTTCTCATGCTGACGAATTTTATGCCAAAAGGGGAACTCGGCCAGAAGCGGGGGGGGGGGTCTTCCATAATGTCTATTTTGTAAGCAATGATAAAAGTCTTCAAATGGTGGTGGATTTTTTATCGTCTGTCCAACTAACATCCCGTTCTGTACTACGACCCTTTGGGCAAATCCGTTAGGAAAATCGTCATTTTTTGCGTAAATCCGATACTTTTTTGTGAATTTTCAATAATTTTTCGCAGAAATTGTCACAGAATGCACATTTTCCTCTAGGTAAATGTATATTAGACAATATGTAGCTCGAAATACGCGTAAACAAAAAATACAGTTGGATCAATTCGAGGTTACAAAGTTCGTGCGATTTTTTAAATTTTTTTTCAAACGCGTTTTCGAAAAAAGGCTGTAGAAAAAAAAGCTCAACTGGGATTTTAGGGGACTTTTGTCTAATCGTTCAGTGACATGTACTCGACATTCCCTGAAAAAATCAGCTTTCTCCGATTTTTTTCCCTAGTGAAACCTAATGTTCTTGGGCTATAAGAATATAATTTCTCACGAAATTACTAAAGTTTTAGACGCAAGTTTCCACAAATCAAACTTAATAACATGACAATGAATACCACGGAAAAAGAGAACATTTTGTGCCACTCGTCTCAGAAACTGAGTCGAGTGAACAAAATATTCCAATTTTCAATGCAAACCACATCAGTGTGCGAGCCTTCAACACAAACTTCTCAAAGGCTATTAACGGCCTTAAGGGCCTATATAAGTAATGAAATTTTGTTTATTTTGAAAATTCTCACCTCTCATATTCCTTCAATTCAAATTAAATATACACAAAATGTACATCAAAATGAAGGTTGGGATGTATAGAACACGAAACACATACGTAATCAACTCATTGAGTCGAAGGTAGGCACCACTGGTTCCTGGAAGTCTGCTGCCGTATTCGCATCAGAACTGATAATTTAATAATTTTTCACGAAAACAACTTGTGGCCAAATGTGCTTTATATATCCAAGAACAAAGCTAGGGGATAAAAATTCGTCAAAACACGGCGACAGAGCTACATTGGGGAACAGTCCAAAGCCTTTGCTTTTGTTTACGTATTGTCTACTTTCGATTTCCGGTCGACGTCATCGGACAGAAAAAACATGTAAAAACAACGCCGTCTAAAATCAAATAATGAAAAAGATCGCCTTCATACAGTATACTGTTATTAGATAGAGATTGCACAGTTGCCATATTCAGTGCAAGGTATCGTGATACCTGTTGAAATTTCTTAGAATTACGATTTTGTTTTTGGATGGAAATTCGTGGTAACGAGTGATTTGCGCATGTCTGTCGAGCATGGAAACCATCTTCAATAAAAAATGCAGACAGTGTTGTCCTTTTCCAAAATGCAGTCCTACCGCTGTATTCGAAAGTGTTTTGAATGCCTAGCTTTGTTCTTGGATATATCACAGGGTTGTTATTTTAAGGTCATTCTAAATTTTAAAAATAAGTAAACAATTCGAGTTATTTAGAATAAATGCAAGAAAGAAACTTTTTAATAATCAGTGTGAGTAAACTGGATAAGCTCATTAATTTAATTAAGTTCGTATTCGGAAAGTGTTCTTTGTTCAGTCGCTGTCATGCAGGGACTGTGTAAACAATGCATTCCAAATTAGAACTTATTGAAAAGTCAGTTCATGTCACTGCAAGTCATCAAAGCCGTCTTTTCTAAATTAGCACCTTTGCCCAAATTAAGTTTTTGATAGGTGATGCGCGCGCCTATATAAGACCCCTCGAGTTAACCTCAAGACAGGCTCGCTAGAATGGAATAATCGTTAGTTCACGCGGTGTAGTAAAGAGTTAATGTATTTGTGTGGTTCCGGTAAGCCGTCATTTGGACGACAGGATTCCCGATCTGATGATTTGCATCGAGGGGAGACGCCGAAGAAGAATCGATGAGTATATGTAGTACTTAGTTTATAATATTTAGTTGTGATAACACGTCGTAGTTACATAGTTATTAGTTAACAGTTTTAAGTGTATTAGTGAATCTGTGTTATTAGATGATCAGTTGTTATTATTGCGAGTTAGAAGCACTATTAGCAGAAATTGTAGATGATCGAATATTCTAAAAGGTGAAATTTAGTATTAAAGGTAATTCCCCATAATGTGGTAGGCGCAACAGGATAAATGCGCGCATGAGCGGTTGAGTGAAAGATCTCGTGATTTCTTACCAGTTGTCGCAGCTTCGACCTTTCTCTATGAATATAAATTTGGGAAACAATTTAATTTTAGATGATATTTTAGTACTTGTTTTCGGTGGGATTCAGTGACTAGTCACAAAACTCATTTCAGTAGTGTTGAGATTATTTATTTAGGATTTGTTGGCTATTTGTAAATAAGAGTATAGAAGATTTATATATAAAAATTGTTGGTTTGTTAATAGTCTTTATCTTATTAATGAAGAAGCCCTGAGTACCCTAGGAATTGATGGAACCTCAGCCCCGCCAAGAAATTAGCCCATGCTAGTTCATTACCGTTGAAAGCAATTGACTAAAGCGCGGCGCTACTCTGTGGTTTGTGAATAAGCAATTGCGATTTACAAAAGTGAGCTAGTGAAAATCCCCTGTCCCCGGTAAAAGAGTATCTTAGGTCCCCGGCAAAGTTGATCAACCCCAGCCTTGGCCCTCCGTTGATAAGCGCCCTCTGGCAAATAAATATTCACTCTCTCCGAGACGTTGCCACGGCGGCGTTCCAGGGGACGGTAATTTCTATTTATCAGAAAGTGCTAACACCTGTGTAGACACCTGAGTGAGTGATTCCCCAGTGGAAGTAACGCGTGGTTCCACTTTGCAGGCGGACCGTTTGGTCATATTTGGTGGAGAATCCGGATTAGTTCATCTATTTAGCTTGAACCTTTCCCAGTACTCTCACTAGACTGACAATGGGTTCCACAGAAACTTTCCGAGAGATGTTTGATTACATTCGTGACATTAAGGAGAAAGTCATTCAGCAAAATGCAATTCGAGCTGCCCAGATCTCACGTAACTCTGACCCACATAAACACTGGAATGGCCGTGGCCAGCGCCAACTACACACTGAAAGAGATTTCTCAAGACGTCGGGAGTATCGCCCGTTTATAGGTAAGAGGCGACAATTTCCCTTGTGCCATAGATGTGGAAGACATTACCATAACTCATCAACTTGTCCCGCTAGAAATTATAGATGTAACACGTGTAAGCGCATTGGCCATGTCAGTTCAACATGCAGATTTAATGCGATACCTGTACTAAGCACCTCAGTTAGTACGGAAATGGATGGAAATAAAGTCGACGTTAGGTTGGAAAATCTCTATACTAGAATTCCTGCACTGGTTGATACGGGAGCCAGTCGCTCCTGTATATCAAAAGAAATCTTAGAGTCCGTTCGCTTGTGGGGCAAAATTGAAATTCTTCCTCCTAGTATTAAACTCATAGCGGGTGTAGACGGCAATTTACTGAAGGTTTTAGGAGAAACAAATTTACATTTATCCCTGGGTAGGCTAGATATGACTCAAACTTTTTTAATTTTGGAAAAAATGCCAGCACATATTATTTTAGGTATGGACTTTTTAACTGAAAACAAGGCTAATATTGACCTAGGTCAGAGCACTCTTATACTGCAGAATGGTATGACACACGCTCCAATAAACAATATCGAAGAACAACCTAATTGTGCAAATAATGTAACAGTGCTAGAGGACGTAACTTTGGAACCCCGAAGTGAGACTATTATACCGGTACGTGTGGGTTTTGATAGAATTACTTCACGTGTAGGTATTATCGAACCGGATTCAAATTTAGTTAGTCACAAGAACATTTTGGCTGCACGTACGCTTGTAGAAGTGGTTAACAATAGGGCTGTTTCTAAAGTTCTTAACCCCACCAATTCCTATGTTAGGCTCACATCTTCACAGGTTATCGGTTGTTTTTACCCCATCCGTCCTGATGATATTCTGCATTCCGTTGAAAAAAACGATGTTAGTGCCAAAGCGACGGTGAATTACATTGGTCATGATGGTTCCAACAATTATGACAATTACTTTGCCGAAGCTGAGTCGCTTGGCATCGATTTATCCCACTCTGATTTGTCAAGTCTTCAGAAACAGGAACTGTTGGTGCTAATAGGTCAGAATAGGGATTGCTTCGCTAAGGATTTGTCCGAACTTGGAATGTCTCGCATATATAGCCATAAAATCGATACAGGTGATGCGGCCCCAGTGAGACGTCGGTTTTATAGGGCTTCACCAGCAATGAAGGAAGAGATTAGCAGACAAATTGACGAACTTGAAGAACATGGCATTATTGAGCCTTCAGTCTCGGAATGGATGTCCCCAGTTGTTATGGTTAGGAAAAAGGACAATTCGTTTAGGTTCACTGTAGATTACAGGCAACTGAATGCCTTGACAAAACCCATTTCATTTCCTTTGCCCAGGTTGGAGGACGTTTTCGACACCCTTGGAAAATCAAGGTCTACGATATTCTCTTGTCTTGATATGTTCTCAGGATATTTCCAAATTGATTTAGACCAGGATTCCAGACACAAAACCGCTTTTGTCACCCACAGGGGAGTTCATCAATTTAAAAGACTTCCCATGGGCTTGATGAATAGCGCTTCAAGTTTCCAGTTGGTCATGGCTGAAGTCCTTCGAGATTTACAATGGCACTCATGTTTGTGTTACGTAGATGACCTCCTCGTGTTTTCTAGGTCTTTTGAGGAACACCTCCAGCACTTGTCACAATTGTTTGAGGCCTTGCGTAGAGCAAATCTAAAGTTGAAGCCTTCTAAGTGTGATTTCGCTGCAAAGGAAATACGCTATTTGGGGCACGTTCTTTCTAAAGATGGTATTTCTGTTGATACTTCGAAAACGGACGCTGTGTCCTCGTTCCCCCGTCCAAAAAACCTCAAAGATGTTCGTGCTTTCCTTGGTCTCTGTAACTATTATCGACGTTTCGTGTTCAATTTTTCGAAAAAAGCAGCACCTCTCAATAATCTTCTCAAAAAGAATGTACCATTTCAGTGGGATGCAGAATGTGAGAAGTCCTTTAACACCATGAAAGAGGCCCTGACAAAACCTCCAATTTTGGCTTTCCCAGATTTTGATAAAGAATTTTTTCTATATACAGACGCGTCAGGATATTCAATAGGTTATATCTTAGGTCAGTTGGATGAAAATGGTAAGGAAGTGGTTGTCTCATATGGAGGCAGGTCTCTTTCTGAAGCAGAACAAAAATTTGGTATTTCAGAACGCGAATGTCTCGCAATAGTTGAAGGTATTAAACACTATCATGTTTATTTAGCGAATGGTAAGTTTACCGTAATCACCGATCATGTTGCTAATTCATATTTACGACACCTTAAACAATGTAGCGGCAGATTAGGCCGCTGGTCGCTAAAATTACAAGGGTATAATTTTGAAATCGTCCATAAAGCAGGTAGAAAGCATTTGAACGCGGATGCGCTATCGCGACGTGAATATCCACAAATTACAAAACTGGCAATAAACGATACTGCCCAGGCCACCGTGATAGCCACAAACAACGTTAAAGAACACGCGGCGTCTCAAACACAAACCGAAGAGGTAATACAACAGTGTGACCCAATAGATTCTATTACGCGCGTCGCAGCCGTCTCCGAGGCTGACATTAAAAATAAACAAAGATCGGATCCGGACGTAAATGTTTTTATCGAATATTTAGAAGACAGAATATTACCCGAAGACGATAAAGACGCTAGAAGAGTCATTTTGGAAGCAAATGACTACATTTTGGAAGATGGAATCCTGTATCATCTCTACTACCCAAAAGGTAAGGGCCATAGAATAGACCGTTTAATTAAACAGCTCGTGGTGCCACTCAGTTTGAGGAATGATGTGCTATTGTCATATCATGACTCACTGCTGGGTGGACACCAAGGTATTGATAGAACTTATCAGTCCATTCGATTCAAGTATTTTTGGCAACACTTATTTTCTGACATTCAATATTATGTAAAATCATGTCTCCAGTGTCAGAAAAACAAGGATGCGACCCACCACCATCCAGCGCCTCTAAAACCGTTACCTGTCGAAGCGCCATTTAGCCGTCTCCATATTGACATTTTAGGACCCCTCAAGACCTCTCCGAATGGATATAAATATATTTTGTTAATTGTTGATGCTTTCACAAAATGGCCCGAGGCATTCCCTTTAAGAACAATGGAAGCATCAGAAATAGCTAAAATTCTATATTCAGAAATTATTTGTAGGTACGGGGCCCCCAAAACACTATTGTCAGACAGAGGACAAAATTTCATGTCAAAACTTATCAAAGAACTTTGTAAACTTTTTCAGATTACGAAACTGGAGACAAGCAGTTACCATCCACAGACAAATGCTGCGTGTGAAAGGATGAACTCGACAATAACAAAAACACTCCGAATGTATTGCAATGCGAAACAAGAAAATTGGCCGGATCTTTTACCAAGTGTGCTGTTCGCGTATAGGGCAACACCCTGCACAGAGTCAACGCAGATGAGTCCTTTTCGTGTTTTATTCGGACAAGATTGCCAGTTACCGATAGATACGGAGCTTATTCCAACTAACAACATCGGAACCGAAGCCTATAAACATCTAGACGCCATACAGAAAAGCTTCGAAGTCACCAGAGAAATAGTAAAACAAAATATTAACGACGCACAGCATAAGTATAAACAACAGCATGACAAAAAGGCAAAGCCCCCAAGATTCTGGACAGGTGACAAAGTATGGTTATATAACAACAAAACCCCTGTTGGGCTTTCACGGAAGCTGTGCCAACGTTGGACAGGACCATACTATATCACGCACGACAGCAATCCAACATACACTGTCCGCAGATGTTCGGACGATATTCAACTCAAGTCACCAGTACACGCGAACCGTCTCAAGCCGTTCACCAACCCCAAGGATCGTCCGACCACTACACTCGAAGAGCAAACGGCTCAGGAAACAGGAGCTCCAGATACAGAACCCGATATCGCGTCGAATCCCCGCCCGGAAGATAAAAACCAGACTCCCGCAGACGAAGACACCGAGAAAAACGAAGAAGACACCTATTTTGTAGATAGGATCCTAGCGTGCAAGAAACTTCACGGTCGGAAACATTATAAAATTAAGTGGCAGGGATCTAAAGAAACTACATGGGAACCGAGAGAAAATGTACCGGAAGAGTTAATCCAAGAATTCCACATTTCAAAGACCGCAAAAGGAAAAAGAAGAAAAAGAAAACTGAAAACAAGCGTCAACACAATATCTGATTCCATCAGCATCCCAGACTTAGACGAGTGGGAGATATTGTGAGTACAAAACTAAGTATTCAAAGCATTTGTTAACTTATTAAAAAATAAATATATAAATAAAATAAAATAATATAAGTCCCGTTATTTAATTCGTCATATAATACATATGTAATTTACGGTTAGTATGAGTTTCTTGGTGGGTACCGCTTGACGGATACGCCACCACTTTGTTGGGTGAAGCGTTGTTTTTTTTTTCCTGATTTAATGTTGTCTCGTTATTATTACCCCGTAAAACTCGCGTTCTCTCGTGTACTCCACGTATTCCGCTTACGCGCTCCACGGCACAATCGAAGCTGTGTAAAGAGGTTAAAACAGAAAAAAAAGCATTTGCCAGTTGAAGGGTAACTGTCTGGCTTAAAGAGTAATACAAGTTTCATTGGGTATTAAAGTTACAGGTGTTTAAAGGGCAAAATGAAAATTCAATAAGGATAGATATTAAAATTATGATAATACTTTAGAGGGGCCACCCGCAAGACGGACCCCTACCTTAACATAATAATAATAATAATAATAATAATAATAATAATAATAATAATAATAATAATAACATTGTGTGATCTGAATGCAATCTTGCCACTTGCATTCAAATTGCGCAAAATATCCAACGGAGATCTGTGGCAAGGCTCTTCGCTTGGATATAAAGACTGGTTGATTAGTTCCTGATTGGTTATTTGTGATGTTTTTCAAAGTAGCTCTTTGTTTATTTTTTTTTTTCAAGTTGCTCCTTGTTTAATGAAATGTTTGTTCTCTTTTTTCTACAGGTTAACCAGAGCGCTGCGTCTAATTTGTTTCTTCTTCCAGGGCAACATTATAAAAGGTTTTTTTCAGAACGCGTAAACTCAATTTTTGTCTAGTTTATATTTTCAGGTTGCAAATGGAGATGGTAAAATGGTACTATACAGAGAACACAGACATCACAAACGAAGGACACACAACAGGAAACCAAATTATACACAACGACAAGCCTGAAGAGAAAGAGTAAACCCCAGGAATAACGCTACATCGAGATGAGGAAAAGAACTAGACCTAACAATAAATTAACAACAAACGGACATGAATCACGCGGACAACAACTTTGGATCAGCACAGAAACTAAATTTGGAATTCATTCGGAAAAGGACTACGTGACATTCAACATTCATACTCAACGTCTAACTATTTTGGCGACACAATTCATTTTATATGCATCGGACAATATCGAATTATCAACATCAACATAGTATCACAAACGCGCTCGGACACTTTCAACCTCAATATATTCAATTACAAGGAAGAAAAGATCACAGAAGAAGAAACAAATAGACACTCCATTAGTTTTCAAAATTATTGTATTTTATCTTTCATGCATTCATTTCATTTTATCATGTTTTACCTTTTTCAAGTTTGCCAAATGAGATATTCGTCGAAAAAGCGGAGCTTTTTAATTTAGAGGGAGGCATATATCACAGGGTTGTTATTTTAAGGTCATTCTAAATTTTAAAAATAAGTAAACAATTCGAGTTATTTAGAATAAATGCAAGAAAGAAACTTTTTAATAATCAGTGTGAGTAAACTGGATAAGCTCATTAATTTAATTAAGTTCGTATTCGGAAAGTGTTCTTTGTTCAGTCGCTGTCATGCAGGGACTGTGTAAACAATGCATTCCAAATTAGAACTTATTGAAAAGTCAGTTCATGTCACTGCAAGTCATCAAAGCCGTCTTTTCTAAATTAGCACCTTTGCCCAAATTAAGTTTTTGATAGGTGATGCGCGCGCCTATATAAGACCCCTCGAGTTAACCTCAAGACAGGCTCGCTAGAATGGAATAATCGTTAGTTCACGCGGTGTAGTAAAGAGTTAATGTATTTGTGTGGTTCCGGTAAGCCGTCATTTGGACGACAGGATTCCCGATCTGATGATTTGCATCGAGGGGAGACGCCGAAGAAGAATCGATGAGTATATGTAGTACTTAGTTTATAATATTTAGTTGTGATAACACGTCGTAGTTACATAGTTATTAGTTAACAGTTTTAAGTGTATTAGTGAATCTGTGTTATTAGATGATCAGTTGTTATTATTGCGAGTTAGAAGCACTATTAGCAGAAATTGTAGATGATCGAATATTCTAAAAGGTGAAATTTAGTATTAAAGGTAATTCCCCATAATGTGGTAGGCGCAACAGGATAAATGCGCGCATGAGCGGTTGAGTGAAAGATCTCGTGATTTCTTACCAGTTGTCGCAGCTTCGACCTTTCTCTATGAATATAAATTTGGGAAACAATTTAATTTTAGATGATATTTTAGTACTTGTTTTCGGTGGGATTCAGTGACTAGTCACAAAACTCATTTCAGTAGTGTTGAGATTATTTATTTAGGATTTGTTGGCTATTTGTAAATAAGAGTATAGAAGATTTATATATAAAAATTGTTGGTTTGTTAATAGTCTTTATCTTATTAATGAAGAAGCCCTGAGTACCCTAGGAATTGATGGAACCTCAGCCCCGCCAAGAAATTAGCCCATGCTAGTTCATTACCGTTGAAAGCAATTGACTAAAGCGCGGCGCTACTCTGTGGTTTGTGAATAAGCAATTGCGATTTACAAAAGTGAGCTAGTGAAAATCCCCTGTCCCCGGTAAAAGAGTATCTTAGGTCCCCGGCAAAGTTGATCAACCCCAGCCTTGGCCCTCCGTTGATAAGCGCCCTCTGGCAAATAAATATTCACTCTCTCCGAGACGTTGCCACGGCGGCGTTCCAGGGGACGGTAATTTCTATTTATCAGAAAGCGCTAACACCTGTGTAGACACCTGAGTGAGTGATTCCCCAGTGGAAGTAACGCGTGGTTCCACTTTGCAGGCGGACCGTTTGGTCATAGATATATGAAGCACATTTGGCCACAAGTTGTTCTGATGAAATATTATTTTATTATCAGTTCTGGTGCGAATACGGTAGCAGACTTCCAGGAACCAGCGGTGCCTACAGTCGACTCCATGAGTTGATTACATACGTGTTTCGTGTTCGATACATCCCAATCTTCATTTTGATGTATAATTTGTGTATATTTAATCTGAATTTAAGGAATATGAGAGGTGAGAATTTCAAAATAAACAAAATTCCATTACTTATATAGGCCCTTAAATTTTGTCGCAAACATTCCAAAATTTCAACATTCGACAGGTCGGGGAAATCTCCCAATCGAGCTATTTTAGCTCAATCGGGTTATTTTAGCACGATCGGGCTATAAAAAAACAGGCGAAGTGTGTTTTTATCATACGAGACTTCGGCCCACAACAAACAAACGTCGAAAATAGGAGATGTATGTCTGCAGCGACTCGCACTCAACAAGTCTTGACAGAAAACTGCATCGGTAAGTTTGCCATCAATAATATTAATGGCTAATTAACTTGATTAGCGTTGTGCAATTTATGGTGTAAACATTGCATTCAAGTCGCTTTTAAAATACTTTTTCACGCAGTTTTCACCTTCCACTCGATGGATTCTTGAAAAGTCGGCAATCCCACTGAAGCCTGTTGAAACAAAGTTTTTGATTGACTAACAGATTGCAGCTTATCCAATGGAATTTGAGGTAGGTATTAAAATATCTCAGAATGGTAAAGTTGTCGTAAGGTACACCGACAGTACCAGTAACATGTCGTAGCATGCTTATTGTGGGTTGATGTGAAATATCGTGCTGTGGAAGTCAGACAGTGCAAACATGGTCAGAATCGTGCATACTTTCCCCTTGATAAGAAACAAAAATATTTAACGAGTATCGCACATCAACTTGAACGTGAAATCCGGTTTAATCATGGCCTTGAGCGTAGTATTTTGCCGATATTTGCGAGTATATAAGGTGAGGTTGGCTGGGAAAAAACGTGGATATCAAATATGTCGTCGCGGGCTGCCATTTCGGAATTGGATAAAAAAGTGAATTCACTGATAGAAGATATCAATAACAACAAATTAAATGAAAAACAACTGTGCGATTTGGCTCACGCAATTGGGAAGTCACAACATCTAAATTTATATTATGACACAAAAAACGCCGCATATGTTCATTCGGACGAAACTGCAGTCGACTTGTCAACATTTCATCCTGAAACTTGGATATCGCAGCGAAATTCAGTCGCCATTTCGTTCATTAAAGCCTCAGCCAACATTCAGGATTTGACTAAAAAAAAACCCTTATCACTTGCTTTATTGTTGGAACAATTATATCATCTCCGTAATGTCAGCTTCATAGGACCATTTGGATTCATTGTAAATATTATCACCTATTTTATAACATCGTCAAAAACTGTGTGCAATTTGAACGGTGCAATTCGTGCAGCTCCATCATACACCACAATTCAGAAGTGGGTTCGGCAGTTTTCAAAGAATAAAATTCAATGTCCTCCCAATAACGACCTGTTCACTTTCTTTGATAACAACCAAGTTCTTGCAAAACGTTGGCGTGTGACGGCTAATGCTAAGTCTATTGTTAGTGTAATTACCAATGTTGTACATATTTTAACACCACAAAAATCGAATCTACATTTCGACGCCAAGCTAACCCCATCCGTGTGGTTTAGGCCTGACTTTAGCGGATGCGGGTACATCATTGATGCCATTGAAGAACATGACCGCCAGTGTAATGAGCTATTCAGAAATGAACGTGTAAAATTCCTTACTCGTCGCTTAGCTGTAGTCCTCCAAGCACAACAAATAATAGATGGTCCCTTTCGGGACGACGTCGATGACGTTAACGCACCACAAGCTGCAAGGAATATTCGCAGACCAAGTAAACTGATAAAATTCACTGACGATGGCAAGGCTATGTTAAAAGATAATGAAAATCAGACACCTACATCGTACGATTTCGTAACTGGTTGTATCCCTAATAGTGCACCCGAGGTATCGGTAGGTGATCCATATTTTGCGAACCCCTGTTCTTATTTTAAAGTGCGTGAGGTATTGACACACCTCACGAAAGCTATCGTAACTGACTGTGACGGGAGTTGGACAGTTATAGGATGCGATGGGTCACCTTATGCGTTAGGCAGCAGATTGATTGAGGTCTTTTGCGGAGTACCGTTCTGACCCAAATAAGTGTTTTCCTTTTGGAAAGCTCATTTTGATTCCTGGGCTTGGACACATAGAAATGAACTTTGTGAAATGTATTTTTAAACTTTTGTGGCCTATTCATCTGAAAGCATTAGCAAAGCTGCTCAGATTCAAGTCGCCCAAAGCTTTGGCTTCGTGCGAAGCAGCCAAGAACCACCATAAATCATGGCAAATACTTGAAATTCTATTTTATTCAATGTCAGATGAGCTACTCGTCCCGTTTGTTCGAGAAATGCAATTAAATAAAAACAAATGTAATGTAGAAATGCTCGGGGTGTGGTTAAACAATGCCAATAACCAGAATTATGTTTTACAGTATGAAATAGTTTCCACGTACTTATTCGCCCTTCGCTTGTTACGTGCCGGTGTGAGACGCAATAACCATCCGATAATACAATGTGCTATTTCAAAATTAAAAATCTTGTGCCACGGACCTGTGAACATGCCTGCATATCAAGAGATTTTGCTACGAGATGCAGCGTTACATGTGCAACTACCACCAGCTATAAAGAATCTCTTGTGCCAGAACTCGTCGTTCTCTGTGAGTGGTCACAAATCACAAGGGGAGGGTGGAGATTTCATCGTGGAGGCAAAGAACAGACGTTTAAAAATGTGGATTCCCTTCGGGCTACCAACTGAGCAGCGATGGCTGAATGTGTGTCGTAATCTCGACCGCCTGGAAAAGGTAACATTTCCCATAATGTATTGATCACAGGTCCGAAGCCATAGGAGGGAGTCGGCAGTGCGAATCCCCACCCACCCACCCCTTGGCAACCTCCGTTGAAAATTTTGACATCTCTGTCGGAAATTTTGGCCTCTTTTCACGAGAATTTATGTGCAAAATGGAAGATTTGGGGCCATTGGAAAAATATAACCCTTAACCCAACGCAGATAGAAGACGACACTTGGCACAAAAATTTTGAATAACTAAAAATTTTGATTTTTGTCTCGAAAACATAGCTGATGACCCTTAATTGGAACGAGCTCAATGAGCTCGTTCCAGTGAGGGATCATACGCTATGTTTTTGAGAGCTCGTTCCAATGAGGGGTCATAAGCTATTTTGGAGACAAAAAATGCACGCTTGGTCTATATACTCATGCCAATAAGAACAACACAGTTTTGTCACACTTGAAGGGCGATAAATTTATTGTCCTACTTCCTTTTTGAACCTTTTTTAGGGCAGACCTTTTTTGTGCGACCTTTTCTTATTACCGCGGCAGCAGTCTCACGGTGCGTCGGACATAAATATTCTATTTTGTCCAGACAAATGGACGCACTGTCCGTCAAAAAAAGACACCGGGCGTGCAACCAATAGTCGCACCCCTCTTTGTCACAACCCATCCATGGTGTCTTTGCGTTGTTATCTGATGTGAAAAGATCACCACAGATTCTACAAATGTTTTTTGCTGCCATCGGTTTTGTTTTGGCTGTTGTTGTTTTTTTACGACATGGGCGCTTCATCCCAGACGGAGAACACAATGCCTGTGCCTGCTGAGGTCGCTTGCCAAGGCGTGTCGCTGCCGATGGTAGTTCTGTGACGATTGGTGGTGATGCTGTGGATGTGGATGGTGTCGGTTGAGGTTCGGTTGGTGGAGGTGGTGGTGTTGATGGTGGTGCCGGCGGCGGCGTTGATGGTGGTAGTGATGGTGGTGGTTGCGTTGATGATGATGGTGGTAATGGCGTCTCGCATTCCTCTGCCGATTCTGTGACCGAAACGTCCCATGTGTTCATTGCAGAGTACTGTACGGAATCTTTTGGCTGAAGAGAATAATGAAAAGTCCGATTCAGAGATTCTCAGTCAGAGTCATACGTATAAAGTATAGTTCAACTATTTACCTAACGTGAGTTGTGGACGGCACTTACATAAGCATTTCGCATATAAGAGAAACATTTCATTTTTGCATCCAAAACATGGGTGATGGCCACTTACTGGAATGAGCCCGACGTGCTCGTTCTAATGAAGGGCCATAAGGTATGTTTTTGAAGCCACAAATTAAAATATACTCATAAAATAGTAACACAAGAAAAAATTAAAACATGCAAAGTTCATGAAGGGCACTGAACGAGATTGACCGTACGTTTGGTGCTTGTTAAGGTGACGCCTATGTTATAAAGTGCACAGCACCAAAAAAGCCGGAAATTGTTTGGGTGCCTGCCTTGTAGACTTCGTGTGGCTATGTCAGAGCTGTTTAAATGACAAAACGATATTGTATCTCTGCTGTTCGCCTGATCGCCATGCATTTTGTGGCGCGTGTCCAGGCCCGAAGGCAGTGTTTTTTCGAGGGGGGGGGGGGGGGGGCACAATGTAAATTTCCTTCAACGCTGATAGGAATGTTGCAAAATCCCGTCAATAAAAAAACATGTATCTGCACAAAAATGGTCAAAATTCCAGTACAAAGCGGCACAAATATCCTATAGACATTATCAGTTGGGTGGGGGTGGGGGGGGGGGGGGATGGGCACCACACTCTCCAACCGCCATTACGTTCGGGCCTACACGTCTCTAGCGATTGACAGAGCATATATGGGGTCGATATCGTTCAGAGTATCTTGGGCCACAGTATATCCATTATCTGCCGTGTGTGTTCCGTTTATGATGTTGTTGGGCTTTCCTCGCCAACAACTGTCGGCGTTGCTGCCAATTTTGTTTACAGTCTTTGTTGAAACATTGCACGTCTCAAGTTTGAAACTGGTCGTAAAAAGCACAGACTGTAGTAATGGTACAACTATTGGAGACTTGCACCCAAGGTCCGCAATATAACTTTTGGGTTTAGTACGTATAGTATATTCATGACACACTCGATGAAAAATTACCCATGCACCCTAACTCCTCAAAATTTATTTTCTGCCTGGGACAACATCCTTGCGATTTTACAGAAAAACATTTTGTGCCCCCCCCCCCCACACCTTTTTTAGCTTCGCAGCCCCCCCCCCCCCCTCCATACCACCAACCTCCAATCCAGCACCGATAACCAGCGAACCGTTTTCTACACCTCTGTGTAGAAATCAATCAGGTTGGTTACGATAGCACTCCAATATGCATTGCAGAACTGTACCTTGTAGAGGTTCAAGAAATATTTCGATCCATAATGGACGTCTTGGCCAGTGTCGCTCCTAAGTCGAATGAAAACATCAGCACCGGTTTTTCTCTCCAATAATTGTATCTAAAATATATCCAAATGATCTCAATTTATATCCAATGTATATTCATATTTTAATGAGACATCTTTGTGGAGGTAAACACTTGTTATTTGGGCGTCGCACTCGTGGATGTGTTAGAGAGTGGATTTGTGTGTGTGTGATGAATGATCGGTGTGTGTGTGGGGGGGGGGGGGGGGGCAAATCTGGGCATGGGGGCGAGAAAAGCCCATTTTTGCGGGGACAAATGCCCCCCCCCGCCCCATGTTACACCGCCACTGTTCTTATGCCTTATCACAGAAATGGCAGTTATTATCTGTGTGCAATGTGCTCTCCGGATGTGTTTAATTCCGGTAGACAAAGGTGATGTGTGTCGGGGGAAAGGGGTGGGGGTCGGTATATATTATTTAAACTTCCGGTGAGGACAGGGGGCATGTTCCGCCCTCTGTTTCTGTTACACCGTCTGGGTATGTTTACAACCGAAATGTCTTATCTTTGACAGTTCCATGTCGTTTATATTTGTAGATTGAAGACAACATTGCACAAACTGTACATCCAGTAGACCAGTCTGTTGGAAAACTATTCACCCGAAATGTGGATCTGTCTGATGAAATCATTCAATTCCGTAGAGAGATTAGAGGAAATGGATTTATAGCAGACGCGTCTGCGACGATGGACCTGGTTTCTCTGTCCGGGGATGAGATGGCCACAGACTTCATTCATTTCACTACTCTTGCTAAAGACAATATGCATTCGTATTTCGAGCGTGTCAGGAAGGGGGGCAATATAGTGGCCACATCGTCAGACAGGGTGAAAGACATTTACGTGACACAGCAACAGAGATCCGATGGAGAGAATGTGTACAGAAAGACTAAGAAGGTTCTCAATGACGGCATACTACAGATGCTGGACTCCTTGACTGAACAGGGTGCCGAAGAACTTGCAGATGAGTTCAAAAAAAGGTTGGTTCTATGCTTTTATTACATTCATGTACGCATGCAATGTACGTGTTAGACAAGATGTAAATGATATACATTCTACATTCACACTGCTCTCTAACAGTCACGACAAAAAATGATGTCCTGTGCACATTTACGTCACATGAGAAATGCAGTGCAATTGGACCAAGGTTCCAATTATTCATTTTGTTCTACGATAACGTGACTTGCTTCCTTGTTTTTAAAGATCTCTCGACTCCTACATTGCGAGCCCTCAGGCCTCAGAGGTATTTTCAGTATCGGAACGAGTAAATTAAATAACATACGGTTGCAAATAAAGTATCAGAATGAACGATTGCGTAGCCACGGTGAGGGAGGGGGAGGGGGAGGGGGAATTAACATACTGTCTTTAAGTTTCTTCCAACCGTTCCTCCAAAAAAAAAAATAAAATCACAAGGGAGACCCAATTCCATCTAGGACCCTCCGATCGTGAACCCATTTTTCTGTAGGGGGGTGGCAAGAAAGGGTGATTATCGGAGGGTCCTACTTAGAACGAAGGGAGAATTCCCCAACCCCCACAATTATCATTATACCACCCAATGCAATATCATAAAACTGGTTAGGGCCCACAATAATAGACTCCTGGTATGCCCCTGGGGTGAATTCAGCTTCTCATTTGTCGCATTGTTGAAAAATAGCGTATTAATTCTGAGGTCACGCTTTTTCTGCAGGTGGGATGCACTGAAGTCAGAAAAAAAGCCGAAAAGGGAGTTTGCGGATCTCCACACCGACGTTACATGGCACATACAAGAACTACAAGAACAGTTTGAACGTGATAACGAACAATATGCTGGTATGTGCAGCTCTTGACTATCATCATGTATATCAAGTTTGTAGTGGGTGGGTGTTACGATGTGTGAGGATATGTGTGTGTAGGCCTATATATATACAAATATGAAATACAGTCATAAATGGATGCCGTGGTCTCACGAGCTGGACAGCTTTTTGACATGAAATCCAAACATTAGCTTATATGTATTGATTATATTCATATGCATTTACCATTGATAGAAGTCCCTTTTTCCTTTTATAAAAACAGGTTTGCCTTTTCTTGGGGTCTTCTATGTAGTTGCTGGAGGTTTCACCGAAGGAATGGCGTTTGGCCCTACAAGCCTGGCCCTTCTTATTCTTGCCAGGGTTGATTGGTTTGATGGAATACTGGTATTCCGCACTGACCTGTGCGTGCTTACGTCTTGCAGCCTGCAAAACGGATTGAACACAACGATTAGGCATTTGAGACTATTTTTGCATACAAAATATGTAGTCGGATATATATTTAGCATCTTATAGCATTTATTATTACCACTAAATCTATAAGTTACTAGTAGATTAACGTGATTTTGGAGGGCTGTTAAAACTCCATAATTTCGGGGACGTCATTCGACGAAGCCGGGCCGCGGGTGGATAATGGTATAAATAGCCATTAGCGGCCCGCGGCCCGGCTATTTTTAGATTCCATGGTCAAATGAATTACTCCCATTCGGACGTTGTATTTCCGAACGGAAGTCGAACGCGCGATCGAAACAGAAATATCGAACCGACTTACTGATTATTTTTTCCAGCAATTCCCTCGTGCGGTTAGCTGTAACAGGGAGTGGTAATAATAGTAATAACATAATTGTTGTCAGGCATCATGATTCATTAGCGGCCCTGCAGCAATGATGAACAGCCCTTGGGCTTATTAACGGCCCTCGACTTCGTCTCGGGCCTTTAATAAACCCTCGGGCTGTTCATCATTGCTGCAGGGCCGCAAATGAACCATAATGCCCTCCAAAATCATGTTATTGTTATATTATAGGCATACATTTATGTCGATGAATACAGAACCTAGATGAGATGTAGGCCTATCATAATTAACACAAACCACTGATTTGAAATATTTTTGTATCGTTCTTTCAGGAATAGACATTATACCCGATGAAGAGGAGGATCAGGATGAAGAGCTGGCTGACGACACAAACATATTTTAAATGGCGTACTGGTGTGTTTTCAACTTGGTATGATGCTTTCTTTCAAACTCTAAAGATGTTGAAACATTTTATTTACAGGACATTTACTTGCATTTCCACAGCACGGATGCGCAATATGTCTTAGCATTCCGTTTATTTCTGATGCAATTGTACGCCAAAGTACCAGCATGATTTCGCACTGTAACTTGACTAATTGTGATATTACCATTATATTCTTTACCAACGTATCTGTAAGTTTTTTATGCTGATCTCTCTTGTTGATGAAGCACACAATCTGTTGAAGTGTACTCGGCAGGTATTTATACTACTTTGCCACAGACTGACACCTCATGCTGTACAAAACCACTTGCTTTGCATATCATATGTAACAGTGCTTGAAGAATCATGCTTTTCGAGATTTTCCGGTGGGCAAAAAGCGCAACGTTAAGGGGAACGTTTGTTTGTACAGTAATTTATGCTTAACTAGGTTTCCATACTTTTTGTTAATTTTAAATACCTACCTCAAATTCCATTGGATAAGCTGCAATCTGTTAGTCAATCAAAAACTTTGTTTCAACAGGCTGCAGTGGGATTGCCGTCTTTTCAAGAATCCATCGAGTGGAAGGTGAAAACTGCGTGAAAAAGTATTTTAAAAGCGACTTGAATGCAATGTTTACACCAAAAATTGCACAACGCTAATCAAGTTAATTAGCCATTAATTATTGATGGCAAACTTACCGATGCAGTTTTCTGTCAAGACTTGTTGAGAGCGAGTCGCTGCAGACATACATCTCCTATTTTCGATGTTTGTTTGTTGTGGGCCGAAGTCTCGTATGATAAAAACACACTTCGCCTGTTTTTTTATAGCCCGATCGGGCTAAAATAACCCGATTGAGCTAAAATAGCTCGATTGGGAGATTTCCCCGACCTGTTCGACTGCGCAATACTAAGCCGTCAAAACTCACATTTTGCGAATTCCGTATATTAAGCACGCACGCCGAATAACGTAAACTCCATTATAATTCTGCTCGGGGGCCCATGGATGAAAAATCTATCGAAGTGAATAACAACTCACCACACGACGTCCAAAGAAGAAAGTGTCTCTCTGCGTTTGCATATTTAACAACATTTCCATACAAACTACTAACAGTATCCGTTGCTGCGCGGACTACACACACACCAAGTGTGTCAATCCAACACAACGACTTGGTAAAAATCGTGCGACCTTCAACATTACCAAATTAGTTTTTGTTAAGGTCTAAAGGTGTGATATTTTATCGGTACATTACATGGGCTTTTATTAAGGTCCAAGAGTGTGATAGTTTACAAGACCAGTCCGAAGTCAACACACTTCGGTATATTACTAATCTGTTCTATAACAATTTCGACATGTCTTTTTTGCATTAATCATCAGGTAATTTATGCAACGAAACAAGTGTGAAAATTTATTTTCACAGAATAGATAAGTAATTTCAAATTACACTCATCTATTTAACCATGTACCCACTGAACTTTCTCTTGGCACTAATCAATTTCGAATCACTGCTATGGTCATGCCTATACGTTGGCATAGCTTAAAATGCCTGTGGTATATCCGTAAACTACCTTGATCCTAGCGAAATAAATTCATAACAATCAAAAATTCGTGACACCACACGAAATGTTGCAAATATGTTTTGACTATATTGTTGGGCGGTTCAAGAAGTAAGTTGACCCCCCCCCCCCCCCCCTACAACACACACACTTGCCTCACATTTTGTTGAGTTTGGCATGAAATCTAGTCATGGCTACTATATCAGCCAATGACTTGATTTGATACCAAACTCAAGAAATATAACTCAAACAAAAAAATAAAACTCAAGCAAAATACATTTTGTCGTGAATTTGCATACTATGATATACATTGATTCTAACATCATTTTGCATCTTACCCTAAGTGAATTCAAGCTGGGTACTGACGCAAATCTACGCCGTAACACTGCGTAAAACAGCAAAAATCAGCATGTAAGTTATACCTGTAACACACCAATATTGATGACGTTACCTTCGAACATGCCCTCTCATTGAGTGTGCGTTCCAGGGAAGTTTATGCGAGCTGTAGCCCTTCCACATAGGTGCATAGGGACGACGTAGGTGCAGTAGCAACGTGGTTTTTGCTCTATGTCTCCATGTGCTGATGAAGTCCATTCTATACCTAAGATTTGAGGGAACGGACATAGAAATGTACATTTGACATTCCAGAAACCTGCGGTTACGGTCGTTCACGCGAACAATTGGACAATTCTCAGGATTTTTTGGCAAGGTCTTATAGGATAGTTAATCAGTAGGAAGGGGTACCTATTTGTTTCACGGCCACACACAGAGGCGAGTCTCCGGACAGCAGGGAGAAGAGTACTGTTACAGCTATAACTACCCTCGCATTGTTGGACGAGTGCAAAAAAAAAAAACGTTTCCCTAAAGCAAAATGTCGGTCCGCATGATTTGGAAAAGAAATTTCGAGAGAAGTAAATACCCCAGAATCACGTGTGGGCATGCGCACTAGAGACCAGATATCGCTGTGATAGTGACGGGGCAAGATGGCCGCTCGTGCGCCCTACCCATAATATATCACCTCCCCCATGACGTCAGCTCCGTACATGCACAGCACAATGGAGAGCATTGCAATGAGAACATGCTAATGGGGTCCAAAAACCACCTGGCCTACTACTTTCGTTGATCCGTATAGAGACCCCCCCCCCCCCCCCCCCGTCTTGGGTCTTTCAACCCTCAATGAGATGGTTTCTGTAAACCATTCAACTCAGACTCGTTCTTTAGTTATTACTTAAACACTCAAGAAAATACTGACATCTTTATCCAAATGCATGTTTAAATTTGATTCCTGCTCCTCTATAAAACCAGATAATGCCTTTCAAAGAAATGTATTCTGCTTGAAAACAGAATTGTAGGTCTTCAACAATGTCGCTAAACAAATTGCTTTCTGAGAAGTAATCAATTAGATGAGGATTGCGCTGAACAATTGCTCGTTTCGTTCAAATGTCAGGGTTTTTATCTTCCTTGCCAAGATGCACTCGGTAGAGCACATGAATCGCTTGGCAGAGCACAGCAATATCCTACTTTTTCCTGATTTCCCCGATTCTCTCGCTTTCTCAATACAATAATACATTTTTCTTGTCAGAAGTTTTGGAAAATTGAACAAGGGGTTTATATTCAGTGCTGCAGCGCACAGTTGCAGCTTTTAATTGGAAAAAATGCCAACGAAGCGTCAGATTTCCGGAATTCAGATCTAAACTTGTCTGATTTGCTAACATTAATGGAAAATCGTGAGTTAAAACGGCTTCTTGATATTATATATGTTAGTAGCCTTGTTTGTGACATCCATTGTGGTGCCGTTTTTCGTTCTCCAAGCACATACAAGCTGTGGTTCTGATTACTGTTATGTTTTGAGCAAATTTAGACAGAGCACTGGGATATTTGCTCGTTGAGCACGTAAACATCGCTCGGAGAACACGCAAATCAAGGAGTAGTTCCTCCACAGTGGCAACATTCCTACATTTTTTACATTCCAACCGAGGCAAATTTTAGCGTCCGTGGGTAAGAGACATAAAAAGGATCTCGTTTGCGTCCAAAATCAACCCGTGCAACCCCGCACATCTTTTCAACCCCACCATGGCTCAGCTGATCCAGATTTTACATTTTTCCCTGCTGGCAATTAGACAAGGAAAGGTTATTTGACAAACAAAGGGACATAGGTGGGCCTCGACTGTATCTGACGGCGCTTTAACCCTCAATCTAATGCACTCCAACATCTTCGCGTACTTTGAGTTCAAAATTGTCATTCATGCTGATTTAGAGGTAATGTTTTATCAGGAATAACATGGGCAGGGCGAGTTTTCTATGCGACGTACCATTAATCCTTCAACCATGAAATATTCAAGCAGAGCAATAACGTGTTACACACATGCACGTATCAAGATATTGCGCTGAAATTTGTGCGTGGGATTCATTTTTTATCAGGAGTTACATGGGTTTTCCATTCAACGTTGTGTTAACACTTCAACCAAAACAATACCGGTATGCGCACCTACATGTTAAGAGAACTGGATGGGGAGAAGGGGGATGGGTTGGGGTGGGGCCGAAATTTTTCACCCAATGGGTATTTTGTTTTAGGACTAACATGACAAGAGAGTTTTAGACACATAGTTGTTTTAACCTTTCATTCATCAACCCTTCGTACAACACCGCCCTGCTCTCGTACATTTACAGATAGTGAGCTAAAATTTGATACCCGTGGTGATTTTACCAGAAAAGGGACATGGGATAAATCCCGACTGCGATTGATGTGGCTGTTGCCAAGGAGTCTGGTATCATTTTCAGGGCATAGCCTGAGCTCCCAGCTTTGAGATAACGTCATGAAACAACAGGAATTTATGAATTCAGAAAAAGTGGTTTGTACTCAATCGCCAGAAACAGGCGTTGCCTTAAACTGTTTGGTTTTGTTGATAACTATAGCAGCTTGGAAACACCAAGTAAATTTTAGTTAATAGAGTTACAAATTTTGCTACCCAGTTATTAATAATGCCTGTCAAGTCAACAGTTATCACATGCCAGGTGTGATACAACAATTACAGATGAACTGTAGTTGCAAGCCCCCCCCCCCCCTCCCCATACCCTTAGGACACCAGGATACAACAATTACAGATGAACTGTATTTGCCAGCTCTCCCACACCGCCCCCCTCTCCGCCCCTCCCCCATACCCTTATGACACCTTGTCCACGGTTTGGGGCGAGGGTCTACTTTTGTGCTGTTTTCTACTTTAAAATGAGTTCTGAAGGATTTTGAATGATTGTATGGAATAAAAAGAAAATCTCCATTTGAAATTTCTGATCTTTTGACCCCGGTTAGGGTGAAAGTCAATTTGAGTGGCGTTTTTCTGTCTTAAAATGAGTTATGAAGAGTCAGTTATGAAGAGTCTCAAGTGCATTAAACGTTGTGTTAACACTTGGACCAAAACAACACCGGTATGCACACCTATGTGTTCAGGAATATGGAGCTGAAATTTGGTAACTAGGGGGTATTTTTTATTAGGACTAACATGGTAGGGGAATTTTAGATACATAGTTATTTTAACCCTACAATTACTCAACCTTTCATACAACCTTAGGCTGCACTCCTACATTTACAGATAATGAGCAAACATTTGGCACCTGAGGTAATTTTACCAGAAAGGGAAATGGGATGGGTCTCGATTAATGGTAAAACCTCCAATCACAGTAGATCTGGGGGCCCGTAGAGCTAGTGGAATAACAGTGAACATCACGGGGACCTCTGGTAGCTGTAAATAACTGTGAGTTTGTCATAAGTTTTGTTCGCATTGTTTGGGGACCTTCACACCAGTTTCTCTAGAAAATCGACTTTAATCTGAATACAGCTATAATTGGATTATAGCCAGGGTCGGTGGGCTCGCTGGCACGGTGGGCACGTGCCCCCTCCCCCACTTTTTCAGCAATTATAGGTACCCGAACGGCATTTTCCGACGTAACGTACACAACCCCTATGGCCTCTACACATAAACTTCACATATATGACCACATTGATTTAATAACACGCAAATAATATTCACTTCACTTGTTTCTATGCATAAGTTACCTGATAATTAATGCAAGAAATAATGTTGTGCCTGCATAAGAAATCAAGCCACCCATCACATACAAAACGGTCAACCGTTTTTAGTCTTGGCCTCCGTATACGGCGAGTCAGCACAAGGCAATCGGACTATTGGGAAAATCGCGATGATTTGAAATGTCAACTGAGGAGAAAAGAGTATAGATCAAAATTTATTAAGAGAGAGTTACGGAAGATTGACCCTATCGATAGGGAGGAACTACTCCAGCAACGGAAGATAAAAAAATAAGAACACTGAAAGGGTACAACTGTCGATGATTCCTTACCAAACGTAGTAAAATCACAAGCAAATATCTGGATGTATTACACAAACAAGTTGGATGAAAGAAGTATTCAAAGAGCCGCCCATCATATTACTCCGTAGGGACAGCAACATCAGTGATATTCTAGAGCATCAGAAAACGAGTACGCTGACATCACCCCCGGGATTCGTGTAGCATCTGCAAGGTTTTATCTTTGGACTCAGTAAGTAATTCGTCTCATACCAACACTTTTGACATGTGTGAAAAGGTGAACTGTAAAACTGAGAATTTAATTTATTGTTTGGTGTGTAAGGTTTGTCAGGCAGCAGTATACGTCAGTGTACGTCAGAGAGACCGAGAGGACTGCTCATGAGAGATTAAATGAACACCTCAGGGACATTAGGTTGCACGACCATATGCAGACCGGGACATACATTGAAAGACGCTTACTTCAGTATTCTTGAAAAAGTAAATGGGGGTAAGCAACTCAGACTCATACGTGAAGATTACTCGTGTATGAAATTGGAAACGCGGAAGGGGTCAGGATTTAACACAAGGAACAACAAAAATTACATTCTCTGACGCTAGGATTACGTAAAGAGTGGTTCGACGTCTAACGTCCTTTCTCTGCCTTGATTATGGAATTTGCATTCAACCGATTATGTAGTATTTTCTGAAGCTTGCAAAACTGATAAATGCCTTTGGCAGAAAGCTTTTAACAGGGCAATTTGTCCATACTTTGATCGCTTTATCTGGACCTTATGGAACAGATCAATATTCACTTTGTTTGTTGAGTTTTTTCGATTGCTACATAACATAACATAACATGAAATTCTAAACAAAGGGCGTATGTTGAAACTAAGGCCATGTAAAATAGAGATATATTTTTAGTATCAGATATATGATTACATTAGGCTTTTTTGTTGGACAAGAGAATTTGACGTGTTGGTCCCAAAGTTGGAGTCAGATGAATTATGGGAAACAGTGGCTTCGAAAAATTGGCTATTTTTTAAAATGTAATTTTTACACGGGTTTGTTACCAGACAGGAAACTAAAAAATGAGACGGAAACATATAATTTTTTTTTGCATTTTAGAAACAAAGGATGCTCTGCTCCAGGGGTGGGGTTGGTGGGAAAATTCTGCTTTTGAGGCTGCTAGGTGGGTGAAAATGACTGGTTTCGGTATTTTTTCAGGCAATTTTTCAGGTTGAAGTCTTGCCTTTGACAATAAATAATTCCACCCACATTCAAATTGTTTATTTCTACTTCGTCAGATAGTATTATATGTTTTTTGTGGATTTGGGAAATGTAATACATGTAATGGGTTAGATAACTAAGTTACAGAATATTTGCATTTGAAGAGAGTGTATGGCATGTCACATTTAGAAATGCCTGGAAAACTGTGGAGCGGAACCTAACGAAAGTAGTACTCAAAACATTACAATTTCATCCACCAATTTTCCATGATCAAAGTACTATATTTTTTATTAATTTGATACGCGAAAGAACGTGGAGATGTGAACTAGAATTTCCCATATACATCACTAAACATATCATAATCGTCTGGCGAAAAAATCCCGGATCACGCTGCAGATTTTTTTTTGCGTAAACTGGGGCTTCTGTTTTCAAATATTAATTACAATTTCTCAAATATACTCAGATCACTAAAACCGTCGATCTCACTGTTGAAGAGAACAAATAGTTCTGATCGAAGCTCTGAATAATGTGAACATTCCATAAGAAAATGGTATTCGTTCTCCATTTTCCTAGAGTTTGCTTCACAGTGAGTACATATCCTGTCTATAACAGGCTTCGGCGGTTGATAATGTCACCCTTTCTCAATAGCTAACTTATGATTGCTGATACGAAGCTTAGTGAAAATTTCCCGATCTTCCGCCGAGTTGGTTTCCACCAAGTACGTTTCCAGTGAATAGTCATTTTTAAACAACCTGTAAGTTCTCAGTTTATTATCTCCATTCTTTTTGCAGTCCTCAAACATTGACTTCTTGAACGTGTTTACATGCTGCAAGCGCAAATTATACTTGAGCTTACCTATAACATCAGTGTTGGTGATAATTGGATGTTGAGGTACAGCGAGACCATATCTTTCCAGTAATTTGAAAGGGGATTCCGGTTTGCCTTTATGATTTCTCTGTTCAGCTACCACATTCCACATCAAGTCATTATGATTCTCAGATATTTCGACTGCGAAAGAAACTATCCTACTTACCGCCCCGATTTTTTGAGGATATCGACCAAGTCCTGCGCGAACCGCGTTACAGGAAATTAGAGGAAAATTTCCCAACGCCCAAACCTTTTTACAAAAGAAAGTGTGTAATTTTTCACAGGCTATGTTGTAACGCTTACCTACGTTATTTCTGATCCCAAGACTTCACACCCATATAAGGCTATAGGTTGAAATAATTTATCGAACAGCTTTGACATTGTCTTTATGGGAACCCGTGAAGTTTCATTAAATGCACGAAAAAGTGAGTATAAAGCTTTTGGAACTTTAACAACCAAATCATTTTGGGCTTTAGAGAATGTACCATCTTTTGAGAATTTTATTCCTAGATATGTAAATTCGTAAGCCATATCAATACACTTGTCTCCGATAAAACATATTAGTTGCTTTTGTGTGCCATTAACTGACGCAGATCCAGATGTTAAACATTTTGTTTTTCCAACGTTTATTTGCAACATATTGGTTTCAGTATAATTGTGGAGCTTATTGAGACACCGTTGAAGCCCTTGCTGGCTATCAGATATCATTACAAGATCATCTGCAAAAATAAGATGATTCAATTTGTAACCACGAATCATATCCCGAAGATAGAAATGTTAAGTTGGGGAAGGTATGCAGATGATATCCCTCTCGCGGTGACTTGGGGGAGGGGGCGGGGGTGTCTGAAGGGGTCCAGGCCGCCCCGGAGAATTATTTTGGACAAATAAGCCCCAAAATAGCGCTAATAGGAGACCTTTCGAAGTTTTACCAAGGGTGAATGTTATCTATAACTTCATTAGTTGACGTGCCGTATATGTAAATCTCAGAATTCAGAATTTTTAGATCATGGGAATTTAAGGCTGCATCAACCCCCCCCCCCCCCCCCCCGCCATGGCTACGCCACAACCCCTATGCGGGATTTGCCAGTGTTGAATGCACTATGGCTATTAGTCTATTTTTTGGTATGGTACACGTAGGCCTACATGTGGGTTCAAATTACTACGCCCAATTGGAGGCGGTGTCAATGAAAAATGAGGTGAACAGAAAAGACATGTATACTTCTATGACTTATTGGTGAGTTTATAAAACCCGGTGGTCGCTTGATAAACCTTAAACCGTGATATGCTGTTCCCACTGATCTATTGCCGGAAAAGACGGACATTGGCCATATTTAAATTCGCAACTGTAACGCTCGTTCAGCGAACACTGGGCACACAAAACGAAACGAGCATGCTTGGTTTCCAGATGAGCTGATCTCTCACTGGTTCGGACTTTTGTCTTTAGCGTTTAATTATTTATTTATTTATTGGGGTTCAACAACACTTCCGACAGCCAAGGCCAACTCGTGTCGGAGTTTTACGGGTGGTGGAAGCCGGAGTATCCAGAAAAAAACATCCAGTAGTCTAATAAAGCCCTTACTAGTACCACTTGTCAGATCAATTTGGATAATTCTACAAAGCAAGAATCCTGGGTAAATAAATTGACTCTTATATAAAGAAACGCGCCTGTTATTGGAGAAAAAGGATTCGGAAAATCCGTACCAAAATAGTGATTTTGGATTGTTTTGGTGCTTTGGAGAAATTGTCGTGTACATTTGGGTAATTAGATTTACTCCCGTTGAATCGGACGCACCATCAGAACATACCCCCGCCGTATTAGAGGATTCTGGGTCACATAGTAACCACGTGCAAGCATAGAACCCAAGATGGCAGCTTCTAGTATACAAAATGGACGACGGAAACACGTATCACCCTAACCACACGCGATGCGCATGCACACCTACAATACGTTCATACAGGCTACCATGACAACCCAACATGGCGCCACTGGGTCACGTGACAGGACCTTACGTCCCAGGTCCTGCATCGAGGTCCTGCAAATATTGCTCGAAACATACGAGACATACTATTGCTGCAACTATTTTCTTGGAAACAAATTATTAACCACAGGTTCGTGGCTTTTAATCAGTTAACCCTTTACCCAACGTAACGGCCAAAACCGGCCAGCGTTATTCTCAAAAATCGCCAATTAATTTTCAAAATATTTTCATTTTTTGTCTCAAAAACATAGGTTATGACCCCTCGTTGGAACGAGCTCGTCGAGCTCGTTCCAACGAGGGGTCATAACCTATTTTTTTGAGACAAAAAATGAAAAAAATTAATTATTCAAGAATTTTTTTTGCAAGTGTCGTCTGCTTTTCATGTTAGGTAAAGGGTTAAGACTATTGTGTTATTACATGTAGATTAGTACGCTTGTGCGCCAGACACTGCAGTTGATCGAGAGTACATGCACAGTCATGTCCATACTATCTTACGAAACACATTTAATTATCTTAGACGCGTCGTGCATAAAAATCCATAAAATATTAATATTTATTTTTAGAAAATCCAACTGTCGCTCAAGCGTCACGAGCAACGGTCTGTATGGGTCCACTCCAGTTTTATTTAGATTTTATTTAGAATACTGTTCGTCAGAGTGCAAGGTTGTGGCGTTTTCTCGTCTATACCCCCCCCCCCCCCCCCCCACTCCACCAACCATACAAGTGATGACGTTTATACGATGATTATTTTGGGCTGTGCGCTGCATGTATCTTTTGTACGATTCTTGGTGTGAAAATATCCATTTGGTACTCGAGAATCGTGATCACTATCTCGCCCCACCGTCTTTCTCTCCGTGATCCGTGGCGCCTGTACCCCTAATTGATATGAATACAGAAGCCCTTTTGCTATCTCGGAATCGCCATTTACTGGGAGTCTGAGGTTAATGGTGTTACCTGATTTTTTTTTTTATCCGCGAACCTATTGGGCGGGGGGGGGGGGGGGGTTGTTAAATCCCCACCCCATAGCAACACCCCTTTTCGGATACTTTCAGAAAGAAGTACGGGTAATAAATTTAGTTAATTATTCGTTTTTTAAACAAGAACGAAAATTTTCAGTTGAACTAAAAAAAAAGATTTTGGTTCTCGGAGACCTCCCTCATTGAAATTAACCCATCCCCAACCCCTCGTTGAGCATTATTATGAGCTTGCAGTGCATTCCAAAATTAGTATTAAATCATGAGACTGAAATTTAACCTTTTTTGATTGAGTTTATTCATTCGCACGTATTTTCAACAAACCTTGATTAAAATGCTCTGTCTATTTATTATATTTGTTTTGTAAACATCCAGTTCGCTCTGTTCTACAAAAAATTACTATGATATTAAGTGGATGGTATTTATTTTCAGTATATTTCTTTATTTACTGGTTTAGTGCTGGAAGTCCAAATTTGGGCATTTTTCTGAAGTGCATGTACCACAACTCAAAGGCTTCACATTCTGTGGATGTGCCTCATAAAATGTGTGAACTCAAATTATATAGCTTGTATGGATTTGCCTCATTACAACTTGTGAGAGAGTATAGGCACTCTCCCATAAATATTAACAATACAAGAACATGTGAACAAATTTTTCCGACCAAAAATAATTTAGCACCCTACCAGTTAGCAAACATAAAAAAATAAAAGCCTCCCTCCTTCGTTGTTTTGAAAAATTAAATACTCGAGAACCAAATGTACTTTTCTATTTGGAGTTACTCCAAGATTTTTATTAAGTTATTCGTGTTGGATAAAGAATTGAACAGGACTGGAATATCTGTCACCATAACACTGAGTGTAAACGATAGAGTACTGGATCCATACCTCGAAGTATTCATTTTTTTGGCGCGGAATACCTTTTTTTCTTCCTGGAACATTGTTCCAATCAAGAAGAGGCCTGGCTGAAAGCAAAGCAAAAAAAAAAAAAAACAAAAAAAAACTAGACAGAATGATTCTGCAGAATCAAAGGCTTTTCCTGGCGTACAAAAACATATAGCCCTTTGAAGAAATTATGGGAATAACAGTCTGCGGCTTAAAGACTCTTCAACGTGAAATTTGCCTTGTTTGTGTATGATATGGTAGTGATAGGTTGTTTTTTTATTTTTCTTCCTAATACTTTGAGATAAGAGTTTGTAATAATGCTCAGAGCAGCTTTGTTGGTTAGGACATTTCGTCAGTATGGGCTGTACACGCGTATCTGCACTCCAACTGTTGGAAACTACCATGGACGCAATGACAGAAGAATGTTTGTATGCAAGAATCACTGCGAGCTGGTGTGTACTGTCTTGAATCTCTAAAGGAGGTCTCCTTTGCAATAGCCATATAGCAGCAAAGGTATAATAAAACAAACTCACAATTTGGAGGTTGTCTATCAGTTGCTATAATCACGGGCGGCTGAAGTTTGTGAGGAGGGGTGGGGGGGGGGGGGGTCACACCTTTCTGGGTACCGAAAGGGTGTAGGATGGAAAATAATTTTTCTTCGGGAGAGTGGGAGAGGGTTAAGTCAATGGTGGTGAGGCGGTGTATTCACAAAACATATATAAATTTATATACGCTACCCCCACCCTTGTTCCCACCCTATTTAAGACACTAACGTCAGCAACCTCAACCTTATTGTCATTATTTTGGGATATTGTATATGGACCGGTTAATATTGAATCATGTGGCATCAGCTGTCTTCGTGTGACATCGGCTGTCCTCGGGTGTTACCACAGATTACGGAAGTGGTAGAATTTCATTTTTTCGTTTTTAGCTCACCAACTTTAGTTGTGTGAGCTTATGGAATGGCTCGATCGGTCGGCGTCAGCGTCGGCGTCAGCGTACGTGTCCAATAATGTTAAAGTTTCTGTTTAGGTCACTTATTCGCCCTATTTCCATATCATGGGTTTTATAATGCTGCTATATGATGATTATTATCATTTTACCATGATTTAACCCCTCATACCCTACATTTTAGACATTTTTCTTGACATTTTTAGTTGCGTTTAGTTTTCTGTTTAGCTCGGAATTTCATGTTTAACTTAGTGTTTAGGTCAGCTGCTGTGCTCCTTCTCTTCCCATGGCAATTATTTTCATCATACATGTTCCTCAGTATCAGTGTTCCATGATCAACCCCTCATACCCTGCATTTTAAACATTTTTCTTGAAATTTTTAGTTGCGTTTAGTTTTCTGTTTAGCTCGGAATTTCATGTTTAACTTAGTGTTTAGGTCAGCTGCTGTGCTCCTTCTCTTCCCATGGCATTTATATTTACCATACATGTTCCTCAGTATCATTGTTCCATGATTAACCCCTCATATCCTGCATTTTAAACATTTTTCTTGACATTTTTAGTTGCGTTTAGTTTTCTGTTTAGCTCAGAATTTCATGTTTAACTAAGTGTTTAGGTCAGCTGCTGTGCTCCTTTTCTTCCCATGGCACTTATATTCATCGTACATGTCCCTCAGTATCATTGTTCCATGATTAACCCCTCATATCCTGCATTTTAAACATTTTTCTTGACATTTTTAGTTGCGTTTAGTTTTCTGTTTAGCTCGGAATTTCATGTTTAACTTAGTGTTTAGGTCAGCTGCTGTGCTTCTTCTCTTTCCATGGCACTTATATTCATCATACATGTTCCTCGGTATCATTGTTCCATGATTAACCCCTCATACCCTGCATTTTAAACATTTTTTAGTTGCCTTTAATTTTCTGTTTAGCTCGGAATTTCATGTTTAACTTAGTGTTTAGGTCAGCTGCTGTGCTCCTTCTCTTCCCATGAGACTTATATTCATCATGCATGTTCCTCAGTATCATTGTTCCATGATTAACCCCTCATACCCTGCATTTTAAACATTTTTCTTGAAATTTTTAGTTGCGTTTAGTTTTCTGTTTTGCTCGGAATTTCATGTTTAACTTGATGTTTAGGTTAGCTGCTGTGCTCCTTCTCTTCCCATGGCACTTATATTCATCATACATGTTCCTCAGTATCATTGTTCCATGATTAACCCCTCATACCCTGCATTTTAAACATTTTTCTTGACATTTTTAGTTGCGTTTAGTTTTCTGTTTAGCTCAGAATTTTATGTTTAACTAAGTGTTTAGGTCAGCTGCTGTGCTCCTTTTCTTCCCATGGCACTTATATTCCTCATACATGTTCCTCAGTATCATTGTTCCATGATTAACCCCTCATACCCTGCATTTTAAACATTTTTCTTGACATTTTTAGTTGCGTTTAGTTTTCTGTTTAGCTCGGAATTTCATGTTTAACTTAGTGTTTAGGTCAGCTGCTGTGCTCCTTCTCTTCCAATGACACTTATATTCATCATACATGTTCCTCAGTATCATTGTTCCATGATTAACCCCTCATACCCTGCATTTTAAACATTTTTCTTGACATTTTTAGTTGCGTTTAGTTTTCTGTTTAGCTCAGAATTTCATGCTTAACTTAGTGTTTATGTCAGTTTCTGTGTTTTACTTTTAAGAGGTTGTGTTTAGGTAAGCTTTGTCACATGTTATGAGCCTGTTTGATACAGTTCTTGTGTTTGCCAAAGTTACTATCAAAGAGGAATGTTGGTGAGCTATAGGGCGTTGGCGTCCTTCTTGTTGGATTAAGAATAACATTCGTCTTTATATATCGTATCTTTTTGCACTCACTACAACCTATATGGCGTGGACCCAATTCGCAAACTTTGGATTGAATTGAATTGAACGAGTTCTTTGCCATTCGATACAAATTTATATTTTGCAAAATCACAGGGTAAAAGTGAACGTGGAAAGAAATACGGTACATACGAATAAGAATTGAAGAGAAAGAAATAAGAAATTATTGTGGTTATATTTACGCATTTTACGGGTCGAAGTGCGTGTGTTCGAATATAGAGATAGTTCCCCTACAAAGCAATTGAAAAAGACACTATGGAAGAGTTAAGCAACTCTTTGCATAGAGCAAAGGATTCTGCCACTGGACCTGATGGCATTCACTATCAGCTTTTAAAACATCTGCCTCAAACTTCACTTACACTTTTATTATCTATTTTTAATGACATTTGGGTGACTGGCCAGTTTCCACCTTCCTGGCGAAAAGCTACTATAATTCCTATTCCTAAGCCCGATAAAGATCACAGCAACCCCAGTAATTATAGGCCTATTGCCTTAACACGTTGTCTGTGCAAAACCATGGAGAGGATGATCAATGAGCGGCTTGTCTGGTTTCTGGAATCGAACAATCTGCTTGCAGATGTTCAGTTTGGTTTCAGAAACCAGAGAAGTACTGTGGATCATTTGGTTAGATTAGAAACGTTTATAAGAAATGCCTTTGCCCGAAAAGAACATGTGGTCGCCATCTTCTTTGACCTGGAAAAGGCATATGACACAACGTGGACGCATGGAATTTTAAAAGATCTTTTTAACATGGGGTTGAGGGGGCGTATTCCTCTTTCTATTGAAAACTTTTTGGGGGACCGCCAATTTCAGGTTCGTGTTGGGTCAACGTTATCTGATCCTTACGAGCAGGAATTGAGGGTTCCTCAGGGTAGTATTTTGTCCGTTACCCCGTTTTCGATAAAGATCAATAGTATCATCGATGCAATTGAGAATATGGTAGATTCTTCATTGTATGTTGATGATTTTTAGCTCACCAACTTTAGTTGTGTGAGCTTATGGAATGGCTCGATCGGTCGGCGTCGGCGTCAGCGTCGGCGTCAGCGTACGTGTCCAATAATGTTAAAGTTTCTGTTTAGGTCACTTATTCGCCCTATTTCCATATCATGGCTTTTATAATGCTGCTATATGATGATTATTATCATTTTACCATGATTTAACCCCTCATACCCTACATTTTAGACATTTTTCTTGACATTTTTAGTTGCGTTTAGTTTTCTGTTTAGCTCAGAATTTCATGTTTAACTAAGTGTTTAGGTCAGCTGCTGTGCTCCTTCTCTTCCAGTGGCACTTATATTCATCATACATGTTCATCAGTATCATTGTTCCATGATTAACCCCTCATACCCTGCATTTTAATCATTTTTCTTGACATTTTTAGTCGCGTTTCGTTTTCTGTTTAGCTCGGAATTTCATGTTTAACTTAGTGTTTAGGTCAGCTGCTGTGCTCCTTCTCTTCCAATGGCACTTATATTCATCATACATGTTCCTCAGTATCATTGTTCCATGATTAACCCCTCATACCCTGCATTTTAAACATTTTTCTTGACAATTTTAGTTGCGTTTAGTTTTCTGTTTAGCTCGGAATTTCATGTTTAACTTAGTGTTTAGGTCAGCTGCTGTGCTCCTTCTCTTCCCATGGCAATTATTTTCATCATACATGTTCCTCAGTATCATTGTTCCATGATTAACCCCTCATACACTGCATTTTAAACATTTTTCTTGACATTTTTAGTTGCGTTTAGTTTTCTGTTTAGCTCGGAATTTCATGTTTAACTTAGTGTTTAGGTCAGCTGCTGTGCTCTTTCTCTTCCCATGGCACATATATTCATCATACATGTTCCTCAGTATCATTGTTCCATGATTAACCCTTCATAACCTGCATTTTAAACATTTTTCTTGACATTTTTAGTTGCGTTTAGTTTTCTGTTTAGCTCAGAATTTCATGTTTAACTTAGTGTTTAGGTCAGCTGCTGTGCTCCTTCTCTTCCCATGGCAATTATTTTCATCATACATGTTCCTCAGTATCATTGTTCCATGATTAACCCCTCATACCCTGCATTTTAAACATTTTTCTTGAAATTTTTAGTTGCGTTTAGTTTTCTGTTTAGCTCGGAATTTCATGTTTAACTTGATGTTAAGTTCAGCTGCTGTGCTCCTTCTCTTCCCATGGCACTTATATTCATCATACATGTTCCTCAGTATCATTGTTCCATGATTAACCCCTCATACCCTGCATTTTAAACATTTTTCTTGACATTTTTAGTTGCGTTTAGTTTTCTGTTTAGCTCAGAATTTCATGTTTAACTAAGTGTTTAGGTCAGCTGCTGTGCTCCTTTTCTTCCCATGGCACTTATATTCCTCATACATGTTCCTCAGTATCATTGTTCCATGATTAACCCCCCATACCCTGCATTTTAAACATTTTTCTTGACATTTTTAGTTGCGTTTAGTTTTCTGTTTAGCTCAGAATTTCATGTTTAACTTAGTGTTTAGGTCAGCTGCTGTGCTCCTTCTCTTCCCATGGCACTTATATTCATTATACATGTTTCTCAGTATCATTTTTCCATGATTAACCCCTTATACCCTGCATTTTAAACGTTTTTCATCACATTTTTAGTTGCGTTTAGTTTTCTGTTTAGCTCGGAATTTCATGTTTAACTAAGTGTTTAGGTCAGCTGCTGTGCTCCTTCTCTTCCAATGGCACTTATATTCATCATACATGTTCCTCAGTATCATTGTTCCATGATTAACCCCTCATACCCTGCATTTTAAACATTTTTCTTGACATTTTTAGTTGCGTTTAGTTTTCTGTTTAGCTCAGAATTTCATGCTTAACTTAGTGTTTATGTCAGTTTCTGTGTTTTACTTTTAAGAGGTTTTGTTTAGGTAACCACTGTCGCATGTTATGAGCCTGTTTGATACAGTTCTTGTGTTTGCCAAAGTTACTATCAAAGAGGAATGTTGGTGAGCTATAGGGCGTTGGCGTCCTTCTTGTTTAATCTGCTATAGCAGCAAGAAAATGAATGCTATAGAGCGCAAACTTCGGCTGTCTTTAAACAGAATCCAGAAATGGGCTACAGAAAACTGTTTTAAGTTTTCAAAGACTAAAACTAACTGTGTTCATTTCTGTAAGCTCCGGAAGCATCATCTTGATCCAGAGTTGAAAATGGATGGAAATACCATTAAAGTTGAAAAGGAAGTGAAATTCGTAGGTTTGTTGTTTGACAGCAAACTGAATTTCACTTCTCACATAAAACAACTGAAAGTTAAATGTAAGAGAGCATTAAACCTCCTGAAGGTTGTTGGTAGCACTGATTGGGGTGCTGACCAAAAAACATTACTTCATCTGTATAGATCACTTGTTAGATCTAAATTAGATTATGGTTCTGTAGTTTACGGATCTGCATGGAAGTCGTATCTCAAGCCACTTGATGCGATTCATAATAATGGAATTAGAATTAGTCTAGTGCATTTCGAATATCACCAATAGATTCAATGCTTGTTGAAGCTGAGGAGCCTTCACTTGAGAAGCGTCGAATTAAACTGTCGCTTCAATATGTATCTAAACTTTTGGCTAATAAATCAAATCCTGCTTATAATTGTGTTTCAGAACCTCAAAATGTTGAATTTTTTAACCGCCACCAGAATCATTTTTCTCCATTGGGAATTAGAATTAAACCCCACATGGAGTCTGCTAAAATTGATTCTGATTCTATAAAAGAAAACTGTAAATCACATATCCCTCCTTGGCAACTTAGAAATCCTACAGTTATTTTGGACCTTGCTTCTTCCAAAAAATCTGATACCAATTCCTTGCAGTTTAAACAAAAATATACCGAAATAAAGTCCAGGAGCAGTGCATATACAAGGATCTATACAGCTGGATCTAAAGATGGTGACAAAGTATCATCAGCTGCTGTTACTGGTGATCATATTACCTCAATCAGAATACCGAATCAGAGTTCTATTTTCACAGCTGAAGTTAAAGCTATACAACTCGCGCTTAAACACATCGAGAATGTGCAGGAAAAGAAGTCGATTATTTTTTCCGACTCTCTTTCCTCTTTACTTGCTTTACTCAACCCCAAATTGAAGAACTCTCTCATTTTGGAACTTCCTGAGAAGTTAACAACTCTCATGCCTGACCAATATGATATCGTGTTTTGCTGATTACCCGGGCATGTAGGTATCGCTGGTAACACCAAAGCAGACAGTGCAGCAAAACAGGCTTTAACAAAGCCTCTCACTGATTTTAAGATCCCTTTCAGTGATTTCAAACCACATATTAGTAACTACATCAAATCTGTGTGGCAGGCGGAATGGGATGGGGCGACAAATAACAAGCTTCATCGCTTCCGACCAACTATTTCAGATCACTACCCGTCTAGTAACCTTTGTAGAAAGGATCTTGCATTTTTGGCGCGATGTCATATTGGTCATACACAACTTACACATTCCTTTTTGTTAGAGGGTAATTTGCGACCGGAGTGTGTTCCCTGCCAGCAGGTGCTGTCAGTGGAACACACACATTCTTTTGAATTGTACTGATTTTAATCATGTTAGAGGGCAGTATTTTACAGTCAGATCTTTGAGAGATTTATTTTATCTTACAAGCCCGCAAAAAGTAATCTGATTCTTGAAAGTAATCAACCTTTTCAATAAATTTTAAATTATTTTTACCTTTTTAAATCTCATCTATCCATATTTAATTCATAGGTTGATTTACACAGCATTTTTGTATACCTGATCTCACTTTCTCATTATGTTTCACACTCGTCATTTTTAAACCTCTTGTTCCTTTCATTTCATATTTCAATCAATGGTCTTTTTGAAATACATACTTTCATCGCCACGATATAGCCTAAGCTGCTGATGTGGCGTAAAGCACCAATAAATAAATAATAAATAAATACACCTTCCCGCCGGTTCCGATTCTGCCTCAAGTTCTAGCCAAGATACGAACCTGCAGTTGTCGAATCATTCTGACACTCCCCTGTCGCCTCAGCGGGTGTGGATCAATCAGCTCCGATGTCTGTTGGCGGCGGCTCCGGCACATCTCCTTCTACGTCGCGACCTTCTTTGCTAGGGTCACGCGAGGAGTTTTCGCGACGACCCGACTTCATTGTGCTTTCACGCATATCTTTTGTCAGGTCCTGTCTCCTCCGTGGAGGTTTTTCGAGACGCTTTCGAGTGCTTTTCTTCAAAGCGGCACTCCACTGGTTTAGCCTATGTGGCTAAGTGGAAGGTCTTCTGCTTATGGTGCTGATCACTCTGTTGATTATTCGATTCCTTCTATAACACAGATTACGGAGTTTCTGGTATATCTGTTTGATTCTCGGGGTCTCCAACCTGTTACCATCAAAGGGTACAGGGGAGCTCGGTGGATCAGTGGCAGACTGTTGGACTTCTATGCTAGAGGTCCCCGGTTTGATCCCCGTCCGGGACGACCCGCATTGTGTCCTTGGGCTAGGCACTTTATCTTAGTTACCCACACGGGGGTACAATGGCGCCGTGTAGTACTAAGGCGTACTGCACGTCGATGGTGCACATGTCTTCAACCGATGTAACCCTGCTTGAGCGGAGCTTGAACATGAGAGTGTTGAGGAGCTGACAGTTGCTCGTCGATGCTCGGTGGTTCTGTTCGGATACTCCGGCTTCCTCCACCCGTAAAACTGTTACGGTCACGATTAGCCATTGTGCATAAGTATGTGACCTTAAACACAAATAAATAAATAAATAAATAAATAAATAAATAAATAAATGAAGGCCCGTGCTTTCGGAGACATGTGGGGAAGCGCCATATCGACACTAATTCGTACCTCTCCAAGCTTATTCGGTACTTTTTTGAAAATGCCTAGGATTTTGCAGCTTACCTCAAGATCGTATCTTTCGTGGGTGCTTCTTTGCTTGGGGGGGGGGGGGGGGGGGGGGCGCTGTTCGAACCTTTATCCTAGATGGATATGCGTTTTCTCACGTACAAGACGGCTTTTCTGATGGATTTTGCCTCAGTCAGTGAGCTTCACGCCCTCTCGGTTGATCCGGCCTTTTTCAGGAGCTCCGCCAACAGTGTTATTTTATAACTGATTGCTCCTTTCTGGCCAAGAACCAGATGCCAGAAACTACTCCACCTCCTATCTGTTTCAGGGCTCCTCCTTCTGCTGAGAGTAATCGCCCTTTGCTCTGTCCGATTCGTACAATTCGCATTTACCTCAACCGGATGCAGTTCATTAGGAAAGGCAGGAAACGATTATTTCTGTCTGTTATCCCAGGTCGACAGAATATCTCTCCTCAATCCATTTCTCGATGGATTTGTCTTGCTATTCGCGCGCCATACGCACGTCTAGCGACTGACGCTTGTATTACCAATCGCTGTTCTGCCCACGGGGTGCGTGCATTGTCTCTGCGTCAGTTCTTCTGCTCGGGCTATTAGGGTTCCTGCAAGGTCAGTTCTAGCCCTGTTCTTGGTACTGTCCTTTCTGTCTGTGTGTTACACAGGACCATTCGACTCATCTCTGATTTTTATTTACTAATGGTTGTGATGCTTTTATATGCCCTGGGAACTCTTCTTCTACCCACGGTTCCAGAGCAGCCGGGTTATGTGGGCGTCGGTTATATGATTCTCTCCTTCTCTTGCCTATTCATCCTGTTGTAAACAGTTGTATGGTAGGTTAATAAAAAATTTAAGTTTTATAGTAAATTTCCTTTCTCATTATACCTACCGCAATTGTTTACCTGGAGGCCCTCCCGTCTTCTTATTCGGGTAAGAATCCTTCCTCCCCGCTGATCACATAACTCCAATGTTGACGGAGTGAATATCGAATAGAATGACACGTTGGTTATACGTCTGTGCTCTGGTTTCGGGAGCCGTGGATTAGTGCAAGGAAAAGAGTATCCCCTAATGGGTGTGGGCCGCCGGTCGCACTCGACCCAGTTTTGGCTCATTTTTTCTTGGTGCTATCGCACGGACGCAATATCAGAAAAAGTATATACCATTCAAAAGGTCCAAGATTGTCCTTGTACTGGAAACTGTAGTTTGACAACTTGTCTGTATGCTTGTCAACATTGAAGAGAGTGAAGATTTGTTCTGTCATCGGATCGAGGGTGATGGATACATTCAGCTGATCTCGGTGTTGGTTCTGGAGCAGGAACGGTCAGAATAGGAACAGTCGACGCAGGAATGGAAACGGTCGGTGCAACACCCCTCCCCTGCTTATTTAAGGTCCATTCTTACTTTAAAGACAGAACAAAAGTAATTAAAGATTTGCTCGGTGCTAAATGTGGCAGATGTGTGGTACAGCTATGAATGTAATGAACCCTAGGTGCTCAGAATTTATTTTAAAGTACTTGTGTGTTGCAAGGAAGCAATTGCAAAGCCTCCCTACGGACAAGTAAAAAACGAATGTGAAGTAAGGAAGCAGAAAAATACCTCCCTACAAGTTATTCTGATTGCAAATAAATGAATTGCTGATGAGTTACCTTTGAGCAACATGGTATACATTCTCAGCAAAAGCTATTTACAAATATACAATGCCAATCTCCAGAGTTAAGGCGTTCAATCAGGCACAAAGCAAAACGTCAAATCAACTTAAAGTAAGGAAGCAATTATTACCCCCCCCCCCCCCCACACACACACACTCATAATAAGGAGAATAACATTCCTCATAAAAGGAAGCAGTTAACACATCCCTTCCAGAATTCCTATTTACACTTATTAATTTATGTGTTATGCCCAATCGAACGTCACAAACAAGGAGCAATATTTACAACTTGTACAATTTTGTTCACATATGTTACAAATTATATAATCTGCTGGAATTTTCTGAGGTTATTTCCAGCAGACAGGATACTGTCATATTCTTGAGAGTTTCAACTGTTTTTGCAAACCTCAAAATTACCCGAGGAGAGCTTGATTTGGCATGTGGAACAGATGATAGGTATGGTGAGTCAGATTCAAGTAAAAGTCTTTTGGAGTTTAGCTTACAAAGAGCCTGCTTAGTTTGTGGATCATCAATGGATTTTGAAGTGAAGCCAAAAGATACATTTGGTAGCACGGCTTGCCAGTGACTTAGTTCATCTGCAGAACCAACGAAACAGTGACGATGAATAGGAAGATGGGTCAAATTTAGATCAATTAAAAGTTCCAGACAGGTATCAGCAGCTTCAGCAGTGTTGTTATCTCTGCAGTGCAAAATCAAAACCTTTTTAAATTTATCTGCCAATGGTAGAATTAATCTCAAGAAATCTCTTTGAGCTTTTATTTTATTCTCCTTACATTTGCTTTTGCCCCTACACTGTGGCCTACACTTGCAGATAGTGGTTAAGTCTGTTCCTACCTCACATATCCCCACACATGGAGTAGTTTGAATCTGATGTTCCAGCCTCTTAGCAAATTTAAGCACAAACTGTGGTAATATTAAATGGGGATGAACACCAAATGCTGGATAATATTGGGTGCTACCATGGATTTTTTCATAAAAATACCATGATTCTGGAAAGACAAAATTAGCTATTGCATGACTTAAATGAAATTGAGTGTGGTTAATAAGGGATTCTAATTCTTTCATGTCACCACAATTTGATCATTTCAATAGCTGATCGGGATGAAAATGTGAGTCTGCGAATATACATGTACTGGCTAAGTCTGGAACATCAGAAGACAAAATTACAGATAACCCTGATGCTAACATTGGAGAAGAGAGCTTTTTGAAATCATCAAAAATATTGGCATGTTTGGATTTTAATTTTAATAGAAGGTTACATAAAATTCCCCAATGGAGCATACAGCTGATGTGATTTGGAGGGGAAAGTGTGAATACATTCTCTTCGAGAGTTCGAAGACAGCCATGATACTTTTCAAAATATGCCATAATGTAGCGTTTCTCTTGGCTGAATTCTACAGAGGATTTTTCTACTGGGGGATACATATTTTCACCCAACCCAAATTGAAAAAGATCCATACTGGAAACTAAACCCAACATGTGGCAAAAAAAGACAAAAACATTCCATTGACCATATAACACCAGATATCTAATGAAATGACATTGACATCAGTTTCCTGACTTTTGGGGGCCTTCATGTGCCAACATGTAGTTTGAGACCCAATGAAGCTGGGTAAATGGCCCCCGGTTACATGACGCTTCAGATGATTGGAGCTACCGTCACAGAGAGGACATTTTTTCTTTTTACTGCCCTATTTAGATTTTATGTTTGCAGCGGTAACATTTTTTGTTGCATATAAAACATTCCTGTGTCTGAACAATGTTCAGAGTTTTCTTCAGGTCCCTCTTCAACCTCTTCAACCTCATCATTTATACATGCAGCTGATTCTTCACCCTCACCATCTTCGTAATCAGGAACGAAGAATCTTTCATCAAGATCATCAAAATTCATCTAAAATAGATAATTCGAACCAATTGAGATGCCATTCCTTTCTAATTGTGATTGTGGGTGGTTAGATTGTGTTGGTGAAGAGAATCAAATGAAGTGCTGGTACCAAAGAAGTGGTGGTAGCAAATAAGTGCTGGTACGTGTAGCTAATGCAACTGATAATCACTGTATTTTTTAGGTAGCTTAATTTTCCTGCCAGTAGAGGTGTGTGTCTCTTCTTTGAATAACGCTGGTAGGTTTAGTTGATCTAAATTATCCAGCATATCTGTTTTTTCGGTTAGAGAATTATCTGAGCCAGCAGTAGGTACTGCCCCAGGCAAATCTGCAACCGGCGCATTTCCAGATTTATCTGAGTCAGCAGAAGATACCGCCCCGGGGATCTGGAAACAAAACATTTCCACCATTTGCCACTTGAGTTCTGTCATCAGAGACAGCAGGAGCTACAGAGCTCAAGTCAAGTTCATGTTCATTTGAGCATCTGCTGAAGGAATCTGTGAAAATGGCATGTCTCGATCTTCTCATCCATAAAGGCAGCTCTTTTTCAGGACAAATTTTTAGACGGTCGTGATGAAGTAAATACTCTCCTTTCCTATCTTTTATTTTGTATAATGGTGACCTACATTCTATGACGAAATATGTCCCTACCCATGGTGGCTGAAGCTTTTAATTTTTCCTATTTCTGAGGTAGAATCTCTTTTGTACACAATATCGCCTGGTTCGAACTGGTTTTCGTGAACGCGAAGATCGTAAGTGCGTTTCTGACGTAGTTGCATCTTATTGATATTGTCCCTTGCAAGTTTGTGGGCAGTCGAGAGAGATTCTTGTAACTGAGTTACCCATTTGTCAGGGGGTAATTTGGTGTTTTGGTTGGTGCCAAATAACAAATCAGCAGGTTGCAGTACCTCCCTACCAAACATCAATCTATTTGGCGTATATCCCATGGTTCTATTCACTGTAGAGTGCAGGGCCATAGCCAGTAGAGGTAGATCCCTGTCCCATTCCAGGTTTTTATTCTCTATAGAACACCTTATCATTTGTAGAATAGTCCTGTTATAACGCTCAACTTGGCCATTTGATGAAGGATGATAAGGCGTGGTTCTTTTCTTAGCAATCTGTAACATGTCACAAAGAGCTGAGAACAAGTTACTTTGAAAATTACTGCCTTGATCTGTAAAAATTTCCAGTGGACATCCAAAAGTGACGATAAAATGAATGATAAATTTCTTAGCTACACTGATGGCTTGCTGATCAGGAAGTGCTGCAATTTCTATCCACTTAGTGAACTGGTCAATCATGAGTAGTATATACTTATTTCCATTTGTGCTGATGTGGAAAGGGCCTAAAATGTCCAAATGAATTCGCTCCAAAGGAAAACCAGCATGGAATGATTTAAGAGGAGCCTTAGCTGTCAGCGTAGCTTTCTTATTGAGATTACAAGCTGTACAGGATTTGACATGGTCGATACAGTCCCTTGCCATGTTATACCAGAAGAATGATCTTTTCAGCCGAGAGAGGGTCTTATCCTGCCCTAAATGACCTGAAGATTTGATGTTGTGACACATGTGTAAAGCCTCTTCTTGTAATTTCTTCGGAGTAATCAAAAGATTATAGACTTCACGTGGTTTTTCCCATTGATAAAATAATACACCATTTTCAATTTTAAGTTGATCCTTACACCATTTTCAATTTTAAGTTGATCCTTACATAACCACATGGCTTTGGTTGCAGGGCTTTGAAGGTATAGTTCCTGATGGTTGGGAGGGGTACCATTTTCTTTCCATAACAAAACAGTTCTCACATCTTTATCAGCTAACTGGAATTCTCGGTATCTGTGTAGGTGTATAGGTATTCAACCAGTTAATTTCTAAAACGTTGGCTTGTGTACCTAAATCAGGTAAATCTTCAGAGTCTGATTCAGGATTTGAAGATTGGATGTGTCGCAGAGCTAGTGGAATTATATCATCCACATCACCCTCAAACCGACTCCAATGATTAAGGGCCCTTTTGCAGTGATGACAGCCTCCACATGGCAATGATTCTAGTGATGAGCCAGCTGTGTAGCATTCACAGTGATTGTCTAACAATGGTAACTGAGACAGCGAATCAGCATTTAAATGCTTTTTTACCGTCCCGATGCACTACCGTCATGTCAAACTGAGAAAGTTCTTCTAGCCATCGTGCTAATTGTCCCTCGATGTGCTTAAATCTCATTAGCCATACAAGGCTTCCATGATCTGTCCTTAAAATGAATTTTCGGCCAAGCAAATAGTGTCGGAAATGTCGACAAAATTTTACCACTGCCAATAGCTCTTTTCTGGTGGTACAGTATTTTCTTTGTTGCTTAAGCAAAATGTGACTTGCATAACAGATTACCTTTGTTTCTGAACCTTGAATCTGTGATAGTTCAGCTCCTATTGCATCTCCAGATGCATCAGTATCCAGAATAAAAAGGCCATTGGGGGATGGATAAGCTAACACAGGGGGTGATGTCATTACAGATTTCAGAATGTCAAATGCTAGCTGATGTTCAGAATTCCAAAGAAAGTCCCCTTTTGTATGTGACAACTCGAATAATTGAGTGGTGAGATTAGCAAACCCCTGAATATGATCCCGGTGGTAATTAATGAAACCCAGGAATGACTGCAGCTGTACGTGAGTTTTTGGAATAGGCCAGTTTAAGACAGATTCAATTTTACCTGGGGCAACAGACACTCCATTTTGGCTTACTTTTTTACCAAGAAATTCAACCTCTTTTTTGAAAAGCTCACACTTTTTTGGTTTGAACTTTAGGTTTGCTTCTCGGAATCTTGAAAACACTATTTCTAGATTTTCGAAAGCACTCTCAAAATTTTTGCCAAGGACAATTATATCGTCCAAATACACTAATAATATTTGCCATGCTAAGCCCCTTAAAACAAGTTCCATAGCCCTCTGCAATGTGGCGGGGCATTACAGAGACCCATGCCCATTCTAGTATGCTCAAACAACCCGTAGCGGGTTATGAAATCATTTTTTTCTATCTCTTGGCTTAAGAGGTAACTGATAGTACCCAGAGGCCACCTCAAGGGTAAAGAAGAGTTGAGTGCCAAAAAGTGTGTCGAGACAATCCTCAATGTTCGGTAAGGGGAAGCAATCTTTCACTGTTTTCTCATTTAAAGCCCTATAATCGATGCACCACCTGACCAAACCATCCTTTTTCTGAACTAGTACTGGGGCTGATGCCCAATCAGAAGTTGACGGCTGAATAACCCCAGAATCGAGCATTTTTTGAACATGTTGTTTTTTTTGTTCTTGGAATGAAATGGGGGTCCTTCTTAATTTATGTTTCACAGGTGGTTTGTTGCCAGTATTTATTTCATGCCACACCTCTGAAAAACAACCTAAATCCAAGTCATGCCTTGCAAAAATGAGAAGGCATGTCTACTTTCATTTTTGTTAAAAGATCTTGAGAATCCTTAACCCCAGAACTACTTTGATATTCATTGAAGTCTCCTGAGAACACAGAATGAAAATCATTTTCAGTTGAATCAAAAATTTCATGAGCCGATTCTGCATTACCAATATGTAAGCCCTTTTTGAATTGAACATAATGATTTGTGTCATTGAATACCTGCATGGCAAACTTTTGACCTGTTCCAATCACAGCAGACAACAACGTACCTTTATATTGGGAAATTGGCTCAACAACAAAATGACCTGGCAAAGACTGTTTTATTGAAACTGACACTGACCCATATGAATTTGGTGGAATAACAATACTTTTAGATACTTCAACTCGAGAAATTGTGCTATCTGAGCCAGCAGCACCATTATTTGTTTTCAAGGAAGCATAAATGTCCTCCCCTTCCACATCAATGGTATTGTTCCTCAGATTCAGAATACAATTATTCTCCACTAAGAAATCCAATCCGAGAATCATCTGATCCCCTGGAAGTGACGTAACACAAACATCCCAAACAAAAGTCCTACTACCCACTTGAAATTCTACATCAGGAAATATTTTACCTAACAAGGGTTGACCCGAAATTCCTCTGAGTCGAACAAATTTGGTGGGTAATCTACCAGGGAAACATTCATAAAAATATTTTTCATCCATGAGGGTCAACATGGCAGCAGTATCTACAATGGCTGAAAGTTTGCAATTATTTACAAGTACATTTATAACTAAGGTGTTACCATTAACCCTCTGAATGACAATTTCCTCTAAAGCTTCAAGATTTAAGAGGCCTGATGGGATTCGGTCGAAGCGTTGGCCTTCACACTTAACCCTGACTCGTTTCCCGCTTTTGAAGGACTAAGCTGACTTGTTTGCACCCCCTGGTTTGGCACAGGGGAACTGAAATTTCCAAAAGGCTGCTGGCATGCCTCCTTCCAATAAGGTGAAAGTTTCAAAGGTGATGGTTGTCTCCAAGTCGCTGAAGCTCCGCTTGAACCTCAAGGTGAACCAGGCATTCCCAATGGAGGTGCTGAATTATATTGCTTACCAAAATTATTGTAAGGAGTGTTAGACTGTAGGCGTGGAAATTGCTCCCATTTTTGATTTTGACGTCTATAAGAATTGCCCTGAGAAAATCTATCAGGATTTCTGAATTGGGGATTTTGCTTTGAATACTGAGGATGTTCATTTGGATTTTGTTTGTTATTTCACATTACTATTTGGGCAAGGTCCTCTATTAATCCTCTCAATTGTCTTAATTCTTTTCCCATATCAATAGAATCTGAATTATAAGTGGCTTGATCTACATCGTACTCATCAATTGGTGATTTAGTATTATCATTGAAAGAAAAGTGTCTTTGAGAAAAATTTGAGCTGCGGTAACCAAATAAGGCTCTTTGATTGGTTATCGAAGTCTTAACACACTTTAACGCAGCATTCATAGCCATGGGCTCCTTTTCCATAGCTGACTTTGCTGCCTCCTTATCTCGACAACCCCTAAGAAAGGCTTCTGTTGAGATCTGGGGGATGGTGTTCTTATCACTATTTTTGCAACCATCCATAGTTAAGAAATGAACACGTTGTGAGTATTCTTTTAACGTTTCATTTTCGTGTTGCTTTATGAATTGAAACTGATGTCTAGCTGAGACAGGAGCTTCTTTACGACTGAATCGTTGTTTAAGCTCATCTTTCAATGTTTTGAAATTATAATCTAGCTGCATGGTGTGTACATATTCCAATGCAGTATCTTTGAGGCAATCAATCAGTCTATTTTCCTTTTTATGTCTACCAGCCCCTCTTATCAGCAATTCTCTCAAATTGAAAAATAAAGGGTTCCCAATTTGGATTATTATCACCTGAAAACACAGGCATTTTAGGCCGTAATGGACTCTTACTTCGATCTTGACGGTGACGTCTGTTGGATCGTTCCGAGGAAGACCAATCCTCGGATCCTGATTTAGCAGAACTGGAATTGTATTTACCTCGGCCATGTCTTTTTTATGACTATGATGCGAACTTGAACTGTCATATGAATACGAACTTTCATCATATGATTCGTCTTTACGATGCCTTGATTTATTATGATGCCGATGGTGATGTGATTTATCCCTTTTGTAGTCTGTGTCGGGTGGAATGTCTGATTTTGAGGTGAATTTTGATTTTGCATATCCATGTTTTCTGTGTTTAGTATCAGAGTCTGACAGATTAGTATTTGACACTGACTGAGATTTATCTATTGATGTATGTTTTTTTGAATGTTTATGTGAATGCCCCCCCACTCTTTGAAGATTTATCAGAGTTGTATTTTCTATCCTTTGGTAGAACATTCAATACATCATCAAAAAAATTTGCCTCTTTTGTTTCTTGTTTTATGTCAAAAGATTCATCAATACTCAGCTTATCTAATTCGAGGTCTTCTGTATATTTTGAGAATTTCTCATTAAACTGATTAATTTTCTCTTGAGTTTCCTGTTTAATTAAGGCTTGAATGTTAACGTCCTTTGGCTGAATACTTTCAAAGTTTTCCTTAAGTTGGGTATTGTCATCTTGAATGTTTTTAATTTTTCAGATAGAAAGTCAAATTTTTCAAAAACCTGTGTTTGAAACTCTATTTGTTGCTTTTGATGACTTTCTGAGTCAGATGTATCTGGACTTGAAGTTTGAAGTTCTTAGTGTTATTCTTCCCTCAATTAACCGACGAGACAATATATCAAATAAAATTTTAGTTTCTCTCTGCACGTCGGTTAATTCCATAACCCCTTTTGTCTGACGGCATTTAATTAATTTATCGGCTCTCGCCCTCCCAATATTTGGTAATTCTTGAAGTTGAGCTACCGTAGCTGTTTGTACATTCATTCTGACCATTATTGTATCACCTACTGTGAAAATTTGTGTTGAAAAATAGGAATGAAATAATATTAAACTGTCACCTTGAACAAACAATCAGTTAGTGTGTGTTTATTAATCATGCATATGAGAAATATTAATTTCATAATTATTTGAATTTCAAAAAATACATAACACATTTGAAAAAAACGAAATTAATTTTAGCATTTTTTATTCTAAATTTAATTAGATATTAGCTGTTGTTTACTAAACAAAATTAATAAAATGTGATTTTATGTGAAACATTTTTTGATTGAAAAGGCACTTCCGGTCATTGTTGACATTGACAACCGTGGGAAAATAACAATGAAAAAATTATAATTCAAAAAATACATTTTTTAAATTTGGTTTCCATATTAATCGTGATTAATCATGAGGAGTCTTCATAAGGAAGCAATATTAGAACCTCCCGACGAAGATTTATTTCTTAAACATGTTGGAATAATTTATTTGTCGAAGTGGTACGAAAAAAAAAAGAATTCAAAATTCAAATGTGGCCGTTCCGTTTTTTGAAGGTTGTTCCCGCTAACACTTTTGTAGCGATGACAAATATTGCACGAACGCAATATCAGAAAAAGTATATACCTTTCAAAAGGTCCAAGATTGTCCTTGTACAGGTAACTGTAGTTTGACGACTTGTCTGTATGCTTGTCAACATTGAAGAGAGTGAAGATTTGTTCTGTCATCGGATCGAGGGTGATGGATACATTCAGCTGATCTCGGTGTTGGTTCTGGAGCAGGAACGGTCAGAATAGGAACAGTCGGCGCAGGAATGGAAACGGTCGGTGCAACAGTGCTTTTGCATCACTTTTCTTTCCCAAATCGCTTGGAAAAGAAGAAAGTAGAGAGTATTTTTCCGAGTTCGGGACTTCCACTGTAATGCATGCCTGTTGTAAACAATTGCGGTATGTATAATAAGAAAGGAAATTTACTATGAAATATAAATTTCATTCGGGTTAATTGTCACCGGCATTTCAGTCCTCTATTCGAACTCTTGCACACACAAAGCATAATATAAGAAGCAATTTGTCATCCATGGATGTCTGAATCTCACCCGCCATGCAATTGGATTACTGAATACTAACTTCTTTATGTATATATACTACGTGTTTTGGATCTAAACGTTTTATATAGTTTGTCAGTATTAGAGATAATTAAATTTGCAAACAATCCGCCTGTTCCACAATAATTTACCGATTTGGGGAATGTCCGTCCGTCCGTCCGTCCGTCCGTCCGTCCGTCCGTCCGTCCGTCCGTCCGTCCGTCCGTCCATCCACCCATCCACCCATCTCTCTCTGTCTCACTCTCTCTGTTTCTGTCTTTATCTCTCTCTCATTCCGCCCATGCATGACTCAGAATTGGGTATTTATAGTGCCCATGTTCCAATGTTTGATCACTATCTGTCACCATGACACGAAGAAGAATGACATATGCACAATGATGACAAATTATTGGTATGCATTCCACAGATATGACCTTTAAAGCAATCGGTTGAAAACCCGACATCCATTACACAGTCGTCAATCATTTGGCAAAAAACCACATGCAAATCAATGAGGTTAAGGCCCTTTCACGGTCAGAACGACCCCTTGACATCACAACGTGAAGACAGGATACCTCGTAGGCTGGTACGACGACGGCCATTCACCTCAAGTACTGTTCTGAAGAGCTACCAAATCGACTATTCTGCTCAAGAACGGCCAGGAACAACTTGCGAAAAAAGACATCTTTAGGTCCAGAAGAGCCACCAAACGTCCTGCACTAAGAGATCATCACCAAGGAATACGTTTGGCTCATTGTTTACCATTCCGTGGTCTACCACGAGTCCTGCTTTGAATACAATAGAGCGCATTTGGGACATTCCGGGGCGTCGAACACAAGCACACGGACCTCCAGTAAAATTCTGCCAGAATTTGTAGCAGGTTTGCATCAGGAATGGCGACAGTTACCTCTGCAACGGATACGACTAAAGACTTGAGGATGCGACTCAGGATAGAAGCTGTTATCCGAGCTCATAGAGGATATGGCAGGTATTGAACTGTAACACTAGCTCATGTTCTCTGGAGTTACAAATGACATTTTATCCATTTATAGCCAAATAATGTTGCATTGTTGATTCGCCAGCTCCATACCAAAACGGGTATCGTATTGAGCGCTATCAGTTACTTTTTTTGTTCATCAATGCTGTAATTGGAATGATGATGAAGACTATGATTGTTTTTGTGTTTGTTTAGGCTGAATATGTTCTTACAAGATAGCATTCAGTTTCTGAAGCTTTATTTGCGAGTACTTTACTGATATCAAGCAATACACTCACCATAGTAAAATATCCAGGGGGTGCTTAACTTTTTTGTTTGTGTAATTTATCTACGAGGTGATCTCATGAAATAAAACATTAGTTCTGGTATGAATGGGGTAGAAGACTCTCAGGAACCGTTTATGCCTGCTATCAAATAATTTGTGTATATTTGTTGGAAATTTATGGCATTTCAGACATGGGAATTTCGAAGTAAATTGTTTTTCCTCACTTATATAATAGCGCCCTATACTGGCGTCTTGGATGGTATCGTCTCATTCTCTACTGTCTACGACAAAATAGGCGAATATATTCTACATCTGCGGGGAAGTTCAGTAATAATGTAATCCTACAGCTCCACAGAGCTTACTACCAATTTATTGTTCTTCATTTCGTCTTCTCCTCCATGGCCATATTCTTTTTTAAGCAAACATTGGTGCACATCGGGTTGAAAGTGTTAAGAAGAACATTACACAACCGAAGTATTGCAATGAACGTGCCGGTCTTATATGATATATGTGTAGTCGGAGCTGGACTCATTGGGTCGGCAGCAGCGAAGTATGTTTCAAAACCAAGGAATTTGAAAGTTGCCCTTATTGGTCCAGAGGAACCAAAGGTAAGAGAAGTTATCTAAAAAGAGTTAAAATATTTTGATTCCGTTTTGGCCAGGTTGATTCTTGATCGGAAAATTGTTCCAAGAAAAGAAAACTTGTTCAACACCAAGAGTAAATACTTAAGGATACGAAATCTAGTACCACATGATTTACTTTCAGTATTATTGAGTAGCAGATATTCCAGTCCCGTTTCCCAATATTCTTCTTAATTCTTTATCCTATATGAAGAACTTGCAAAAAAATAAATAATATATATATATATATATATATATATATATATATATATATATATATCAGAAGTTTATAAACAAATCCTTGTGCTGGTAGTTATAAGAAAAAAATATTAAAGTTCAAAACAAATACACCGACATCACTGACTATATTCCTGCTAGCGCTTTCACCGCTCTGTATGCGGATCTTCAGGCATTTTTATTTTTATAAAATACGTTATACAAATATTTACAAAATAACGTTATGACGTAAACCACTGGGTGTGGTGTATCGATTTTGGAGACGTTGTTCCAGAAACTGCATATGCAATAATTATTTCATACATTTGAACAGAGGCGTGTTGATCCTTTATCGAAAGAAATTATAACGAAATTAACATAACAAATAAAATAATGATGTTTCTTTTATCCTAGAAATTAAGTTACAAATGTTTTGGGCTCCGAAAAAAACCCGGTATATTTATTTCCCACAGATGCTTCCCACTCCAACTCTCTATATATTACTATGTTGGTAATACCCATATTTCTGCATAATGTAAGGGACATTATAATATTTTTAACATTTAATATTTTTTTCTTATATATATATATATATATATATATATATATATATATATATATATATATATATATATATATATATATATATATATATATAACTTCGTCAAATTGCCGTCATGCTCAGAAGTTTACTTCCTTCTGAGCGGCTTTCATTTTTGACTGTGAGTCAAAAATGAAAGCCGCTTAGAAGGAAGTAAACTTCCGAGCATGACGGCAATTTGACGAAGTTATATAAAATATTTGATGAAGTGTATATATATATATACATACAATCTTACATTGATCAATTTCGTTACTTAGTTTGTGTCATGTATTTTCAAAATGTGCATGGGTACTACATATCCGTCAAAAATCTGAAGAGACATTAACAAAAACTTTTCAAACTATTTTGAAAACTTCTGGCTGTAAGCCATTATCATTGCAACCTGAAAAAGGTTCTGAATTTAAAAATAAGGTAGTACAGGAATGTTGAATAGAAAAAATATCATGACAGAAAATCCTGAAACAGCGGTATGTATTGTAGAACGATTTCAACGTACATTGAAAACACGTATGGAGAATTATTTCACACTTAAGTGAATGTTGAAATATATTAATGTGTTACGAAACGTAGTGGATAGTTACAATCATAGTTTTCATCGGAGTAACTCTTGCTTCTGTATCTGTAGAAAATGAAGTAGAAGTCTCTCAACATTTGTATGAACGAAAAACTCAAAAGAAAAAATTACATTTTCAAATTGGTTATTTCGTGTGTATTAATAAAATCAAACATACATTTGAAAAGGGGTATTTACGAAATTGGACAAAAGAATTATTTAAAATTACACATGTGAAACGTGCAATGCCACCCACTAATAAACATGAAGATTTAGGTGGATAGAGGATTCAGGGTACATTTTATTCACAAGAAATTTAATGTATAATAGATGATAAAAATATTTTATTGAATCAGTTTTGATAGACGGTGAAGACGTGTGGATAAGAAAATTAATAAATAACCTAAAGTACATTGAGAAATTGGAAAGCAGAATCAGATTTGGCATGAAAACAAATATGTCATCAATTGAAACTTTATTACCCAGTGAAAGCACAAGTGTTAAAGTACAGCGTCAACACAGTCAACAATTAAAAGTTTGTGGGAATCGTGTTGCAAAAAAATCAAGTTACTTATTTTACACAGATTACTATCACTTATGGTATTACAATTACTGCTATTGCACATCTTAGTTTAGAAAACCCTGATAAAGAATTGTGGTTAGTGTTATTAAGTAGTTCTTTGGGGAAAATTCTTCCAAGTCCAGGTTGAAAATATTTAAAAAACCACAAGATAGGAAAAATGAGTTCGTTTTACATAACACTTCTGAGTGATAGTTCTATGAATGTTTCCAACTAATACACAATGTTGTTTTCAAACACATTCCTCTTGATAAAGAACGATGGGAAGTAGTAGGTTTAGTTGCATTAATTTTACATCATGAGGTAAAAATATTACAGATGAAGAATAATCTGTTTTTAAAATCATTGTGACAGATGGCAAAATGTCAAATCATATCAATACAACATCTGTGAAACATACGATTCACAAATGTATTGCTGCTGTTGAATTAAGTATTTTACCGAGTACCTGTGCAAACGGTGGTCATGTCGTAGATGCAGTGCATTCAGAAGTGCAAGAAAAACTTGGAGATTATTTAAAACACTTGCTCTGTCATTTCATCTGGGATGTTCAGTTCGACAATCCCGTGTAGAAATAATAGGGAATAGTATTGGAAAAGTTGGTATTGAAATATCACTACGTTTATTACAAAAACTGGGATGTGAAAATATTTTTCCTGTCATTTTTCCTCACTCGTCAAGAGATGCATTTAAATATACTGAGTCAAAAAAGAAAGTATAATAAACTTTGACGAGCAATTTTTTTAGTATTATCGGCTCTAATTCCAAACAAATTATTGTAAATTCATATTGCGAGTCTAACTGTATGAATTTGCATATTTTCATGTTATTACTGTTGCCTGCGTCACGCCAGGACGACGCAATTCAGACATGGGGTGAAATGAAAAGTTCACACATGCAGTCAATAGCGTGTATGTCCACCGTTTGCATCTTTGATGGCAAAACATCGACGGTGCATGAACCTAATAAGTCTCTGGATGTCACCCTGTGATATTGCATTCCACTTCTGCCTTAGAACATTACGTAAATCGCCTAACGTCTGAAGATCATGAAGTCGTACCCGACGGTCCAATTGATGGAAGGTGGAGGGGGGGGGGGGGGTGGAGGGAAGAAATTCGATGCTCTGCTCCTCACGAAATTCACGACAGATACGCGCCACGTGACAGACATCGGGCATTGTCTTGCTGGAATAACTGGAGTCCGACGTTAGCGTTGAACAACGAGACAAAAAGAGCGTTAAGAATTTCGTCCATATATCGCTGTCCATTCAGATTACCATCGATGAAGATCAGCTGCGTTCGATGATGCAAGGAAATTCCTGCCCAAACCATTACACTACTCCCGCCGAAACGCTCGCATTCTCGCACGCAAGCATCGAAAAACCGTTCTTCTCGTCGGCGATACACTTTTGCCCTACCATCAGCGCGCCGTAGACAAAATTGTGATTCATCGCTAAAAAAACTGTGCCTAAACTCTGTTGAGTCCAGCGAACACGCTGACGTAACCATTCCATTCTGACGGTGCGATAGCGTTGGGTAAGGATTGGTCCGTGGTATGGACGCCTACTTCGGATGCCATGTTCAGCGAATCTGTTGCAGACAGTTTGTGCACTGATTCTATTGTTAGTTCTACCAGGAGTAATTGCTGATGTCCTCATCGCCGGAAGGAAGCGATCCCGCAAGTGAGACGTCCTGATGTGTAGGTCGTGTGTAGGGGTCGTAACTCTTGAGCGACCTGAACGTTGTCGGTCGGCAGTAGATCCAGTGGTTCTATACCATCCAATGGGACGGTAAATAGTGGCCACAGTGTCTCCAAACTCAGCTGCGAGCTCATCTGGAGGCATCCCAGCCTCATGCATACCAATGGCACGCAACCTCTGATTTTCGGTTAAATGTCGAAAGAAAAAACTGTTTTTTCTCTAGCACAACACAACACAAAAAAATCGTCGGTCACCCATTCAAATTGACATTCTCGGATAGCACGTACTATTTTGAAATCCGAAGCAAATTTGTATACGGTTGGGTGGACAACAACAACATGCCATTAAACTCTTTGCACGACTTCTTGTCCACAAACATTCAACATTAGAACTATTATATTTCATCCTTTATGCTATTCTTTCACATTTGTTTCTATTATACATTCTATTTTGACTCAGTATATAATGTGGATGTAAATGTTGAATTCAATCAACTTTTTGTTAGCTCACCTGAGCGAAGCTCAAGGGGAGCTTTACTAATCATTTTCCGTCCGCCGCCCGTTGTCCGTCCGTTGTCCGGCGTTAACTTTCCATTAGCGACTTCTTCTCACGAACTACTTGACTAAATGGAACCAAATCTGGTGTGCGTGTTCCCTATCATATGTCAATTCAAGTTTGTTCAAATAAAGTTGCAACGCCCAAAGGGGGCACCACATGGGGCATAACTCTGATATCACCCATAAATTTCTTTGCAAAATTCAAAACAATTTTCTTCTTTAGATCCACGAGTCAGAATCTTTTCATATTTGGTATACAACATCTCGGGGGGGGGGGGGGGGGGGGCAGATTCACGTTTGTTCAAATTCTGTCCCTGCGTTAGTATCTGGGCTCTCTATTGGAGCCCAAAGTTTAACTTGGTGCAATTTGAGGAAATGTCTTAAAAAAAATCTCTTTTTCAGATCCACCAGTCAGAATCCTTTCATGTTCGGTTTACAACATCCATAGGGGGTCAGATTTAAGTTTGTTCAAATCGAGTCATTGGGTTAATATTTGGGCTCCTTATGAAAGCCCAAATTTTAACTTTGTGCAGTACGTGGAATATTCTTTAAAAATCTTCTTCAGATTCAGCAGTTAGAATCCTCTCATATTTGGTATACATCATCTCTAGGGGCCCAGATTCAAGTATGTTCAAATCGAGTTCCTCGGTTAATATTTGGGATCCCTATGGGAACCCGAATTTTAACTTAGTGCAATATGAGGAAATTTCTTTAAAAATCTTCTTCTTCAGATCAACCAGTCAGAATCCTTTAACATTATTTTGGTATAGATCATCTCTGGGTGGTGGTGGTGGTGGTGGTGGTGGTGGTGTGTGTGTGTGGGGGGGGGGGGGGGTATCAGACTCAAGCATGTTCAAATCGGGTCCCCGGGTTGAAAATTTTGGGTTTGGTTCAGACTTGAAACTTTTGGACCCAAATTTGGAATAAAAATTTTGGGGGGATTTTTTATGCATTTTGTTCAATTTTGAGACGAAAAAAATTTTAGCCTGAAAATTTTGGGTCCAGTTCCAACTTGAAAATTTTGGACCAAAATTTGGAAAAAAATTTCGATTTTTTTTATGCATTTCTTCAATTTTGAGATAAAAAAAAAATTTAACCTGAAAATGTTTGATCCGATTCGGAATTTTTTTTCAATTCTTTCCAAAATCGAGTTCCTAGATGAATTAGAGTGGTTTTATGCGAAAATGTCCTCCCCTTCCTTGTCGGCGGGGCGGGGGGTGGGGGGGGGGGGGGGGCAGTTAGATGTAACAAAATGTTTGGCTGCAAAATATATTTTGAAACATTTAGTGATAAACCACCCAGACTTACTGAATTTTAACTTAGTGCAATAGAAGGGAATTTCTTTTAAAATCTTCTTCTTCAGATCCCCCAATCAGAATCCTTTCATATTTGGTAAACAACATCTCCAGGTGGGTCAGATTCACGTTTGTTCAAATCGGGTCCCTGGGTTAATATTTGGGCTCCCTATTTGAGCCCAAAGTTTAACTTGGTGGAAAGTGAGGGCATTTCTTTAAAAACCTTCTTCTTCAGATTCACCAGTCAGAATTCTTTCATATTTGCTATATGACATCTCAAGGGGATCAGATTCAAGTTTGTTGAATTTGAGTTCCTGGCTTAATATTGGGGCTCTCTGTGGATGTGGTGGGGGTGGTGCAGGGGGGTATGTTAGGTTCAGGTTTGTTCAAATCCATTCCTCAGTGTTTTTCAATAAAATTTGCCTTTCATGACTTCATTCCTTTGTAGTGTTGATGAACCATGTCTAACTGAATTTGACCCCAAATACTTATTTTAACCACTTTGGCAGGTTAGCGATTAAGGTCCCTTGGGGCTGCTTGTTTATTCTGACATTGCAGATTATACATTTTTAGGTGACACTGAAGTACCTATTTTATGAGCGATACCTTTTGAAACACATTGACAAAGAATTTGATAATGTACATTATGTACAAGTATCAATATGTTATTTTGATCAGATTAGTATAAATATAAATGGAACACTGGCAAACCAATTCAGTTTGTCAGTGGTAAGACTGTGGTAAAGTTGCATTTTAAGGAGTGGAACAAATTACACTTACAAAAATATTGTCTGTACATCGAGGAATACCACATCAATATGGGCATGGATTACGTTCTATTTTTCGTGTAGTTTTGAGAACAGCTGTACCATTAATACAACCAATGGCAAGAAATGCATTTTCGAACTTTAAAGAGAGAAGGTTTGAAACATGGTATACAGATGGCAAAATAACTTTTAGGAAAATGTAAAGCACCGAAAGACATTTTATTCACACATGGAAAAGTTCGTTTGAAATCAGTGAGTGAATCTGCTTTAGGTATAAAAAGACCAAAACGAAAGGCTGTAAGGCATTTTAAGAAAATTTCTCGAAGAGGAAAGGCATATAAAGCTCCTGTAAAACGAAATTCAAGACCACTTGATATATTTGATTAAATCGTGATGTTACACAGATCGTGCAAACAGTTTTGAAGTAGTTTTGATCCAGATAATCTACCATTAACATCAGGTGGTACAGAAAAAATTGGCGAAATTGAAACAATTTCCAATAGCATCTTCAAACCTGTCTTCACCAATAGAATTTTTAATTCCAAGACAATTGCAACATCTACACTTGAAGTTCAATTTAAATTACAAATTTATTTATTTATTAAGGTCATATCATGTCGGTGACAGTTGTATGGGTGGAGGAAGCCGGAATACCCAGAGAGAACCACCGAGCAACGACGAGCAGCTGCCAGCTCCCCATCATCGTAACTCCGCACTGCAGCACAAGCAGCGTTAGATTGGTTGAAGACATGTGCACCATCGACGTGCAGTACGCCTTAGTACACGGCGTAGTCGTACCCCCATGTGGTCAATCAGGGTTAAGTGCCTTGCCCAAGGACACAATGCGTAAGTCTGAATCGATCGTTCAGATGGTCACCCATCCAAGGACTAACCGGGCGCGACGTTGCTTAACTTCAGTGATCTGACGAGAACCAAAATTACAAAAGATGGAAGTGCTTTAGCTCCAGATACACGAATTGATTCCTTTTAAATTTTTTCTCATAGAATGTTTAGCAAAATTGATGTACATTGAATGGCAATCTATGAACCACCAACACAGACCTAAATCCTTATCGAGGTGTTTTGAAGAAATTTCTAAGTTATTCCAAAGATGCGAAAAATCACAATTGGCTGCAAGTGAAATATGGTATTCAGATACTCCTGGCACACATACTGAAACTACAAAAAACTCACCTAACAAAGGTTTGCTTGAGCATGCAAGAATAATTACTGGTAATAAATCTGTACAATTAAGAAGAAATCTACACAAGTTAGATCTATGTATATGGGGTGGGGGGGTGGGGGTGGGCGTGGTGGTTCAGTAGGTAGGGGTGCAGGCTGCAAGCCCAGGGGTCCTCGGTTCGAATCCCACCTGTGGCAACCGCGTTGTATCCTTGGGCAAGACACTTCACTACCATTGCCCACGTGGGGGCACCGTGGCGTTGTGTTCTAATGCGTACTGCACGTCGATGGTGCACTTGTCTTCAACCCTGCTTGTTGTGTGGAGTTGGTATGTTGGGAAGCTGACAGTTGCTCGCCGTTGCTCGGTGGTTCTCTCTGGGTACTCCGGCTTCCTCCATCCATAAAACTGTCGTGGTCATGATTTGCCATTGTACAGAAATATGTGACCTTAAACACCAATAAATAAATAAATAAATACATCTATTTGTACAAGAAAAATATTTACCAATTGGAGTAGAGATGAGAATCAAATTGCATCATACTCCATCTAAATTTTGTCTAATTGGTGGTGAACATGGAAAAATTGAAATTGAAAAAGCTATTTTTAAAATACCAACTTCAGATTTGATTTCAATCTTTGCAAATGATCTCAATGCACAAATAGATCGCTCAAGTTATAAAATGCCCATAAGGCGTGTTGAAATTAAAACATTTTCTATTGGAAACGGTCTTCATTCGAAAATCGAAGACCATCTGTTTCGTAAACAGATACCAAAACGAATAATTCTTTGCTTAATACTCTTCAAGAGGTGATCAACGTTGTCGTATACACAGAATTTGATAGTGAGAAAGAGATCGACAGACTTAGAGAAGTGATATTTGACTATTAAAGATGAGTTATCGTGAACATTGCAAGACGTATGAAGAAAAAATACAAACATTATTCCAAGATTGTGTGGTGATAGAACGGACAAAATACATTAAAGAGAAAATGAAAGATATATATGAAGAATGTCAATCACACACAAGAACTCTGATAGATATGTAAATTGCAGAATTTTTGAGAAACTGTCTACAGTAGCTATACTATATAATCTACACAACAAAGCAAGAAGAGTGAACTTATCAGAATATTGTGCAACTTTGAACATTGAAATAGACTGCCATAAAGTCATGGCATTCAAAAGTGGACAAATTGAGTAAAAGGAGACTGGTCATATTATTCAGCATATCTTGATTAAAGGCATCGTGCCAGCATTTTTCGGGGGGCAGAAGAAGGAACCTATACAATTACAATATATATACTTGACAGTTCTCAAAGGTTATCATCCTTAAATGGAAAAGTTCAAAAGACTTGTTACCAAAATGAAAACCTAAATTTAGACAACCATACATTGTGAACACAGCTTCTTTGAAAGAACCAGGGGAACTTTGGATAGCAATATATGTTCTGCTAACTACTTTGATTCATGTGGTTTGTCACCAATGGATAAAGACGTTAACAATATCGTAATGACAAACACAGATTCCAGGATAATAAATACAGTGAGTCTACAAAGTGATCTTAGTGCAGTGTGTGGAATGTACTATATATTTGCTTTAGATCATCTTGCAAAAGGGTATGATTTCGAGACAGTTCTTACTATCAAACGCCATACAAGATATTTCCAAGTAAATGACAGAAATATTCTACAGTGGTCTGAGCAAAACTATAGATAATATTTAAAATGACTGTAGGAAAAACAAAAATCAGGTGTCAAAACAAAACTCCAAAGGTATTTTTTTCAAGATACTTTTTTATTTTCTCTTAAGTTTTTGTTGGAGAGTAAAGTCATCCATCTATTATATAAACGTCATAGAAATCCATTATATAATACAGCTAGGATTTTTTAGTTCATTCTTATTTTTTATTTCATTCAGACAGTAAATGAGAGACTGAATACTTTCAGTTTTTATTCAAACGTCTCGATGTAAATTGGTTTTCATAGATAGGTAAACTCGTTATTGTCGTAATGAAAAAAAAAAATTCCAATGATGAAACAAGTTTTTTTTGAAGAAATAAAATTCACACAACATATAAAAATGAGTGACAAAAAAATTAATAAATTGAAATTAAATTTAAAAAATGGAAAATATGAGCATATTGGTAGAAGCTGTCATCTTACCTAACGAACCTCTGTCTAATATCGATCTGTTGAATGCGGTCAAAGTATTGAAAATAAAACATTTTCTCAGAGTCTTTCTGAGAGATGCATTGCCCAGAAAATGAGAAGATGGCAACGAATCGAGAAACTTGGATCTAGATGATTTCTCAGGCAATGGCACACACTGGGTAGCATGGTTCAAGAATGTGAGAATAATTTATTTTTTTGACAGTTTTGGAATCTCACCACCCGAAGAATTGAGGGATTATTTCAAATCATCGATTTATTACAACACGGAGTGTGTGCAACCTCATGGTCAAGTGTTTTGTGGATACTTGTGTCTCTTTGTTCTCAAGAGGTGGTCTTTGAACATCATTTTCAAGACATTCTCAATGATTTACATTGAGAGAAGAAAAATTATTTTTCATATAAATAATAGGAAATAAAAAATTCAAATAATAAAATAAAAAAAGATTTGATAGAACTAAAAATAACAGATAAATTTGGAAGAACTGATGAATTGCGAAAAAAAGAAAGGTCGCCATTGAAGGCATTGGCAGTATGTCTGTTACATATTTGAATGATCATTTTGTGAGGACATATGAACCTTCAAAGGAACCATTAAACATGAATAATTACCAGCTTTATAACATTCCAAACCAATAGATCTCAGTGATGCCACAAGTAAACAATATGCAGATCAGACAGTTGCATATTTTGAGAAGTGTGTGAGGGACAATTACCCAAAGAAAAACATGACTCACAATCTAGACTTGAAATCTAAATGTTTGATGAACATGGCAGATCCTGTGGATTGGAGTAATGCAATCACGAAAAACAATGCTGACGAATTGCACAGACATTTCACTCAATATCTGAGAGAATGCTACCTTCCAAAAATGATGAATTCTGGAGTGGATGCAAATTCTCACAGGATATCAAATCTTGGAGAACCAGGGGACACCAGAGATGCTGTCACCAAACAATACATAGACGTCACGTAATGAAAGATCATCAATGCTTTGAATGATGAGAAGAAAAATGAAATGAAGACCGCTCTGAACGTCAGATTTAATAAGATCGTCAATCTGTCACAAATCAGTGATGATGATTCCAAATTGACCACAGTCAATAAAGGCTATGTGCATTCTGCTCTCACAAAATCTCAAATCTATCTCAAAGAGCATGTGGGTGATCTATATCTCAACAAATGATCAGGAAGAATGATGGAGCCTGGCATCTACACGAATGGTAACAAACTATTCAGCTTTGAGGATGATCGAGAATATGAATCGAGTGCAGTCAGCAGAAAATACGTGGATGACACTAAAGTTGAGAAAACTGGATGCTTCTACTATGATTTGCATCATGGAGAAAATAAAATACACAAGACAGTTGATAACTGTGTGGGCAGAAGAAAGCAGTACATTAGATTCTGCCAAATTCCAATGGTCCTTCGGGAAGTGGAGAAAATGTAATGCTACATGGTCAGATAGGATATCCAATGCTGATAGGGGGATGCATCCTTTGAATGAGTGAATTCTACCGGCTTGAATAACAGAGCAGTTGTCAACTTGGTGGTAAATGACATAGAAAACAATGGATATAAAGTCGAGAAGATGGAGAATCAATATGCCAATATGAGCACATTTGGCACTCCTTTGACAGTTGAAGAGGGAGACAGAATTAATTTCGAGATGAAGACAACTTATTTCAAAGCTACTTTTTCTATACTATCTGTGTTGATCGAATGCGACCCTTTGAATGCATAAAAATGGGCTAAACTTTTTAATCGATTGAACATGTAAAGCACTTGAAGGAAAAAAAAAATAAGGGAGTTTGGGAAACATTAGAATTATTTCTTAAACTTCCATTTTTATGTTTTTTATGTTTAAATTTTTTATGTTTAAGTTTTTTATGTTTTTTAAGGTTTTTTTGTTTTTTTTTAGCTTTACTGATGTTTTTTTGAAGTTTTTTTAAAGGTTTTTTAAAAGGTTTTTTAATGTGTTTTCCCAGTTATTGCATAATAGATATTTTACTTCCATCCTATTGAAATGTAAACATTCTTTTGGATATGACAACTGCAAAAGCTTCAGTTTGTCTAGGTACGTTCCTATCAAACTTTATCCTGATGATGATGCCCAGAATGGTGTTCTTGAGTTTCTCACTCTGTTTGCTGATGTTGAACACAAATAGAGGATAGAGCATCTTGTATTCACTATGTGTTACGTTTGTATTGCATATCACTTCATCCCTGTGATGATATTTCAATCTAAAGTCTGCGGTATTGCCTTACATCCTAAAAAAGTTGTTCTTCTCACATGATGCATTGTAATCTATGCCCAGATATGTTGTGGAATTGAGAAACACCCACATGTTTTTCAAGTTGCAATGATTGAATAGAGATGAATTCTTTTCTTGAGATCCGACCCTGTCTGTCTGGAATCCTACTATGATGAAACGCAGTTTTTTCTGAAGAAGGTTTCTCAGACAATGTTCAATCGAACTGAGTCGATGCTGTTACGTTTTCGACATCACATTGTCTTATTCTGAATCCAACAGATAATCTGGTTTTTGATTCGATGATCTTGAAGAGTTTGATTATTTGCTCATTGTTTGGTAGTAGGTTTGGCATGAACCACCTTACTCAGATGCACCTTTCTGGCATATGTTGCCTCAGCTCTCATGATGATGTTATCATTTTTATGAACTAGTGTGAAATTGTTTTTCAATTCACAGATGATTTTATCATAATCTTTGGCAATTCCAAAAATGTGTTTCAGATGAATCCTAAACAAGAACGTTCCTCTCAGCAAAGATGCTTGAATGATGACTTGAAATCTCATGGCTGAATCCAGATTGTCGAAAGTTGCATCTGATCTGGTGTGTTTTATCCACAGTTGACTGAGTCCTTTAGATTTGAAAAAAATCGTTGTGATATTTCAAAAGTCCTAACATCGTGGTTGCCTGACCGGAATGAAACACGGATTCTATCTCTTGACCTGAGAGTTTATACAATATACTGTTGAATCGATGCATTCAGCGTAGAACACTCGAACCACGACGAAGATATCTTCCATCTATCTTGGTGTATAACCTTTTACAAAATGTTTTTTCCACTTGTAAAGTCTCACTCGATCACACACAGCAAATATCGGTTGTTTTGTCTCTACTACTTTCTTTGATGAACAGAGATTCGTGTATACTTTCTTTTCGTTTTGAGGATCACTACCTTCCACAGGTATCATCTTGATGGAACTGTGGTGCATGTTGTTATAGTTGTAAACCAAATGGTCTAAGAAAATTCAAGTATTTCTTAGTCGAGTTGGACGTAAAGTATCTGAATTTTTTCCTTCATGGTTCTAGTCCATCATTCAACCACGTTGATCTTCTTCTCGTTTTCTGTGGAATGGATGTTGATGAGTTGACGAACGTGAACGTTGTAAAATTCTCGACCTTTGTCCATCCACAATTTCTCAGGTTTTTGTGAAGAAGTGGTGAAGATATTTTCCAAAGCTTCAGCCACACTCTTTCCCAATCTATTTTCCAATGCTCTCATCCATCCATAGTTCGAAAACACATATATGACCGTCAATACAACAATTGCATGTCCATCAGATAGGCTGCACACACACGATCCAATCCTTTGACAAATACTCTTCTCTTTCATCATGGGATTGATTATATTTTTCAAATCTGTCACTCACATGATTTCGAGTCTTCATGTCAAAATGCTTTGCATAACAGAAATTGTGACTGTAGGCAGCTCAATCCACTCTATTGATGAATTTGCTCCATGATTTGGAGTCAGATCTCTATTCAATCTCTTGTTCAATTTCGTGTCTGGTCCCATAAATTGATGTCCTGGCAGATGCATTTTGAGAGGAAGATAATTGACGAGTCTGTTCCTCCACCACTTTTGACGAATTGTGTTTTAGTCAATCCACACACTTTACAAGTGTTGTGGAGCATCTGCCTATTATTTTTAGTTTTCACTTTTCGCAAGTTATCCATATCTGTAGATTTCTTATATTTTGCACAATACATTTTTGTTTTGTTAATTTTTTATTTATTTAATTTTTTTCCTCTCTTATGTATATAAAATATCATTATTTTTTTTTATTTTAAATCTGTCACTGAATCTTTATTTTCTCAAAAACAGTTTACAAAATGATTCCCTGGCTTCTTCTCAATCTTTTTTTATCAGATTATATGTTTCATCTCCTCTTTGGGGGGTCGAAAGGAGCTTGTTCCCTATACCTATCTGCGCACCTTCGGTGCACGAAACCATTCCTTTGTTGTCTTTGAGAATTTGAAGAGATTTTATTCTTATACCTTCTTTCAAGACATCAAACTTATACTTTTTTCTCGAGAATGTAGTGATACTCCTCATCAGAAAGCCATCCAACCTTCAGACAAGTGGATATCATGTCACTTACGGAATTGATTATCATGTCGGCCAACACTTTGACCTTTTAGTGTTTCTCAGTCTTCAACGATAATTTTTTACTGACGAATTTTCCGACCGTGCTCAAGAATCCTGTTGCAAGAACAACACCCTCTATCATCAACACGACTGGAATGGTAACAATGATCGATAGGAGCCGTATTCCAGCAGTACCCAAATCCATTGATGTGGTGATGATAGATCCAGATCATCCACCCATTTAGTCATTCGCACATACTTCTTGTTGAGCGTTTGACGTTGAGCAAATAATTTCCTCTCTTCACACAGAGACCATGTTTATAATGTTGAAACACACTGCTACCTTTTGAGCATTTCAGATACAATCCTTTACTATTCATTTCAATTCGACACATAACTCCTCCTTTCTTCTGAAACAGTCCATTTCCAATTATTTTCTGTGCACCAGAACTGCCCAATCCTGACAGAGCTCCTATATCCAAAGCCGGCAACATGGTGTTGGTGAGAATGGGTAATGCCTTGGTGGCCAATCCCACCAATAATCCTGAGATACCACCTTCCATTTTCAAATTATATCTCAGTTGTGCGGGACTCAGTCACACAGTTAATCTTTTTTGATTTTTATGCACTTTGGCTATTCTGTTAATTTGCGTTTTGGTCCAGGCAATTTTGTCACGTCCATTGCTCAAGTCTTGATGGCTTAATTTCAATCTCACAGCTTTGCCTCGATTTTCTAATGCTCTACAAAGTTTGTCTTTCAAGCCTTAAAATATGTTTACATTTTGTATTATGTACCTCGTCATTGTTTTATTTAATTTTGTTAAAAAATTTTTCTATTTTTTATTCTCTATTATATACATCTAAATTGATTTGATTTGAATAAAAAGAAGACATTTGTTAATTGTCCTAATGTCAAAAATAAATTATGTTATAAAAATATTTTTTGTTTGCTTGATTCTTCAATAAAATATATAACAGATTTTGTTTTTTTTTAAATTTCTCTTATCCGATATCACATCATGGCATGTTCACCGCAAAGATCTAACAACTCTCCATTTTAATCCATTCATTCAGTGGTTATACTGTATAAAATATGAGTTGTCACAGTCAAATAGACTAGATTACGTGGTTGCTCTATAATCTTGTAGCCGAGAGAAACATCTGGAATGAAAGAGTAGATCGTGGGCTGTGTGCCACAATTCATATAACTTCCAGAGATCATGTCAATGTTCACCAAAATGCTGTTGACAGAGAGAATGTCCACCACATTTTCTGATATTGCATGTCCATCATACAGGTTTCAATTGAATCCAAACATCTTTTCCAAAAGTATCATCTCCTCAGATGTTCCCATCGATAACCCTCCCTCATGTCCAGTATCGTTTGTAGAGTGTTGACGTCGACATTTATGTTGATGGCAGTTCCGTCATAACCATTAATCTTCATTCTAGTCTGAATGAGTTCATCCAGGTCGACCATGTCGTTACTGCCTTTTGGAATGCAAATCTTAAACCAATCTGTTCTGTTAGAATATCAGAACATATTACTTTCCTCTGTGATGTTGGGGAAGGAATAGTACATCTCCAGATTTACCAGTGCCATCTTGTATCTTTTATCCATCTTCAATTCGATTAGTGGACTGAATTTCAACATGAATCGAGTCTTGTCATGACTCACAGCAATCCAAAACATCTTTTGCAGTTGTATTATTGGTTGTTCTTTGTGTGTTCTCAGCTATGCTTTCTAATAATTGAGTTTCGTATTCTCACATTTTTAAAATATTTTTAATAACTGTATTTTTTTTTATTTCATTTTTATTTATATATTTACATTTTTTACCTCTACTTAACATGATTATTTTTTATTATTAATTGCAATCGTACGGAATATAAAAATTGTCGAATCCATTTCTATATTTTCTGTAGTATTTACTACTTGTCAAATCGATGACCACGAAATTATAAGGTGCATAATCCCATACCAATGTACAAAATATCTTGGATTCTCTTTTGCATATGTCGTTGATCACGTGATCGTCATAAATGTGATTGAGATTATTGAGATCTTGACAAAACAGACATAGAAAATTCGCATTCTATCATATGGTTTGTCTTGGCAATCTGAAATAATTTTGAGATAGATAGAAACAGTCCATTTTGATTTGCACTGATTCTGTTTCTCCAACATGAAGTCATCGAAGATCATGAGATTTCTGTGCTCCAAATTCAAGTCGTGAGCATTGGGCACGTTGTTCGCATTTTCATGAAATTGACATTCCACATTTGACCTTTTAGTATTTGCAAGTTCTCTTGATGTTTCTTGCAAGATCATTGCGATGGATAGCATTTTTCGAATTTGTCTTGGTGATCGAAGATTCTCATATAACATCTTTCAGTAAGTTTGTACTCAGAGCTTTTTTCAATAATTCATATTCAGGTTTGAAAGAGACTTTTGTCAAACAATTAATTTATCATAATCCAACCACTCCGGTCACAACAACAGATTCATCAACAGATTCGTCTTTCCACAATTCGATTTTCCCACTATCAATCCTCTTATGCTTTGGGGAAAGAGTTTGTGATTCAATCTCTCATTCTTTGGTGCATTCCATAATAAATCTCTTTTTAAAGTTGTATTTATGCATTTTTTTAAACTATTTTTTATTTTATTTATTTATTTTATTATATAATAAATTTGTTTTTCAGACTTTTAAACCATTTTCAATCCAGTTCCTCGTCTGTTCAACGTCTTAGCCAGTTCCTGTATTGATACAGTGCTAGAACCCTTGAAATTTTCAAGTTTCCTGTTCACTAGAATTCCAATTTCGACAACAATTTCGGTCGTTTCGCCGGTGGGAGTCTTATCAACTTCTAACTTTAATCACCATGTCTCCTGTCAGCCTCTGAAGTGATTCTAGTGCTTGCTTCTGTCACAGCATTTTTATCCACATCCATTGTGGTCTTCTTTCTAACCTTCATGGTGGGTGAAGCAATGACATGCGGAGTCCCACAGGGTTCTATTCTTGGCCTTATTCTTTTTCTTATATATATAAATGATATCCACAAGTCCACGAAATTGAACCTTCTATCATTTGCAGACGACACATCGGTAAACAAATCTGGTTCGGACATTAACTTGCTAACTTTATACTTCAATGGTGAACTTCAGAAATTATCTGACTGGTGTGCCGCCAACCACTTAGCCTTGAATGCTACAAAAACAAAATACATACTACTTAACCCATGTAGTAAAGATAAAACATCCCTACAGCAAGAAATCCATATAAACAATGAAATCATCAGTAAAGTCGGCGGTAAGGAGAATGAAAAATACGTCAAATTCCTTGACTTTAATCTTGATGAAAACCTTTCTTACAATCCACACATATCACAAATTTGTTCGAAAGTTGCTCTTCCAAATTATGCCCTCAGTAAGATTAGGAAAGATTTGCCACATAAAGCTATGAAAACCCTATATTATGCATTGGTACAAAGTCACTTGATTTATGGAGTTCAAATATGGGGTTCATCGAAGTCACGTAATTGCCTCTATAAATTACAGAAGCGATCGATAAGAACCATAAATAACAAGAAATATAATGCTCACACGGACCCCTTATTCATCAAAGACAATATTTTGAAAATAGAGGTTTTATACAAATTACACGCTTGTTTATTTGTGTTTGATTGGAACAATGGGAATCTCTCAGTATCCTTTGTAGTTTTTTCTACCGTGAATAATGAAACTTTTGTAAACACATACCAGACCGGTCTCATTTGTTGCCATAGAACTAGAAATAAAACACTTGACAACTTCTCGGTCTATGCATTCCCAAAATTATGGAATGAATTAGAAAAGGATACTAGTGAACTAACAAAGAGGGCAGAATTCAAGAAAAAGTTAACAGCTCATTTCATTTCCCCCTATTCGAACGACCTCACATGTTCGCCCGGACTGTGCCATGTAATGCAATCTAAATACATAGACAGATGGCCTCAATCTGTGTTATGTCTGGATACCCGTCCTAGCGTGCCTTTATTATATACATATGTACCCTTATATGTAGATGTGCGGCCCCGCTGCAAACATATATATGTATGTGTAGGTATGTTCATGTATACATATATATTGTGTGTGTGTGCAGTGAGGTCATACATGCATACATGTGTGCATGTGGGTGCACACTGAACCCATACTATCTATTATTGATTGGTGCTTGGCTAAGGCCTTGTCGACTGAGACCGCTTCTTCTTTTGGAAATTAGCTATCATTTGCACCCACCTGCATAGATTTCTCACTGTTTGATGCTGTGAATGGAAAACTGAAATGTTGCACATGCGTTTTTTTGGTTTTCTTTGTTTTTGTTTCTCTTTCTTTTTTACTGTTTAATCTTTTATTTTTTCCTCTTTATTTCTTTCTTTTTTTTTCTTATTCTTATTCTTCTTCCTTCTTTCTGAATTTTGTTTTTTATGCCCCCTGCTATATAGGAAGGCAGGAAGACAGCCAATCTGGCTATGCCTTTCCATGCCAGTATATGTAGTGTATTCGATGATTGCATGTTTGTGTTTATATTGTCTTTTGAATGTAAATATTGTATTAATGTGTATGTACATTTGTAAGCACTACATTATTTTGTTTTGTATACTGGTGAATAAACATATCATATCAGTTTTGCCACATCGCCAGTGAAGACGTGTGACAGAGCTCCCATCATCAGATTCAGCAAACCCGATCCGCATAGACATAAGATCGCATAAATTCTCTGTTCTTTACACTAACATATTTTTTCTTTTTTTCTTTCATCTTATTTTTTAAAAAATTTTATTTACTATTATTTTATTTTCCCTTTTCTTTCAATGTGTTCATGATCGATTTTTTGCATTTCTCTATTCAACACCTTCAGTCACAATAATTCATCACATATGGTCATTAGCAGTGCATTAGGATCGCAAGGAATGACCATGGTGGTAGTTGTCATTCCCTGCCCGGTGGCTGATTTAATGAATGCTTTATTCACATCCCATATGGGTTTCACCTCGTTCTTCATTTCGAACCTTTGCTTGCTTTCGGTCTCGTCTCTCTGGAATCGTCGTTTTTTCTCTTGACATTCGTCTGCACCAGGAGATTGCTGTATGTTTTGTAATCCTCTTCCTCATAATCGTTAGGTTTAGGCAGCATGAGCAGATTCCACAAGGCTTTAGTACCTTCATATTTTCGATCTTCGATGATCAAATTATAGTCGTATGTTATTTCCATTCTTTTGTCACCTATGCAGAGATTGCCATCGTTTTCCTCGCAAGCCGAAGACAGAGTACACACTCAACTGATTCGTCTTATACAAATTCGCGAAATCTTCGGGTTTCATACTGCTAGCAGCTAGCCTCGTGTCTCCCATCGTGCTCGCAGTAGTAACCTTGCTATTCCACTCTCCGAATTGGTCTCAATTCTGTCTATCTGGGAAGGGCTTCGCTGAAGGTCCTGATACTGAACAGGAGGAGGATATGTGTATGTGGGGACAATGTTGTATAACGAGGTTGACCAGAGGGCGTGTAACCATAAGTCGAAACATAAGGTTCATAAATGGAAGGTCTGTAACTAGGTGTCCTACTTTCTCTGAAGGGTTTCAATTCTTTGACAATCTCTTTTTTCATTTTTCTTGAGTTTCTGCCACAGGTTTCAACAGCTAGATTGTCTCTCGTTTCATCTCGATATTGCCTATTCGTTTAGCCATATTGCTCTCTCGAATATTCCTCTTCACTTCTAGGAATTGACGAACCATCTCGTCTCTTAACTTAGGATGTTTGATCTTTAAAATTGACATGCTTTTTCAAGTGTTTTTTTAAATTTATTTTATTGATTTATTTATTTTTCTTCTTTAATTTAATATATAAGAAAAATAAAACCAGCTGATAATTTTTTCACTCTTTGTGACAATGGTGATGTCAATATTCCTCTCAACTTTGCGTTGTCTCAGAAGAGGGGAGAACAATCCACCCACGCTGCTTCTTACACTTCTTCCAAATTTTCCCATTAGAATAACACGAAGCAAAATGGCGATAACTGGAATTTTTTTTACAAATCTGATGGACGCCGAGTTCGTGGCACTTTACACATTCCTTTGGGAAATTTGTATGGAAAAAGAGGTTTTTCGATATCGTCTGTTCAAACCCAGTCACCATCTCTTACACTTCTTCACTTCAAAATTTCCCATCGAATTAGCACTGGGCAAAACTGCTAAAATTGGAAATCTGAGGGTTAAAAGGAGTAAAATGAAAGAAGGAAAATCGTCTTCTCTCTGATTCTCGAAAAAATCCTCATTGGAATAAGACTGAGCAAAAAGACGATAATGTGGAAACAATTCATTTTGCACATGTTACACATTCCTACGAGAAATTTGTATGGAAAAAAGAGGTTTTTGAGATGGTCTATTTGAGCTTACTTCAAGTTTTAATTTTTTTATTTTCTAAAATAAATCCCCATTAGATTAACCTTAGCTGAAATACGAGCTCAGGAGAAAATTGACTAAGTTTTTTTTCCTCTGAGCTCGAAATAAATTCCCATTGCTTTGAAGCCAAATGTTTGAGTGAACAACGCAATGTATTTTCAGTAATTTTTCACTGAGCTCGAACCATCAATTGTACTCTACTCATGAGATTACCAGTCCATAAGGGTTACACAATGCATAAACGATGGTGGCTTGATGATGGTTGCAAATTTTAAAAAATCATTTAAACAGAGTTATAAATTAAATGCGGCATGATCCATTCATTGGTGGTTTACGAATTAAGTATTTTACAATATGACAGGCATACAAAAAGGAAACAAAGTTTAAAAAGAAACAATTTTCCTGTGCGTTGTACAAACAGTTAGATAATTTGGAATCTAGCGACCCAAAACAATACTGGAACCTTATTAACAAACTGTGACTAAAGAAAAATTGTGGCAATCAACTTAATTCTGCCACCGCAATAGATTTTTTCACCAAATTGTACTCTAAAAATGGAGCTTCTGGCGTTATTAATGACGATAAGTCGTTTTATTGTTCGGAAATAAAAATAAAAAAGTTGAACAATACTTGAGGAAGGACCAGGATGTAAATATTAGTTTGGTATATGAGGAGTGCTTAAATTTAAAATAAATTGTAATAAACGAGGTTGTTCCGATTTTGAAAATGGATGATATTAGATATTAAAGTGCATGGAATATTTCGGGAAAGCAAGGTTATCAACAGTATCAGTATCCACAAGGAATGCATTTGATATCATCTTGGAGCTTCTGCTTACCGGTTTTTGATGTGTGGTCAGATTGTTATAACATACTCAAAGTGATCTTTACAACTTTCTGGATAGATAAGATTCCAAGAGAAATAAGTTAAAGGTATGTTGCCATGACACTGTGCTGAAACCATTGCCTATAATAGTTATTGGGAATATGCGATATTCTTCGTCGTTGTTATGTGTTGTTTTTTTTACCAGTGCTCTACCTATATATTCACATATCACCTTTTGATATGCAGTGAACTCTGAACCTTGCCAACTCAAGAAGAACATGATTCATTACTGCATGCATTCTATTTTAACATCTGCACTGATATCCTGGTGACTTTTGGTTACACAACTGATTATCGATCAATCGATAGTTTTACTCACAGCGTACTCACAGGCGAACCACTAGTTAGTTACACAACAATTATGTACACAACATAACGCAACAAATGTATCTGACTGCATGAAAATTCCCCGACCATAAATAGTTAGCAGCCAGTACAAGGAAACTGGCCATGCAACCTAAAATTTGAATATTGGGCATTTCCTTCAACGTGTCTTGTTTGCCTTCCAAACTTAAAAAAATAAGGGAACTCAACACTAAGGTTCGTCTTCAAGTGACCACAACATCAGTGTTGAAGAGCAAATAACAAAAAAGCAACAACAACAAAAATCAAAAACAGAAGGAAAGATTGAGGAAAAGTCCAAGAAAAAGATTATTATTGACAATCAGATTACAACTAATTCAAACGAGATGATACATGCTATAGAAGTGATGATGTTTACAGGACTTGAGGCCTCGGAAAAAATTTAGACTTTGCCGCCAAGAGGCATAATTGAAACTATAATTCAGAAAATCAGTTATCTAGTCACAGAAGAGGAAATAAATAGCAGCCTAGAGAAATTAAACGCAAAATTGCCACAGAAGAGCGAGGCATTAGAATCATATTTCTATATTGTAAAACAACAAAATGAACCACTGAAAAATAGACTGCAAACAACTAAGAAAAGAAATGTGCGAAATTAGAACAAATACTCAAAAAATTAAATAAAAATGAAATCTGTACAAAAATATCATGAGAAAGGGGTGATGATAATATGAAGGGTGTATCGGGGGAGGAATGTACCGATAAAGTTTGTAAAATTATCAACAAAAGGCTGCAGATAAAGTTGAGCAGAGACATGGCACATAGCGTGGCAAAACCAAATGTCATTAGAGGAAAACAACAGAACAGGCTTATAATTGAGTGTCTCGTCAAAAGAAAGGACAAAATTGAAATTATTAAAAAAACGAAAACTGTTGAAAGGAACAAAAATTGTTATAAGGGAATACTTGACCCACAAAAATCAAGAACTACTAGTTATGGCTAAAAATCAACACTTCGTGAAAGAAGCGTGGTCCAGCAATGGGAAAATAACTGTTAACAAACATCTGAATTGTTGTCATTGATTTGGACAATGCTAACCCTGCTCGGGGTTAGTACATAGGGGAGTCTGACAGTTACTCGCCATTGCTCGGTGGTTCTCTCCGAGTCCTTCAGCTTCGTCCACCCGCAAAACTTATTGTTAAGCCCTAATAAATAAATAAATTGATTTTGACACAGATTTTTCTGAATTGTAACTTAAACCTTTCACTGCCACGCCCACTTTAGCCATATATTGAGGACCTCTATGTACGCCTTTATGCGAGGAAGTTTAATACAAATTATGACATACTTGAAACTCTATCATCTGAGTAATTGTTGGAAAGGGCTCTCTTGATCCGCACATACCAGAACGTACAGATAACCATCATAAAATAGGTGACAATAGTCGCATTCGTCAGTGAAAGTGTTAAATCCTTAACTACTGATCCATTGAATATGGATACTATTCATATGAATAGAATTCACACGATATTGCTGAGACTGAAAATGTGTCTCAATGGAAAGAAGAAACCTAAGTGTTAAATTTACTTTTCTGCACACAAGGCAGTGCACGAGGTAACTTTATTGTGAACATTTACAATAAAGACCTTAATATCATTGAAACAGGTAAGAGGACTTCGTAAATTACAGAATAGATAAACCGGAAGAATTCTTTTTTGTAAGGGGATTTAACGTCACTTTTGACAGCCAGGATCAACTTCTGTGTGAACCAAAAGTAAATATATACTAGTATTTTTTCGTACTTTTTTATCCAGTACAGAAGACACGATCTGGATATCCAATCCCTAAATATAGCTACTGCTATAATAATGTTTTCTAAAGTAGTACCCGTCCTTGTGAACTCAGTTGGTAGACAATATTTATCTTGGCAATGCGTCAGCATCATTGTTGGCTCCTATAAAGTGAACTCACTTGGTTGACGATATTTAGCTTGGCAATGTGTCAGCGCATTGTTGGCTTCTATAAAGTGAACTCAGTTGGTAGACGATATTTTAGCTTGGCAATGCGTCAGCATCATTATTGGCTTCTATAAAGCAGACAACTATGATGTTTAAATGTTGTACAGTCACATTACAATTATGTGTACACGTTTATACAATATTAGTTATCGTAAATTTAATCGGAGCCTCAATTGGTAGGGAAGGGACGGGGGGGGGGGGGGGATTTCCAACACTGTTCATGATCGTTGAATGTCAGTACTTACTCTGAATCTAACTCCATATACTTTACAACCCTTAAATGTCCACACAGCCGCTAATAGCTACTGCTATATTGTTTTCTAAAGTTGCTGACAAATATTACCCGTCCTTGTGAGCTCAGTTGGAGGACGATATTTTTCTTGGCAATGCTTCAACATCATTGTTGGCTCCTGTAAAGCAGACAACTATGATGTGGAAACAGTGTCCAGTCATTTCAATTTTGGGTACATGCCTTTTCAGTGGTAGTTATTGTAAATTTAATCGGACCTTAATGGCGTAAATAACAGTAACTTTGGATCTGCATCAGTTTATGGCACACGAAAGTAACGAATATTTTTTATCTGAGGCAAGCGTGTTAAATATTGCTGAGGAATTTACACATCTAGGAATAAAATTCTCAAAGGATGGTACATTCTCTAAAGCCCAATATTATTTGGTTGTTTACGCTCAGAAAGGTTTAATTCATTTTTCGTGCATTTAATGAAACTTCACGGGTTCCAATAAATTCAGTGTTAAAACTGTTTGATAAATTAATTCAACCTATAGGCGAATATGGGTATGAAGCTTGGGGATCAGAAAAAACGTATGGTAAGCATTAAAACATGGGCTGTCAAAATTTACACACTTCTTTTTGTAAAAAAGCCTTGCAGTATGCGCAGACCTTTGTCGATATCCTCCATATATTGAGGCGTTAAGTAGTATGACCATGGGAATGTTGGTCAAGGCGTCAGGCAGTGACTTCCACCAGGGGTGAGGGCTCAAACTGATGTAAACCTGGGGATAGAAACGCCAGCTTTATCCAGTAAATAACGATCACAACTCCCGTGACCCGATGCTAGTATCACGAGAGTATTAGATAATTATTGACGGAAAGAGAGCTGACTGGAAGATGGTCCTATGAAGATAAACAGAAATAATGGGGGTGATTGGTTGGTTGAGAACACTTGATACGCTCGGAATTCTCTCACTTGACTACACTGACTTGACAACTAATTTACCAACAGCTCTCTCCAGCAGGTTACGATTAATTATTCGCTAGGCATCGCATGACATTGCAGTTATAATTTATGGTCAACAGTGGGAGAGAATTAATACGCGTTTAGTCACGATAAGGAAAAGCTGTGGACTGACTGCGTTTCTGGGTCAGGCAGGGCTTCTTTAATGTGAACTGAAAAGCCAATAAAGATTAACAATTTATTATACACCAACAATTACTATTCTACATATTCATGATCAATTATTTCTATAAATTATCCCTTTTAACATTATGCACCTCCAAACATGTAATCGATCACGGTGCCCAATAAAAATGCCCAATAATATAATGATATTTAAATTGCTTCCCAAACTAGAATTCGTAGGGAAATATTGGAGTTACATTTAAACTTCTGCCAACTTATTACTTTACTGAGTTATACCTATCCGCGCTTACCAATTAGTTATTAAATAAAACCATTAAAATCATTGAGTCCTTCATGGACCATAATATGCACTTCACTCGCTTAACAATGCATTTGCCTCTATCTAGGGTATTCGACCCTCAGATGCTGAAAGTGCCCTTAAACCACAATAACGAATAGCTAACTTCTCACCTAGTCGTTACAAATATCATTATAATATACTAATACTAATACTACTTAGCGTCAATTGTCTGGCTTCCTCAGAGTCCATATGACTTTGACATCCTGTTATCCAAATGATAGCACTGAAACCGACTGCTTACTGCACAAAACAAATATTAACACTACTTTAGCTTCATCGTGTGTCTCTTGAGCTCCCTGCGATTCCCCATCAAATATCTGTGTAGGGCCTTATATACTAAACAAACCAGATTCACTGTTTCTATTGGTAATGAAAAGTGACTAATGGCTTATCTCAAATTTACTGTAGTAGGTGCTAATTAAGCTAGCTTGCCGCACTGTTTGACAATGGGTTGTCAAGACTTGTTGAGACAAATGCCAAATGACTGGATTTTACATGCTTTAATTAGGGGAGCACAATTAACACAAAGACTGTTTGAGTTATTGTGTGAACAGAGCTTCCTTAATTATAACATGCAAACTCGTTGACTATTCTGTATTTCGAATTATTTTAATGAAAATAAATTAGTTTAAACCAAATTTATTTTAGAAGCAAATTAATCTGAATTAACCAGGGTTTGTGAGAAGCATCCAAGAATGATTTCCACATGGCAAAACATCAGACTCAGGGGCTTATCAATATATCCTCCCGTCACATATGCTCTCCTCTATGATAAAAAAGTTCCACTTTTTCTATGAAAACTTGTTTGGGAAACAATATTACAACAAAACCTGAAAAAAGGAACATTAGATTGTGGAATGAAATGTCTATTTGTTTCTTCTTCTTTGATCTTCCCTTGAATTTGTTTTTTGCTTCCAGTCGTCTTCAATTATTATAAATATGTCCATCGAATATTGTTGATGCAATGTTGCTCCATTTACCTTTACCGCTTGGTGTTTTGTATTTTATATATAACTACGTTTATGTCACTAAAACTGTTGTTAAATATATATATGTCCCCCTTCATGAATTTCGTGTCCTATTTTGTCTTCCCTCCAATGACTTCTGAAATGATCTTGTTTGCGCTGGTCTAATGTATATTTTAAGATGTTCGTCTTCTGGGTCCGGTGATGTCGATTTGATTTATGCCCTTTGGTTTTTTTTTTTGTTTCACTGATGTGTTGATTTCCCTGTAGTTTTGTCTTCTTTCTCTTTTCTGTTTCTTGGTTTTCTGGTCTCTACCATTTGACAAATCATTAGAATCTGAAAGTATAAACTAGAAAAAAAATTGAGATATCTGGGTCCAACAAATTTTGTCCTGAAAGGGAAAACATTAGGCGCTGCGCTGTAATTATTATATCAAAAAAATATGAATGTAATGATGTTAGTAAGTAATATTATCCCTTCTTAGAGCCTTGCCATGACACTCCGATGAGATATCACATGCAGCTTGAATGCAAGCGGCAAGATTTCTATAGTGAAGAAAAAATGTCATCAGTAATATCGCTAAATATTATTTATATAACTGTTATTATTCATTTGTATTTATTATTATTATTATATTATTTTCTTTACTATCATCATATTTATTATTATTATTAAATATTATTTTTTTATTATTATTCTTCTTCGTCTTCTTATTATTATTATTATCTCGCTATGAACAGTAATTGTGTCAGATGTTACCATCCATTAAACTGACGGGCGCATTTTTTATATATGCGAACATATGTAATTGTGCAGCAGATGACAGGCCTGCTGCATGGTTATTTGTTCGTGATTTGGATAAGGAAGATAACACACACAAAATATAAAGTTATGAACACAAAATAATAATGATTGCAAATGCTAGCGGGTCTATAAAGTATTAAGCATGTGATTATGTCATATGCACTCACGCATGTGCAGGGCAGTAGCACTGCAACATAAAGCTAAAATTGTTTAGTTCAGACATAAACTTACACTTTTTTTCCCATTCATCTAAGTCAGTAATGCTTATAGAATCAGATATTGATGCGATGTCTGTTCGGTGTTTTCTTTTTCGTTTTCTGCCTTTTGCCATTTTGGAAATGTGAAACACCTGGACTAATTCTTCGGGCACTTTGTCTTTTGGTTCCCACGTGGTCTCTTTCGCTTCACGCCATTTGATTTTATAATGTTTCCGACCGTTTATTCCGCCCAAATTTTGTCTACCAAATATGTTTTTACAACTTCATATTTCGCGTTGTCATTTTCTTTTGAACTCGCATTGCTGTCTTCAGATTATGCTGCCGGTGTGCTATCTACCGGCTGGTTTGACTTTTTTAATGTGGCGTTTCCTCCTCTAGAGTACTCATTGGGCGATCTTTGGGGTTTACAAATGGTTTTAATCTGTCAGCATGCTCTGGTGACTTCATTTGTATATCATCAGAAAATCGACGGATGGTATTTGTTGGATTACTATCGTGGGTGATATAATATGGCCCGTTCCTGCGATGGCATAGCTTGGTGAAAATCCCACTGGTGTCTTGTTGTTGTACAGCCAAACCTTATCACCGATGGAGAATTTTGGAATTTTTGCTTTCTTATCGTGCTGCTGTTTATATTTTTGGTGCGCATCACCAATATTCTGCTTGACAATTTCCCTTGTTATCTCGAATTTTGTTTAATATTGTATATAAATGCTTATTTGCCTCGGCATCTTTTGATGGAATTAACTCATTATGGATCAGTAGCTGGCATTCCTGTCCGAATAGCATGCGAAAAGGGCTACATTGGGTAGATTCGGTACACAGTGACGCTCTATATGCGAACATTACACTTGGAAGCAGTTCTGGCCAATCTGATTGGTATTCATCGCAGTACATCCATAGTGTTTTAATGATTGTTGAGTTCATCCTTTCACACACAGCATTCGTTTGTGGATGGTACCTGCTGGGCGTGACTTTAGTGATTTGAAAAAGATTGCAAAGTTCTTTAATTAATTTGGAGAGAACATTTTGTCCTCTGTCCGATAAAAGTGTTTTGGGGGCTCCATATCTACAAATTATTTCTGAATATAAAATTTTAGCAATTTCTGATGCTTCCATTGACTTAAGAGGAAATGCTTTGGTCCATTTTAAAAAAGCATCCACAATTAACAAAACATGCTTATATCCCTCTGGCGATGTTTTAAGAGACCCTAAAATATCTATGTGTAGCCAACTGAATGATCTGTCCACTGGTAATGGTTTTAGTGGTGCTGGGTGTTTGTGGGTTACTTTTTTGTCCTTCTGACATTGAACACAAGATTTTACATAAAATTGAATGTCGGTGTACATGCCTGCCCAAAAGTATTTGTATCTGATTGATTGATAAGTTCGGTCAATACCCTGGTGTCCACCCAGCAAAGAGTCATGATATAATAGGATGTCATTCCTCAAACTGTGTGGTACTACTAATTGTTTTATTAAACTATCAATGCGATGTCCCTTACCTGATGGATAACGGAGGTGGTATAATATCCCATCTTCTAAAATATAGTCATTTGCTTCTAATATTATTCCTCTGGCTTCTTTATTGTGCTCAGGCAATTTTCTATCTTCCAAATATTCAATAAAAACACCCTCAACTATCACAAGACATTCTCGCTCTGAAATACCAAATTTCTGTTCTGCCTCGGAGAGATTTCTACCTCCACATGAAACTACTACTTTCTTACCATTTTCATCCAACTGACCGAGTATGTAACCAATAGAAAATCCTGATGCATCTGTATATAGGAAAAATTCCATGTCCAAATCTGGAAAAGCTAGGATGAGTGAGGTCGTCAAGGCTTCTTTCATGACAATGAAGGCCTTTTCACATTCTGTATTCCAGTGAAAAGATACATTCTTTTTGAGAAGATTAGTTAGGGGTGCTGCTTTTTTAGCAAAATTAAATACAAACCACCTGTAGTAATTACATAGACCAAGAAAAGCACGGGCATCTTTAACATTTTTCAGCCTAGGAAACGAGGACACAGCATCCCTTTTTGAGGTATCAACTAAAATACCATCCTTAGAAAGAACGTGTCCCAAATAGTGTATTTCTTTTGCTGCGAACTTGCATTTTGAAGGCTTCAGCTTTAGATTTGCATTGCTTAAGGCCTCAAACAATTGTGACAAGTGATGGAGATGTTCCTCAAATAACCTAAAAAATATGAAAAGATTGTCTACGTAACACAAACATGAGTGCCATTGTAAATCTCAAAGGACTTTGGCCATGGCCAGCTGGAAATTTTTAAATTGGAAAGGCGGTTTTGTTCCTTGAACCCTGGTCTAAATCTATCTAGAAATATCCTGAGAACATATCAAGACAAAAGAATATCGTAGACTTTCATTTCCCAAGGGTGTCGAAAACGTCCCCCAACCTTGGCAAAGGAAATGAAATGGGCTTTGTCAAAGCATTCAGTCGCCTGTAATCTACAGTGAACCTAAATGAATTATCCTTTTTCTTAACCATAACAACTGGGGACATCCATTTCAAGACTGAAAGCTCAATAATGCCATGTTCTTCAAGTTCATCAATTTGTCTGCTAATCTCTTCCTTCATTGCTTGTGAAGCCCTATAAAACCGATGTCTCACTGGGGCCACATCACCTGTATCTATTTTATGGCTATATATGCTAGACATTCCAAGTTCGGACAAATCCTTAGTGAAGCAATCTTTATGCTGACCTAGTAGCACCAAAAGTTCCTGTTTCTGAAGGCTTGATAAATCAGAATGTGACAAGTCGATACCAAGAGACTCAGCTTCAGCAAAATATTTTTCACAACTACCAGGGCCATTTCGACCTATATAATTCACTGAAGCTTCAGAACTTACATTACTTTCATCAACAGTGTGTAAAATATCCTCAGGGCCAATGTGCCGAAAACAACTGAGAACCTGTGAAGACTTCAACTTAACATGAGAATAATTTGGGTTAAGCACCTTGGAAAATCCTTATTATTAATTACTTCAATGAGCATTTGTGCACTCATGACATGCAAGTTGCTCACCAAATTCCCATCGGGCTCTATAATACCTATTGACGTAGCAATGCTATCTGGATCTACACACACTGGCAGAATTGTGTTTCACTATGGGATGCCAAAGTGATGTCCTCTAGCACTCTGACATTATATGTACAATTAATTTGTTCTTCGACATTGTTTACTGGAGTGTGTGTCATACCATCCTGCAGTATAAGAGTCTTGTGACCTAGATCAATATTAGCCTTGTTTTCAGTTAAAAAGTCCATACCTAAAATAATGTTTGCTGGCATTTCTTCCAAAATTAGAAAAGTCTGGATTAATTCTAATCTACCCAAGGGTAGATGCAAAGTTGTTTCCCCTAGAACTCAGAGTAAATTGCTGTTCACAACTGTTAAAAAGTTGATGCTGGGTGGAAGAATTTGTGCCTTGCTCCAAAGACCAGTTGAATGTAGTATGTCTTTAGATATACACAAACGACTGGCTCCTGTGTCTACCAAAGCAGAAGTTCGTGTGCAAACGTTCTCTAGCCTTATTTCTACTCGATTTCCAGCCATTTCAGGACTGACAGATGTGGTCAGGACCGGTGCTGTGTTAAACTTGCAAGTTGATCTAATGTGACCAATTCGCTTACAGCTATTACATCTGTAATTTCTAGCGGGACAGCTCGAAGAGTCATGGTAATGTTTTCCGCACCTATGACACAATTGGAATCGGCATCGCTTACCTCAGGATTCATGATGCGTCCGGCAGCTGTAAGTCATTTCAGCATTTAGCCGCTGGTGGTTACTTTCAACATTATCATTTCGGAATCTAGGAAGGCTAGATCTTCCAGGGCTGCTGGCTGCTAGTTGTGCACTGTTGTGCAAAGTTCTCTCATTCAGCATCTGAAGACAATCCAGTAATTCCGCTGCAATCTCCGTGGTAAACATGTTCAAAATCTAGAGTGTGCGGAAAGGATTCCAGCTAAAAAGTTGAACGAAAGTTGGATTACTCCACCAAATGTGACCATGGGAATGTTGGTCAGGGCGACCGGCAATGACTTCCACCAGGGGTGGATGTAAACCTGGAGTTAGAAACGCCAGCTCTCTCCGGCAAATAACAATCACAACTCCCGTGACCCGATGCTAGTAACATGAGAGGATTAGATAATTATTGATGGAAAGAGAGCTGCCTGGAAGATGGTCCTTAGAAGATAAACAGAAATAATGGGGGTGACTGGATGGTTGAGAACCCTTGATACTCTCAGGAATTCTCTTACTTGATTACATTGACTTGACAACAAATTTACCAACAGCTCTCTCCAGCAGGTTATGATTAATTATTCGCTAGAAATCACATGACGTTGCAGTTATAATTAATGGTCAACAGTGGGAGAGAACTAATTCGCGTTTAGTCACGATAAGGAAAAGCTGGGGACTGACTGCGTTTTTGGGTCAGGTAGGGCTTCTTTAATGTGAAATGAAAAACCAATAAAGATTAACAATTTATTATACACCAACAATTACTATCTACATATTCATGATAAATTATTTCTATAAATTATCTCTTTTAACATTATGCATCTCCAAACAAGTAATCGATCACGGTGCCCAATAAAAACGCCCAATAATATAATTATATTTAAATTGCTTCCCAAACTCGAATTCATAGAGAAATATTGGAGCTACATTTCTCTTCTGCCAACCTATTACTTTACTCAGTTATACCTATCCGCTCTTACCAATTAGTTATTAAATAAAACCATTAAAATCATCGAGTCCTTCATGGACCATAATATGCGCTTCACTCGCTTAACAATGCAGATACCTCTATCTAGGGTATTCGGCACTCAGATGCTGAAAGTGCCCTTAAACCACAATAACGAATAGCTAACTATCTTTACTATCTCGCCTAGTCATTACAAATATCATTATAATATACCAATACTAATACTAATACTACTTAGCGTCAATTGTCCGGCTTCCTCAAGAGTCCATATGGCTTTGATATCCTCTTATCCAAATGATAGCACTGAAACCGACCGCTTATCTCACAAAACAAATATTAACTCTACTTTAGCTTCATTGTGTACTTGAGCTCTCTGCAATTTCCTTTGAAATATCTGTGTAGGGCCTTATATATTAAACAGTTTCATTGTTTCTCTTGGTAATAAAAAGCGACTAGTGGCTTATCTCAAATTTACTGTAATAAGTGCTAATTAAACTATCTTTCCACACTGTTTGACAATGGGTTGTCAAGACTTGTTGAGACAAATGCCAAACGACTGGATTTTACATGCTTTAACTAGGGAAGCGCAATTAATACAAAGACTGTTTGAGTTATTGTGTGAGCAGAGCTTCCTTAATTATAACTCACAAACTCATTGACTATTCTGTATTTCGAATTATTTTAATGATCATAAATTAGTTTGAACCAAATTTATTTTAGAAGCAATTAATCTAAATTAACCAGGGTTATCGAGAAGCATTCAAGAATGATTTCCGCATGGCAAAACATCAAACTCCAAGGCTTCTCAATATATCCTCCCATCACAGTAAGATGGCGTCTTTCGCAATCAAAATATCTGAGGATCATAAAGAGCTGATGTGGAATTGTAACGAAATGCCCTCCATGGAACGCGTTGGGTTGATATCATTGCACTTGGGAGTCTTGGTTCCTTAAGTGTTAATCAGATTGGCCAAGTCCTACTTGGTAATAATTCTCTGTTGAGTAAACTTTAATAAGTATAAACGCTGTTCTAGAATTCTTGTTAAAGGGGCAGCTATACTTCAAACTATTTTACAACATTCAATAATAACACTATGAGGATTCTCTTAAAGGCACGGTTATGTAATCGTGTTATTTTATTAATATTCCTAGTCTAATTCGAATTGCATAACATCAGTGCAATTGCCCTACAAGTTCTCAGCACATATGGTGCAGAAGTAGAACACGAGACACGAAAACCAGACAATAGTCTGACCTACAGTAACCTCACTAAGGTGTTTTCGACAGAATTTGATATTATGATTGGCAGAACTTGCTAGTATAAACCTGACCTGCAGTAACCTCATCAGAATGCTTTTGGCAGAATTTAGTATTGTATACTGACCCGGCCTAACCTCAACACACCCAGTATAATTTTCAGCTCTGAGAATTGTGCAAGATAGCATGTTCGATTGACGTCAGAAGGGGTGTTTAAATTATAAACCAACAACATGCCAGTGTCTTTTTGAACGCGAGAACGCATACTGATAGCACAGGATGCCCTCGCTGTCCCAGAATGGAGGAGAGGGGTTATGAAACACCTCTCCGCCATCTTGGGGTATAGGTTGTATTCTGTGGTGTTCTCTGACGTCAATTGGAATAAGAGATGTACGAAAAGTCACGTCCCAAAATGAATATAAACTGACGGAAAAACCCGAGTAAGGCACTTCTCTCTGGTCTTCCTTCATATACACAGAAGACACTCTCCTATTTTCGTGGAAGAATGCTGCCGAACGCTGCCAGTCCAGACAACAGCTCTAGACACAGGATGCGATGAGAGCGATGCGATAATTTTGACTTAGTCTCATTTCGTATCTGATATTTTCTTCTTATTTTAAGAACAATGAAGAAAACTCCTGAAATGCCTTGATTCGAATTGTATGGCGAACTGAAAAGTCATTATAGTGCCACTATGGATAACTCTATGGCCACCAATCAGTTGCACCATATGCGACAAGGGAAAAATCAAACCCTTGTCTCGTATGCTGAGCAACTGCTTGATCTTGCAAAAGATGCCTTTGATCAGGAGATTGACAACCCCACAATCCAGAAAAACCTCTCAGATTACTTTTGTAATGGGTTGTATGACTCCGATGTTCGGATGAAATTGATCTGCCGCATGCCAAAGACGCTAGAAAATGCTGTTAGTCAAGCATTATTTGAAAAAAACGCGAAAATCAAATTTCGTGCCCGCTCTGAAGCTTCCAAAGGAAAAGCGCCCTTTGGAAAAGCATTTGACCGACAATATGAAGAATATGAATGCTATCAGGACCCTGTATTTCGTGATCCCATAGACGAACAGGAAGAACATGTAGATCTCCCTTTGGAGACGAGAGATGAAACTCCCATGGACATAGGTGTGGCACACCGGTGCCATAAGGTTAATATATTAACTAAAAATTACAGTGGAGGTTATGCACGACCTCCATATCAGAATCAGAACAAAAAAATCAGTATAACAACCAATACCGAAATAGGGGAGGTCAAAATTACAACAGATATCAGAAACCGACATGATTTTCACGTCCAGTTTGCAATCGCTGTAACCGCATTGGTCACGTGAAACGTGATTGTCGCGTGAACTTGATCAAGCAAGTGAGAACACTTGATATTCAGCCAGCAGGTGAGAGGTCACCAGGGGCGACCTTTTGCTGCTTTCGCTGTGGGAAGCCAAACCACTTCGCTCGTGATTGCCTAGTCAATTTAAACGAAGGGAACTCTGCCCATATGGGGCAATGAGCAGAGTTAATGAGAAGTCACATGCTCCCAACAGAAGTGAAAATGGAAATCACCAGGGAGACGTGATAAATAATGTACAAAATGAATGTATAAATATGTGTAAAAATAAAATTGTAAATAATAAGACAGGTGGAAATACGGGTAATAAAACATGTAATATAAAACCAAGTACTCAGTCTCAAACAAGGAGAACCAAAAATGATTCTCCTCCAGTGAAAAGTAAAGCCATTCAATGCACAAGGTGTGATCAGACCACACATAATAGGAAAAATTGTACAGTAAAATTCACAACCATTCCTCTGACTGGTAGGCCCAAGAAACTCAAGGCCAACTCACAAAATGACTGCCCTGCAAAGGACAGCCAGCATGAAAAGTTTAATTCACAAAATTGTTTCAGCTATCAGACCACCAGTGGTCTGGAAGTAAAAGTATATAGGACTGATATAACTCAGGTAGCTACTGTCGCTATGGTGAATGCGGCTAATAGCCAATTGACCCATGGCGGAGGTGTTGCCAGAGCTATAGCTCTTGGAGCTGGTCCAGCCCTTGAACAAGAATGTCAACAGTATATTAAACAGCATGGAGATCTTCCAGTAGGTGAGAATATGACTACCACTTGTGGAAGGTTGCCATGTTTAAAAGTGATACATGCTGTGGGACCACGCTGGAATGATTATAGTGATAAAAATAAATGTCTCAATGTCTTATATAATAATACTGTACAGAAAGTATTGCAGGTATGTGATAACAAAAATTTTGTAAACATAGCTATCCCACTGATTAGTAGTGGGATATATGGTGTACCTAAACAGAAGTGTGCAGATGTTTATGTTAGAGTTCTACAAAACTTTACTCCTAAACAATTAAAAGAGATACACATTGTAGATGTAGACCCTGATATTATGATTTATATGAAAAATGCTTATGAAAATCAAACCATGAAAAAGACTTATGATAATCAACCAGGTAAGCAGGGTTGTATTGAAATAAATCAGCAGAAACAGGAAGTATTTGAATCAGGAAATAGGAATCCAAGAATAAGGAGCCAAGAGCAATCACTTGGGAAAAACCCAAAACAACAAAACAGGAAAAACCCAAAGGGAAGTAATTGGAAAAACCCAAGTCAACAGGAAGTGAAAAACTCTATGGAAACCAAGGGAAATAACTTAGTAAACAATGATGATTACCCAAACGGGGAACAACAGCAACAAAAACTTAGAAATTCTCAACCGGAAACCATAACCATAAATTATGGGGCTGCTTCTTTGAATAGTGAACATCAAAGGACAACGAGTACGTGCCTTATTAGATACAGGGGCACAGACAAGTTGTATTAGTACAAAATTTTGGAAAAATCTTAAACACCGACCGAAATTAATTGGTGATAAAAATTCTTTGCCTCGCATTGCAGGTATTACTGGGAATGACACTCTCCCTCGAGGAAAAGTTAGACTTGAATTTTATATTCAAGGAATTTATCAGGTGCATGAGTTCTTAGTAATAAATGAATTGAACCGAAACATGTTGTTAGGAATGGATTGGATTAGGGGTAATCGAGTTAACTTATATTGGGAATTTCATAAATTGAGATTAGATGGTCACTATGTACCCATTGTTCAAGACATACAGGTGAGTTGTCTTACTCGACTGATTAATCAGGTTGAACTTAAACCACAGTCCACTTGTTTGTGTACAGCAAAAGCTTCCAGTGCAAAATCTGTCTTTGACACAAAATACTTAGAACATCATGGATTGACTAAAGGTCACGTGGCTGAACAGCCTGGCCTCTTGGTCAGTAATAGTATAGTAACTAATGGAAATGAAACCATACCTGTACTGTTGGTGAACAGTACCAACAAACATTACACCTTAAAGAGGGGATGTTTGATTGGAAAACTTGAGCCAATAGAACAGGAAGAAAAAGTCTTAGAAGTTAATCAGATCTTAACTCAAAATACACCTGAAGACCAGATCACAGATGCTGACATACAGGTGCCTGAAGACAAACGGCACCTGTTGATGCCAGTCATCAATAATAATAGAGACTTGTTTGCAAAAACTGATAAAGAATTAACCCAGACAGATACAGTTAAGATGCGCATCGACACAGGTGATGCGCCACCAATAAAAAGTAGAGCATATAGAGTTCCATTACTTAAGAGAAAAATTATGGATGAAGCACTTGAAGAAATGCTTCAATCCGGAATTATCCGAAGATCAAATAGTGCATGGAGTTTTCCGTGCTTGCTCGTGGACAAGAAAGATGGCTCGAAACGCTTCTGCGTGGATTTCCGCAAGCTCAGTGAAGTCACGAAAGTTACAAACTAGCCACTTCCATTAATTGACGACATCTTTACTTTATTGAATGGATGCCAATACTTCACCACTCTTGACATGAAGTCAGGTTACTGGCAAGTCAAGATGGATGAAGAAGACAGACCCAAGACGGCCTTTGTTTGCCATAAGGGCCTTTATGAGTTCAATGTGATGGCATTTGGACTCGTTAACGTGCCCTCCGTGTATCAATCACTCATGACAAGCATCTTGGAGGGCCTAGAGGATTTTTCTCTGGCCTACCTTGACGATATTTTGATCTTCAGCCATGACATAAAATCTCATATTGACCACATTAAACAAGTATTTGGTCGACTAAGAAAACATAAATTGAAGCTAAAAGCTAAGAAGTGTTCCTTCTTTCAATCTGAAACATCTTATCTTGGTTTTGTAATTAGTAAAGATGGAATTAAACCTGAGACTTCGAAGGTCGAGGTCATTCGAAAATTGAATCCGCCGAAAACGGTAACAGAAGTGAGATCTTTTATGGGCATGACTTCATATTACCGTAGATTTATTCCTCGGTTCAGTGAAATTGCTCAACCACTATTAGAACTGACAAACAAATATGCAAGATTTCATTGGCGTGACACGCATCAAAAAGCCTTTCAAGAGTTGAAAGATCATTTAACTCAAGTTGCTCATTTGTCATATCCAAATCCCAGAAAGCCTTATGTGCTTTACACAGACGCCAGTGGCCACTGTGTCGGAGCGGTTTTGGCACAACCATGTGATGATGAAACAGGTCAACTACCTGGAGTACCTGATGAAAAACCCATTGTCTTCCTATCTCATAAGCTGGGAGAAACCCAACAGAAATGGTCGACATTTGAGAAAGAAGCTTTTGCTATCTCATATGCTTTGGACAAATTCAATAACTACTTACAGGGAGCAGAGTTTGTTATTAAGACAGACTATGCCCCCTTGCAGTACTTGTTGAAAAGTCCGCAAAACAATGCCAAAGTACAAGGCTGGGCATTGAAGATAGCTAGCTATAACTGTAAGATTGAATATTTACCAGGTAGAAAGAATACATGTGCTGACCTACTTTCTCGTTTACCTGAGGGAATCGCGAACGCTGACCCCGGGTACGAGATGGCTAATGTAGAAAATCAGAAAGCATTATAAATTGGAATTATAAATAGTAACAAAATTGATCCTCAAAGATATGTACATGTCATCACAGATGAGCCTCAGGTTCCGCCCGAACCACAAGCAATTAATTACAAAGATTAGGACATGCAGGTGGAGCAACAGAAAGATGAAAAGATTGTAGAAATCATTAAGAAGTATCAAGGTAACAATACCCCTGCACATATTAGTAGTAGATACCTCATGATAGAGGGAGTATTATATTACATCAGTACAGTTGACGATAATCTGCGAGTACGCTTGTGCATACCTGAACAATTACATGCAGATGTGTTGAAACAATATCATGACGACTTAGGTCACCTTAGCATAGACAAAGTATACAATAATATCAGTAGAAAATATTATTGGAAAGATTTATATAAACATATTTATAAACATGTAGAGAATTGTCTTGTGTGTCAAGCTCGTAACACCAGAGCTCACACTTTGCCATTTCAAGAGACTGATAGACCTCCATACCCCTTTACTAAAATAGCATTGGATATGAGTGGTCCACACCCTGAGACGTTATCAGGTAACAAATGCATTGTGACCTTTATAGATATTTATTCTGGCTGGCCTGAAGCGTTTCCAGTGCCTGATAAAAAGCGGAAACAATTGCTAACTTGATAATAGATCAAATTTTTCCAAGATTTGGATGTCCTTTAGAAATATTAACAGACAATGGTTCTGAAAATGTAAATGCAGTGATGAAATATTTAACTGATTATTTCAAGATACATCATGTAACCACTTCCTACTTCCATCCACAATCTAATGGGAAGGTGGAGAGGCTACATAGAATGCTGAATGACATCTTAGCGAAACTAGCTCGAAAAGAATTAGAAACATGGGATTTATTCCTAAACCAAGCTATGGCAGCCATCAGGTTTAATGGCAGCAAATCTTCTGGATTCTCTCCATTTTATCTGGTGTATGGCAGAGATGTGGTTTTACCACTCGACAATATATTTAAACCTTGATAAAAATATGTAGGTGAAGAACCTCATAAGATAATCATTCAGGAACAACATAAAGCATTCTGAAAACAACAAGCCACACAAAAGAAACGAGTATTAAAGCAACAAAGATTGCATGATATTACAGCAAAGGATATCACCTTTGAAGTAGGTGATCCTGTCTTGTACTCGTCAGGTAAATCTAAAGGAAAATTAGAATCGAAATGGGACTACCCATTTCGAGTCATTGAGAGAACAGGTCTAGTGAGTTACAAGATACAAGATCAATTAACTTGCAGAATAATAAAATGTCATGGAGAAAGACTTAGTAAAGCACCTCAAGAATGGGAGGTGCCTCAGCCTATCCAACCTGTCAGAGCACGAGTACAACGTTACGCTGCCCCGTCAGAACAGTCGACTACTGAAGACAGTAGCAGTAGTGACAGTCATGAAAGTGACGATATGCAAGGGATTCAAGAAAAACACCCCTTAACATCATTCATTAAAAGTAAATGACAAAGATGAGAACATTCTTCTTCAGAAGAAGATGGTGTTCCACAAGCAGAATTAAGACAACAAGTACAACAGATTACAAGAAATGTATGAAAGAGCTACGAGCTACTTCAGCTGATCAACAACCATCACGGTTCATTGCTGACGATTGAAACGATCAATTAAATGATTCAACGATGGAAGTTGATCAATTACAAATAACTAAAGAAAAAGGCCAAAGTAGTGAGCCTCAACCAAAACAACCAAGTAAAGATATAACTGAGATGATCTCTTGCATCCAAGCAGTGTTAAGAGATCATAATAAGATTAAAGAACCAGGTGAAAAATTAGAATTAGGAGCAGTTATGCTACCTCCTGCCTGGAGTACTAGTGAGTAAAACGTTACCACAAGACTAATGATAACTATACGTAAACACATAATGGCAGATGCCTCTCCTTAAATTTGAGAGAGACGGGAGAAAGTGTAATTGAGTAACAAAATTATATTGAGTTATGATTTGTTCGGAATGAAACTATAAGTCTTGTCAGCCTCGCGAACTGACTGAGACTTCTTGTAGTTAGATTAACTTTCTGACCTTTTACACCCGGGAAGTAAATTGTCAGAGTGAAAGTAATTGAATTGCGTATTACTCATTGCGCTAACTCTTGCTTCCTTTCTCATTGTAGGAGCAAGATGTTGCATTGGATGTTATTAGTTGGTCTTTTGACTACAATAATAGATGGACATACTATTATTAGAAACAATGTTATTTTTAAGAAAGTGAAAGAAGTAAATATGGTAACTAGTGATTGGGGTACAATGTTTGTTTATGAGCTTAAGCCCTTTATACAATATGTGCACAGACTTAATCGAAGTATGAAATATACCAATGGTTTGTATGCTGCTACAACAACAGCTTTTCGACAAACTTTTGTAGAAATAAATGGTGAAAACTCTACCCTTGCCATGGCGTTAAGATCGATCATAACAGATATACACCAGGAGATCAGATACCTAGATAATTGTGTTACACGAGTACAAGAGGATCTGAATGATTACCGCAGATTACATGGACATACAATCATCTCGTCTCAGAAGAAACGAGGTTTGTTCGACTTTGTAGGTGAAGGACTGTGTTTTCTCTTCGGAACTGTGTCCCAGTCAGATTTAAATGGGATAACAGATAATTTACGACGTTTAAGTACTAATCAAGCAATGATTCAACATATTCAAAGACAAAGTTTAACCTTCATTAAGATGAATCATGAAGCGATTCTGAAAAACAGAGAATTTATGTCAAATATATCGCGCGAACTGATGCTATTTCAAGGTCGAGTAAATCAAGTAGTTCAGGATCATGAAGATAGAATACTATATCTTGAACATTTCACTCATGCTTATCATCAGCTTGAGTTTGTAATGAGTCGATTGGAATCAGTGATAATTGCCGCAGAAACAACTCTGCGGGGATTACACGACCAAATGGATATCTTAGCTGATAAGAAATTATCACCAAAAATAGTGGATCCCTCACTATTGTCCTCAGTATTGATGAGTATTAAAGTTCAATTAGATGATAAGTCAATACTGCCACTAGATATGACAACAGAACTATGGCAATATTATCATTTGCTTATGGCGGCTGCCATTTATGATGGCGATAAACTGGTGATCTTTATGAAGATCCCCTTACGTAATTCGAACTTGCAATTTGAAGTGTTCAAGGTGCAGGCTTTGCCTGTACCCTTTGTCAATGTAACCAAGAATGCGTCACAAGTCGCAAATAAATTAGTAGCAATATATACCCTTGAATCTGACATATTAATTATTAATAAAGAAAGGACGAAGTATGTCCCAGAAATAGGACATGACCAATGTGTAGATAATAATAAGTTGTTTTGTCCTTTAGTAGGTACCGTACAAACGATACATACGACGACAAGTTGTATCTTAGCCTTGTTTCTGAATATGAAACCAGAAATACTGAAATTGTGTCAAACGGAAGTTTGGTTGAATATCGACCTCCCGTTCAGTACTAGAATCGATGAAGGAATGTGGTACATCACGACAGATGTCCCACTACGATTCTCAATTACGTGTCCGAAACGAAGGAATCCGAAACGGATCCTTCCACCAATTGGAATTTTGGAATTAAAACCGTTATGTATCGCATCAAACGGTCAATTAATGTTACCGAGTTATTTCCATAAAAGGGATAATTCTACTTTTTGGATTGTTACAAAGACGGTGTTACCAAATTTTTCGTTGTTACAACGACAGATGTGGAAGCCTGTCATAGAGAGAGTGAATATATCGACTTTTACGATACCGAAGGGAATAGAACATTTAGATGACTTACCCATGGATGACTTACTCCATGAACTTGACTCACTAAATTTACAAATGACAGAATCATTTGAAGTCCCTAAGTGGGCTTATGCTCTCGCGACTGTTGCGTTAATAATAGGACTATATCTGCTTTGGAAGTGCTATCGAACCGATAGACACAAACAGATATACAAATGGTTAAGAAACCGTAAAAGTAAACAGACTTTTTCTGCTGTTGATGATAGTGAAATGTCTAATTTTGCATTTGCCGATGATGAAATCTATACTAGTATGGGACCTAGACCACAGCCTTCAGCTCCTGCTAATCCAACTGGAGTACAACAACAACCACAACAACCTCCTAAGAGTATTAGAGACATGATGGGAAAAGCTGTTCAGAACTTTAGACCTTCTCCTCAACCTAATAGGAAATCAATAAATCCCTGTGTACAACATGATGTGGATTCTGCCAATGTCCACATAACTATGTTCGATATAGACAAAGAAACTGAAAAACAATAGTTCACACACTGTTTTTTTTGTTTCAGTGATCAGTGTACAAATGGCAGAATCAGATTCTAGTGTTGACAGTGGGATAGATGATTTCCCTGATTACCAGAGTTATTATAATGATCGTGACAATTTATATGATGAAACTTCAAGTACAGTTAGTACTGGAACAGACAGTAATAGTACCGTTTCACGAGAACTTTTCCAAGACACTAATTCATCTAGTATGGACGTAAATATAAATAGCAATTCATCTGATAATTGTGTATCTGTATTTGCATCAATAGAAGCATCACCATCACCTGCAATAGCATCTTCCGACCTTTTGTCGACCCCTCCAAGTAGTGTTCAAACCCCTACTGATTCTATTTTACTATATTCACCTGAACGACTTCCACCTTATTCACCTACGGATACCGTGGAAACGTTAATTTTTCCACCAAGGTTACCTGTGAGAACCCATGATGCAATTATTCATTGAGACCCCGAGAACCAAGATGGACTCGGTGGGTTTGTTTATGACATTACAGTAGGATCACATACTTCTTCTAGTATGACCACACCCACGAGTGATTCTATGCCTAGTGATTCTACCACTGTTCTGGAATCTGACGCAGCAGAATCCGGTATCAGTGTGATATAGGACGAACTTGCGCGAGCTGATCTTGGATTAGAAGTACACACTCCTCCTTTAAGTGATGTAGAAGCAAGACAATTTACTCCATTACCCACTAATGTTGTCTCGCAGCCTATAGTTCATATTCGACCAAGACCATGGGAATGGGCAAGGAGCGAGTTTTTCAGGACACCTCGCCCGTTGGCCTCTCCTCATGAATTTGATCGAGATATCATACGACCCAATACATATGAACAAGATTTTATGAAAGACACAGATCTCTTAGTCATTGAGGATGAATTTGGATGCCAATATTTTGATATGGATTTGAATATACTATATATAGAGGTTGAGCGAGAGTTGATATATTATTACGACAGTACTATTGATACTCATTTAACTTTTGCAAATAGGTCTAGATATTTAGTGATATACAATTGCCCTGATTTACAATATCCAAAAATAAATGAGCAGGGTGAGATAAGTGAACCTCTGCAGTACTATAGTCACCGGGTGGCTACTACCAGCAGTGTACATCATAAATTTCACATGCCAAGAAATGTAGCAGAATTTACTCCCTTCTGTGCAAGATATCGTGACTATAGTCGGCGAAAACGAGCACGATATCACTCAGATGGACGACCAATGAGTTTTCAACCTTTTGTTGTCTATCGACAGTACCACCCAGATTATGTTGGACATTTCACAGGGTAAACGTTTGACTATCGAACAGGCCCAAATACTGTGTATCGGCATTATCAGTTGCCAACACAAAATGTGAACCTTCAAAGTGAAGATTGAACAATGCATTATTATTATTATTATGAGCAGAAAAGTCTAAACAGACTATACACACAGTGTATATATGTATATAAGATTTTCATGGATCTGGTTTCCCAATTGATGTATAACCCTTAATTGGAGATTTGATGCATGACGATCACGGGTCATCTGTGTTTGTCTTGATTATTAGTAAAAAATTCCTACAAGAGTTGGTAATTCTGTGACCCAGTGCAACCAGTTGTTATAAATTCGGAGTTCCTGGAGTGTATTAGATAAGTTACACACAGGACTCCAATAATCAAGGCATACAATTTGAAAGTTGGTGGAAAGAAAGTGAATTGAGTGCACCAAGTTGCAGACGAACCAGGGGAGCGTATTATTCGAGTGTAAATTTTAGTGTAACATAATTCTATTTTCATATAGTGGTTTCTTTTTCGTATTATTATTTTTATTTTATTGATTAATTTGCTTGTTGGAATGGCTTCAGTCAGTACATTAGAATTTGATGAATTTGTGGAAGAACAGGAAATGTTTGAGTTGCATAAACGTGAGGCCTTCCAACATGCAGTAGTGGATTGCAATGCCTTTCATTTATTTTTCCCGAAAGATTTATGGAGTCGTCGCCGCGTAAGATTCATTCGTATATGGGAAATGAAACATTACAATCCTGCCACTGGTCAAACAGAGATAATACAACATCAACTCTGCTACCGTTTTTATCTCTCGGAGGAGAGAAAGGTAATTTTTCCCCATCTTCTGTATCTCCCAGAGTTACCAAGGATGACTGAACCCCATGAGGTCAGTGGTCCCGGTCCTGACGAGGCCATTCATTATCATAATGACCCCTGTTGGAATGGCCGGTATTATGACCACCGACAGAATCAATTGGACACTGAATTGAACCTGATAGCCAATCCTGGATTGGTTCGACCGTTCAGAAGTCACGAAATTTTCCCTGGAAGTACATATGATGCTAGTGAAGATACAGATGATTCATATGCATTTTATCAGCACATAAGCAAACCTGCGCGATTCTTTCCCCCGGGAAATGTACAAACAACTTATACTTTAGAGAAACAACAAAAACAATATCGTCTCCTTCGTGAAGCTCTTATCCGACACAAGGGAAGACGATTACAACAATTCAGTATACGGAATCAGATTATCAAGTACAATGAATTGAGGGAGGTACAGACTCATTATCAGGGTCTTGGCGACCCTCGCTGTATTTGTTTGATGGAAATTTCCCAAACTTGGCAGGATTTATTCATGTGTGGCCAATGCAAACAGCAAGTCCACTACTCCTGTGGTATTGCATGGGCCAGGTCAAAAGCAGGTGCACATGAGCAAGCTGCTTGCCCGCACTGCTGTGCACCCATGAAGTGGGACACTGGCAACGAGCCTAAGCTTCCCGTACCACCTGAAATGGATCCTCATTGGTTTTAAGTAAAGAATTTAGAGAATACGACTTCCTACAGCTGCGTGCCGTCGGGCACTGTTGTCATCTTTGGACGTCCTCGTATATAATTTTCTTCTTTCTCAGACGAAAGAAAGTACTTAAATTAAAAGAAAAGTTAATTCAAAACTACATAGTGACATTCTAGACGTGACTCCTAGTTTCGTCACTATCGACAACAGAATAAAAACTAACAAAGAACCTTTAACGGGGAAAGTAGAATTGTTCATACGGCACAGCTGTAGAATAGTGTAATATAGATTTTGAATATATAGATTTTGAATATAATCAGTCACGTTTATTGTTTTTATTGACATTGCACTCGGAAATTTTAGTTATACGCTACAGTTTTAGTTAGTAGTTGAGATAAGTGTTAGTTGTTAGTTAAGTGGTGTAATACTAAGTCTTAGAATAAAACGAAAATGGCCTCTGCATCTGCATACCGTGTAGTTAACCCAACTTCGGAAGATTTTCTTCCAGAGCAATTAGAGTACTGGACACAGAGATTCCGCATCCCTGTCCCCATGGTCTTTCAACATGGAACTTCAGCTTTTCAGCATAAAATCCGTGTATGGGATGTGGTTCAGTTAAACGAAGTCACCGGTCACCTGGAATTGATTAGAACTCAAGTCTTGTACCAGTATTGTCTCCACACCACAGAAGTAGGACGAGAACTAGTGATGCCTCACATAGTGGTAATGGAACATGATGCCCGATTAGCAAACCCTCTGGAGGCAGCACAATCAAGCTGTACAAGTGTCATTCGTTATTGGAATGACCGACGGTGGGACGGAACTTATTATGACCAACGAATCCCTTATGAAACAGAGAATGGGACTGATACATTCGTCACAGCTACTCCGGTCCGTCCATTTCGACCTAGTGAATTTAGTCAAATCGCCCTACCTGAACTTCCCCGAGAATATCGTATGTTAATTGGTGAAACGTTCCATCATGTGCAGGTGGAACATACTTTTGAATGGGAAAGTGCACAATATAGTTATCAAGTCTTGCAATCCGCGCTTGAATTGTATGCAAGCCTTAGAATCTTTCAAGCCACACAAAATTTAGTTGATGGAGATGAGAGACAATGTGCGATATGCTTAATGGACATCGTTGGGCCTTATGCAGCATATCGTTGTCCTTGCTGTACTCAGATAGTGCATTTACACTGTGGGTTAACTTGGATGCAGCAAACCAAAGTTGTCCTCTGTGCCGCTTTAGCCTCATATGGGGAACCCCTTTGAAAAAGCATAGTTTTGATTACACGACCTTTTATTATCAATTCTTCCCCAATAATCATTTAATGTAGGAAACATAAGATATTGTCAGACCATGTGATAGGTTTTATTTTTGTTTAGGTTGGTTTATAATGTAATTCCTTAAGAGAAAAGGGTGATTCCTGTTGCCTGGTGGCATTCCGGTATTGTCAGTCGTTAATACATAGAATCCCTGTAGCACATTTCTTATCCCTTAAACCGGTAGTGTCCGATCCTGGTCACGGATCCCCGTCTCGATGTTCTGACCATGTTGTTGCTTACACATCCTGGTCACCACATGTGATTGGTCATCCTGATCACATGGGTCATCCTGGTCACATGAATATCATGGATTATTGAGTTCATCCGATCCAGACTCGAGCTCCGATAAATTTACCAGACCTCGCGTCTTGGTTGGAAGGATTGTAACAAAATGCCCTCCATGGAACGCATCGGGTTGATATCATTGCACTTGGGAGTCTCGGTTCCCTAAGTGTTAATCATAGTGGCCAAGTCCTGCTTGGTAATAATTCTCTGTTGAGTAAACTTTAATAAGTATAAATGCTGTTCTAGAATTCTTGTTAAAGGGGCAGCTATACTTCGAACTATTTTACAACATTCAATAATAACACTCTGAGGATTCTCTTAAAGGCACAGTTATGTAATCGTGTATTTTATTAATATTCCTAGTCTAATTCGAATTGCATAACATCAGTGCAATTGCCCTACAAGTTCTCGGCACATATGGTGCAGAAGTAGAACACGAGACACGAAAACCAGACAATAGTCTGACCTACAGTAACCTCACTAAGGTGTTTTCGACAGAATTTGATATGATTGGCAGAACTTGCTAGTATAAACCTGACCTGCAGTAACCTCATCAGAATGCTTTTGGCAGAATTTAGTATTGTATACTGACCCGGCCTAACCTCAACACACCCAGTATAACTTTCAGCTCTGAGAATTGTGCAAGATAGCATGTTCGATTGACGTCAGAAGGGGTGTTTAAATTATAAACCAACAACATGCCAGTGTCTTTATGAGCGCGAGAACGCATACTGATAGCACAGGATGTCCCCGCTGTCCCGGAATGGAGGAGAGGAGTTATGAAACACCTCTCCGCCATCTTGGGGTATAGGTGGTATTCTGTGGTGTTCTCTGACGTCAATTGGAATAAGAGATGTACGAAAAGTCACGTCCCAAACTGAATATAAACTGACGGAAAGATCCGAGTAAGGCACTTCTCTCTGGTCTTCCTTCGTATACACAGAAGACACTCTCCTATTTTCGTGGAAGAACGCTGCCGAACGCTGCCAGGCCAGACAACAGTTCCAGACACAGGACGCGATGAGAGCGATGCGATAATTTCGACTTAGTCTCATTTCGTATCTGATATTTTCTTAATTTACCAGAGAGAGAATTTATTTAAAGTTTAACTTGTAGGAACTATATTTAGGGTTTAAATAAAAGTGTAGAAAACTGTAAATACATTTTATGTGTTTTTGAATTCACCCTTTCACTGCGGCTGCAGTACTTCAAGAACTTCTACAGACTCCACAGAAGCTGATTGCCTTCTTGATCGAACTCTGAATTGTTCTTTGGCCATTTGCCACGATTGAAGTCCTAACCCAAAACCACTAGACGATCATTTTTCCGGGGTACTTAACCCTGCTATGCCACAGAATGTGGTAGCTGAAAAGAGAAATCATAAAGGCAAACCGGAATCCCTTTCAAATTACTGAAAAGATATGGTCTCGGTATCCCCAACATCCAATTATCACTAACGTCAATGTTATATGTAAGCTCAAGGATAATTTGCACTGGAAGCATGTAAACACGTTCAAACACTCAATGTTTGAGGTCTGCAAAAAGAATGGCGATAATAAACTGAGAATTTACAGGTTGTTTAAAAATGACCATTCAATGGAAACATACTTGGTGGAAACGAACTCGACGGAAGACCGGGAAATTTTCACTCAGGTTCCGCTCCACTGTTTTCCAGGCAGTTCCAAAAATGACATGCCATACACTCTCTTAAAATGCTAATATTCTCTAACTTAGTTATATAACCCATAACATGCATTACATTTTCTAAATCCATTAAAACATACAACACTATCTGATTAAGTAGAAATAAATAATCTGAATGTGGGTGAAATAATTTACTGTCAAATGCAAGGCCTCAGCCTGGAAAATTGCATGAAAAAATGCCAAAACCAGTCATTTTCAGCCACCCAGCAGCCTCAAAAGCAGAATTTTCCCACTACCCCACTTACCTACCCCTGAAGCATAGCATCCCCTGTTTCTAAAATTCAAAACAAAATTTATATGTTTCCCCTTCATTTTTTAGTTACATGCCTGGTAACAACTCCGTGTAAAAATGACATTTTAAAAAGTAGTCAGTTTTTTGGAGCCACTGTTTTCCTCAATTCCTCTGGTAATTTACCCCCGAGCTATGTATCAGACTCCAACTCTGTGACCAAAACTTCAAATTCACTTGTCCAAAAATAGCCTAAAGCAATTATATTTCTGATACTAAAAGTACATCTCCAATTTACATGGCATTAGTTTCCACATATGCCCTTAGTTTAGATTTTACCCCTGTATAGTAGTACGAAACTGTAGAGCGGAACATAAGCTTCGTATCAGCAATCAAAACTTAGCTATTGAGAAAGGGCGACAACATCAACCATTGAAGCCTGTTATCAACAGGATATGTACTCACCGTGAAACTAACTCTATGAAAATAGAAAACGAATACCATTTTCATATGGAGTGTACACATTATTCAGAGCTTCAATCAGAACTATTTATTTTTGATCGACGGATTTAGTGACATGAATAAATTTGAGCAATTCAAATTTATATTTTAAAATAGAACCCCCAGTTTATGCCAAAAAATCTGGCAGTGTAATCCGGGATTTTTTTGCCGGGCCATTATGATATGTTTAGTGATGTGTATGGGAACTTCTGGTTCACATCTCCATGTTGTTTCGCGCATCAAATTAATAAAAAATATAGTACTTTGATCACGGAAATCGGTGGATGAGATTGAAATGTTTTGAGTACTATTTTTGTTCATGTTTCTTTATATTCTCGCATACTTTCCTGTAGAGATATTTTATGCTAATAATAATTATTTTTTCTTTATGTTGTGGAGTGTGTTTGGTTGGCATAGCATTGCACTGGGAGTCTACACAACTCTAGTTACTAGTAACACTTTTGTATCAGTCTATTAATGTTTTTGTTTCAATGTAGTTGAATGTAAAAGTAAACCAAAACTTATGTGGCAGATGGATGCTATTACTTTTGTTTTCACACTTGAAGAAATGGATCATATGTATCATACCAATTTGGAGTAAAGTTAAAAATATTTTAAAACATTTCGCAGGGGATTGTGAGTTTGAGGGGGAGGGGGGATTGGGTCTTAAAATTCGACGAGAATTAGAATGAATGATTCTCATTTTGATTCCCGTAAAATCCACATTTTCCTCTAGTTCTTCTGCAGTTTGCTTCTGATGCTGATTCTCGCAAAATGAAAATAAGCCCCGTCCCTCCCCGTGGGTGCTGTAAATTTCCCCCTTCTCCTATGGAAATGTGTGTAAATGTGTGGAATCTGATATTGATATTTCACCCGTTTTGCAAACTCTTCTCTCTGGAGGAGCAAAGGAAGTCCAGACAAGGCCTCAAAGTCCGTATTTGTTTCTTTCTTTGGTTTTGTGTGTCCTTACAGAAATACATCAAGGCTTCCCCCACCAACTGTCCGGCATGAGGTGACCCTGGATGTCGAAAGTGTCCCTAAACTTCAATAAGTAAATAAATAAATAAATAAATAAATAAATAAATAAATAAATAAATAAATAAATAAATAAATAAATAAATAATGGCCATGTTTGGACTAAAGCAAAGGCTGATCACAGATCAACCCCGTAGATAAAAATTCCAAGGCAATTCTTTGCAGATGATATGAGTTTATTAGTCGAGAATGAAGAGGACTAGAAAAACTGTTAACAATTGTTTGGACAGTTAGGGGATAAATGGTGACTTCAAATAAACGAAAACAAGAGTAAGGTAATATCCGTGGGCGTAGAGTAGATGGGCCACGAAGTTGGAGGGTAGGTAGGTTTTCTATTACTGAAGAGGAAAGCAAGGATGTAACATTGTGGGAAACAGGAGAATATGAATGCTTGGGGTGAACTTACATGTATGTTTTACAGGTAGATGCATATACAGAAAACACACCAACAGACTTGACACAAGGAAAAAGTACCCAATCAGTTAAAACTTCTGGGATAGAACAGCTTTAACAAAGTGTTTGTTGGAAAACTTATTTGGGAGGATAGGGCTACCAAATATAACTTATGGAACGAAAGTGATCCCTTTGAACCAAACGGTAGTGAGAAACTTGAAGATTCAGTAAAATGATGATAATCTGTGGATAACCAGCTTAAGTAACGCAGTCGCACTTGATTTCAACTGATGCTAGTCTGTGGATAACCAGCTCAAGTAATGCGGTCGCAGTTGATTTCAACTGATGCTAGTCTGTGGATAACCAGCTCAAGTAACGCGGTCGCACTTGAAGCGGTCAGATGGGAACTTGGTTGGATGTTTATTAAAATAGAGTAGATAAGGGAAAAACTCAAATTACCCCAGAAACCTTCCAAACAGCAGGTGGTGTAAGTCGACATTTAACTATATTTGGGATTCCAACATTCAGACACGGTGGACAAGGCAGGTTTTTAGGGACTTAAGAGAGAATTTTTCCATTGAGACTGGAGATCTAGAAGGGGTGTAAAGCATGGGGGAGGGGGCAGTTTTATCATGGGAGGGGTTCTCAATAATTGCAACAGAAACTGGCGAGCTGGAGTTAGGACATTTTAGAATGCCCTAAACATTTGCCTAGAAGAATAAGATTCATTGAAAAACTACAAGAAGAATGGAACGAAAGCAAGAGGGGCTAGATTATTTTGAAATCGCAAGCTAATTTCCAGAAGCCATCTAACTTAACATGTCCATCACCAAGTGGGCCTCTGTCAAGATGAAATTTTCTTTTTAGGTTAATGTGACAAAAGCCTTGTTAATCTTTCTAAATATGTTGAAAAATTGCTATACATCGAAAAAAAACATCTATCTCTTATTTTGTGGAGCACACAAACATTTTCAAAACTTCCGACGCATATAAATTTTGACCCAGATGACCAGCTGTGATGTAACATCCTACTTCGATCTCCAATAATATCATAGCATTAACAATATTCCGAGAAACTGGATGAAATTGTGCAGAAGTTTCCCCCAGCTATTCCTTTTGCGACTTTGATATTATTCTAGTGCTATTAACTTTTTGGAGGTGGGGTGGTAGGGCTGTCGCCAAATGGAAGGGGTTAACACGTGCCGGCATTGACGTAATATCTCTGGAAGATGAAGTCGGAGATTCAAAAAAAATTCAGTTTGTTAATTAGGACTTTGAGTATATTATAAGAACAGAATTTTTAAAAAAAAGAAATATTAAATTTATATATAAAATAAAAACGAAATTAATTTAAATAACTCTGAAAAAATGTATTGCGTAAAGTGTAAGAGAGTTACCAAGACGAGTAATTCACAAGAAGTACGAACTGAAAACGATAGACAGATGCTTCGCGGAATTTGCGACATGTGTGGTTCTATCAAGACTCGGTTCGTCAAAAAATAGAACGCGAGCAAAGGTAAAGGCATCGTGAATAAAATGATCAATAATCTACCTTTCGAAATGCATCTGCCTGGTCACAGTTTCACGGGACCTGGAACGAAATTGAACAAGAGACTCAACGCCGATCTGACTCCTAAATCTTGGAGCAAACCTGTGAATAGGGTGGACGCGGCCGCGTATGATCACGATCTATGCTACGCCGGACACCCCGACACCAAGACTCGCAATGATGTCTGCGATAAAAACATGTTGGCGAAATTGAGAGGTATACCGAATCCGACCAGGAGAGAGAAGATAGAACGTTCGTTGGTCGGTAATCTGATCGGTGCGAAACGTCGATTCGGATGGGGCGTTCAAAAAAGCTCATCTGAAAGAAGAAGAAACGATTATTGACGAGCGAATTGTCTGAGGAGTTACACAAACCCATTGTGCGTAAATTTCGAAAGAGAAGGGTGATCGTGAAGGGTTTGGATGATATTTGGTCTGCCGACTTGGTCGACATGAGATCGTTTTCGAGGTGGAACGAGGGTGTCAAACATCTATTGACAGTCATCGACATGTTTTCTAAATACGGTTGGATCAGAGCTTTGAAGAATAAATCGCGACCTTGCGTCGCCGAGGCTCTGAAGAGCGTGTTCGACTCGTCTTCTCGAAAACCAAATAAATTGTGGGTGGATAAGGGAAAGGAATTCTACAACAAGCACATTTATCGATTGGTCGACCTCTACTCGATCGAAAACGAAGAGAAAGCCAGCGTGGTGGAACTTTGGAATCGAACAATGAAGGAAAAGATGCATAGATACTTCACGGCAAATTCAACCAAGAAATACATATACGCTCTGAACGGTCTGGTCAAAGATTACAACAACACGCGACACAGATCGATCAAGATGACTCCCGTGGAAGCTAGCGATCCTCGAAACGAAAAACGGGTCTACGCGAATCTATATCTTGAGAGATCTAAGATCAGGAAGAAGTCTAGAACGCCCAAATTTGTGGTCGGTGATCGAGTGAGAATCTACGCTTATAAGAAGCACTTCGAAAAGGGGTATACTCCTCGATGGACCTCAGAAATCTTCGTGATAATCAAAATATTTCACACCGATCCGGTGACTTATGAAATCGAAGCTTTGGATGGAGAAGAGATCATCGGAAAGTTTTACGAACAACAATTGCAGAAGACGAAGTTTTGATAAAGAAAAAAAATTTTTTATTTACTCTCTTTAACATTTTCTTGTTTACACATATATATATAGGAGAGAAAAATAATAAAAAATAATTAAAACTATTTTTAGATAAAAAAAAAAGCAAGCTAATTAATAAACAAAAAACAAAACCCTTTAAAAAATGGCAAATATACTAGATATAGCACAAAGCATAGTGACCGATGAAAGTATTCAAGAATATGAGGTTCACGAATACGAACCGGTAACCGGAACGGGTTTGAACAATGCGGGAGAGATAAGAATCAACGTCGAAACTCAAGATCTATTCGTCCATCCTAGCGAGAGTTACATAGTGATGCAGGGACGTCTCACCAAGGAAGATGGGGCGACTACGCCGACGACGACACAGTTACTCTAGCCAATAATGGCATCATGCATCTATTCAGTAATATAAAATACATGCTATCCGGACAAGAGATAGAATCTGTGTTTCATCCCAGTCAGGCCACCACGATGTTCGGACTCTTGACGTATCCGGATGATTTTTCGAAATCCAGAGGACTTAATCAGTTGTGGGTGAAAGACACCGTCGGCCCTGCTAACGCTGGCACCGCCACGATATTCGACTACGTCGTCAAGACATCCAGACCTAAAGGAACGTTTTCGTTCAGGATACCTTTGAAACACATCTTCGGATTCGCGGACGATTACAACAAGATCATGTACGGATTCAAACACAATCTGATGTTGATTCGAAAAGGAAATGACGACGCAATAGTGAGACTCCGACTGATGCAGGTAATTTAACTCTACAGAAGATATCGTGGTTCGTTCCGCACGTGGAGCCTTCGATCATGGAAAAAGCGCGTCTCTACAAGATCATAGAATCCAAGAGTAAATTACCTGTGGGATTTAGAATGAGACAGTGCGACACGGCTAGCATTCCACTCTCCACAAATCACTTCGATTGGAGATTGATGGTGAAATCCACATCTGAGGGACCGCATTTCATCGTGGTTGCGTTTCAGACCGATAGGGACGGGTCTCAGGAAAAGAATGCGTCGCTGTTCGATCACTGCCATTTGAGAAACATGCAAGTGTTTCTGAACGCCACGAGATATCCAGCAATCGATTACAATGCGTCATTCGACAAGAACGATTTCTGCAGACTGTATGGCGACGCCGCTGATTTTAGAAAGAAGTATCACGGTCTAGACGAATTGTTGAGCAACCCTAATATATCTCCCGGCGAATACAAGTCGATGTATCCTATGTTTGTATTCGACGTCAGTAAACAGAGTGAACGACTCAAGAGTAGCATCTTAGACATTCAGATCAAGATGCAATTCCGGATAGCATGTATTTTATATTACTGAATAGATGCATGATGCCATTATTGGCTAGAGTAACTGTGTCATCGTCGGCGTAGTCGCCCCATCTTCCTTGGTGAGACGTCCCTGCATCACTATGTAACTCTCGCTAGGATGGACGAATAGATCTTGAGTTTCGACGTTGATTCTTATCTCTCCCGCCTTGTTCAAACTCGTTCCGGTTACCGGTTCGTATTCGTGAACCTCATATTCTTGAATACTTTCATCGGTCACTATGCTTTGTGCTATATCTAGTATATTTGCCATTTTTTAAAGGGTTTTGTTTTTTGTTTATTAATTAGCTTGCTTTTTTTTTATCTAAAAATAGTTTTAATTATTTTTTATTATTTTTCTCTCCTATATATATATGTGTAAACAAGAAAATGTTAAAGAGAGTAAATAAAAAATTTTTTTCTTTATCAAAACTTCGTCTTCTGCAATTGTTGTTCGTAAAACTTTCCGATGATCTCTTCTCCATCCAAAGCTTCGATTTCATAAGTCACCGGATCGGTGTGAAATATTTTGATTATCACGAAGATTTCCGAGGTCCATCGAGGAGTATACCCCTTTTCGAAGTGCTTCTTATAAGCGTAGATTCTCACTCGATCACCGACCACAAATTTGGGCATTCTAGACTTCTTCCTGATCTTAGATCTCTCAAGATGTAGATTCGCGTAGACCCGTTTTTCGTTTCGAGGATCGCTAGCTTCCACGGGAGTCATCTTGATCGATCTGTGTCGCGTGTTGTTGTAATCTTTGACCAGACCGTTCAGAGCGTATATGTATTTCTTGGTTGAATTTGCTGTGAAGTATCTATGCATCTTTTCCTTCATTGTTCGATTCCAAAGTTCCACCACGCTGGCTTTCTCTTCGTTTTCGATCGAGTAGAGGTCGACCAATCGATAAACGTGCTTGTTGTAGAATTCCTTTCCCTTATCCACCCACAATTTATTTGGTTTTCGAGAAGACGAGTCGAACACGCTCTTCAGAGCCTCGGCGACGCAAGGTCGCGATTTATTCTTCAAAGCTCTGATCCAACCGTATTTAGAAAACATGTCGATGACCGTCAATAGATGTTTGACACCCTCGTTCCACCTCGAAAACGATCTCATGTCTACCAAGTCGGCAGACCAAATATCATCCAAACCCTTCACGATCACCCTTCTCTTTCGAAATTTACGCACGATGGGTTTGTGTAACTCCTCAGACAATTCGCTCGTCAATAATCGTTTCTTCTTCTTTCAGATGAGCTTTTTTGAACGCCCCATCCGAATCGACGTTTCGCACCGATCAGATTACCGACCAACGAACGTTCTATCTTCTCTCTCCTGGTCGGATTCGGTATACCTCTCAATTTCGCCAACATGTTTTTATCGCAGACATCATTGCGAGTCTTGGTGTAGGGGTGTCCGGCGTAGCATAGATCGTGATCATACGCGGCCGCGTCCACCCTATTCACAGGTTTGCTCCAAGATTTAGGAGTCAGATCGGCGTTGAGTCTCTTGTTCAATTTCGTTCCAGGTCCCGTGAAACTGTGACCAGGCAGATGCATTTCGAAAGATAGATTATTGATCATTTTATTCATGATGCCTTTACCTTTGCTCGCGTTCTATTTTTTGACGAACCGAGTCTTGATAGAACCACACACGTCGCAAATTCCGCGAAGCATCTGTCTATCGTTTTCAGTTCGTACTTCTTGTGAATTACTCGTCTTGGTAACTCTCTTACACTTTACGCAATACATTTTTTCAGAGTTATTTAAATTAATTTCGTTTTTATTTTATATATAAATTTAATATTTCTTTTTTTTAAAAATTCTGTTCTTATAATATATATATATTTTTTTCAATCACTGCTCTTGAGTTCTATCATCTTACTGAATTCCTCCCTGGTCTCTTTCCTCCCCTTTTCCACGAGAGAATCCTTCATCTCTTCCTTCATGATCTGACGAGTCTTGATTCTCACGGCTTCTTTCATGGCTTCATATTTCGTTTTCTCGCCCAATATCGTGAAGTATTCTCCGTCAGATATCCTACCGTCTTTCAACGCCATTGAGATCATTTCGGATATCGTGTCGACCTTGGAGTCGGCCAAGACGCGAATCTTGTCATGTTTCCTCGCCTTCAGATATAATTTCCTACTCAAAAAAGTTTCCGAGCGTGCTAAACAATCCAGCGGCGAGAGCCACTCCTTCTATGGTTAACACGATCGGAATACCGACCGCAGTCGACAACAATCCGATGCCGGCTGCGTGTAAACCCATGGAAATCGTGATGAGTGTCGTGTCAATCGCGTTGATGAATTTCACGAAACGCGAATACTTCTTCTTGAGAGAATGACGAGAATCTTTCTCTTGAGTTAGATACGATTGGATTCTACTGATTTGATCGATGCGATACCTCTCTCCTCTTTCTTTTTCTTCTAGCGACGGTGCCGTCGGCAAAACACCGTTCGGCTTCTCATCCTCGTCGTCATACAATTTATTTATGGTTCTCATTTTTGTGTTTTTTTTCTTTCAAATATTAGATAAAAAATTTATATGTGTATTTATTTTTATTTTCTATTCTCCCTTATTTATAGCAACGAGAAAACTTAGACGTATGCTTCATTGAACAATAATTTCATGATGCATCCCTTGTCTCCTAAAGCCAGACTTCTACGCGCCAATTTCAGTTCTTCCGAAACTGTGGGCTTGTCTCGATCCTTACAGAAGAGTAATCTCTTCCAAAACGCGATCACTTCATCGATTTGAACGCGTTCGAACGTCGGTTCGAAATACTTGACGACCATATCTTCCCTTTCCATCGTCAGACACGAATGATTCTCATGATCGAAGTCTAGGGATCCCGACATCCGACGCATCGTTCTAACAAGAGGCGACCTAGTTGTTCGTTCACGCAGAATGCGTAGGCTCTCATCAGCATTTTTAAAAGAAACCTTGCTCTAATAGTCTGGGAAGCGTTCATGATTTACGTATTTTTTATTATCTATTCGATTTGATATATTTATTTTTAAATAACTATGTATTTATATTTTTTTTCTCTCCTATATATATATCAATCACTTTTTTTATTTCCTCGCCTCAAAACCGATTCCAGTTGAGAAAAACACATTTACAAAATAAACCTCTCTAAATGAGTTTTGCTCTCGAAAGTGTTAAATCGCAACCGCGCTTATTCTCACCATAAGGAAAACTCGAATAATCAAAATCACAAGTAAACATATCAGTAATGTAACGCTTTCAAAAACGCGTTTAAATCATATCAATTAATCTTTTGAACTGTTTCCGCTTTCATCTATAGAATAGTTTTTCAGTTAAACTATTTAACTGATAATTGACTCATTTGAATGAAAACCCGTAATACATTTCGAGCGTGACAAATGGCGTTCTCAGTAAGTTTATACAGTAGGGATTTTTCAAAAAAAACTCAGTTTTTCTGTTGAGTTTGGAAAAATCCACTTTGGGTATCCCCCCACTTACGTCAGAAAATGGGAATACCCATAGTGGGATTTTTCCCAAAAAACTTAGTTTTTTCTGTTAAGTTTGGAAAAATCCACTATGGGTATCCCCACTTACGTCACAAGTGGAGATACCCATAATGGGATTTTACTGGTCTGGAATCCGCAAACCGTTTTTTTTTTATGCTGGTCTGGAATCCGCAAAGCGTTTTTTGCTCGCGTTCGCCAACGATGGATCGATGGTCTAATCCGCGATGGGAACGTCGACAAAAATTTTTTAAGAAAATGTACATGTACAATTTCATACATTTTTCACTTTTTGAGGTGCGTGTCAAATCTACTCGTTCGCCAACGGGTGTTTTGAACGTGAAAAGTGCGATCTGTGAGCCTCAAAAACAATAGCGGATTCCAGACCACCATAAAAAAATGACATTTTTGTGAACGTGCACGCGATTTAACACTGAATCCTACGATGGTAAACGCACCATGTACGTGTACGGTACATGTACAAGGTGATCGGGAATCCGCCTTTTATACCTACTGAGTACAACTGAACCGTATGTACCCGTTGCGGAGACACCACTGTTTTACTATGTTGAAAGCGAAAAAGCTTGATATGAACAATGTTAAAAAAAAATAATCACTATTTGTAGTCCATCGAACGTTGGATACCCTATCGAATTTATCTCGTGAAAATTTCCAGATATTTTTTCCTAAGTAAGGAAAATTAGTTTTTTCTATATTGTAATTTAAAATCTCAGTGAATACCGACTGAAGACAGAAAACGTGCATCTGACAGTACTTTAATCAGCTAATGATAAGCTGTCGGCATCTGTTCATTGTACTACTACTGACAGTTATCTTGTCTCAGTTAATTAATGTATATGTATATGAAAAGATGATTATTGAATTAAAGCAGCCAACTCTAAGTGCTAAACTCTTTCGTGATGTCACTATTGTAGAGACAAATATCCTATCTTTCCGTTTTTGAAAAGGGTTTTGTTAATTTTTTAAAGTTTTATTTCAATATCAGAGAAGTAAATAAATAATATATAATTACTATTCAAATACATTATTTAATTGTCCTACCTGATATAAAAAAAACACATCCATTATGTTTTGAATTTTTGTCTCAAAAACATAGCGCGCAAAACAAGCAAACAGATTGAGGCTAAGAGGCGTATGTTAGAAACGCGGGGATTAATTACCATTTGATGTGGGTGGGTGTGAGCAACATGATAGGAACAGTGGCACCAAAACCGGGGGAGGACGGGGTGGTAGGAGTCGGATGGGGTAAGAGGGGTATTTACCTCCCCTCCCCCCTACGATATTTTCCAAGGATTAGCAAAATTGTCCCCAAAATCGGTATTATGAAAGTCAGTCAGTGTGATTCTATTTGCTCAGCTTCAAAAATAATTTTGGTCAAAATTACTATGCGAATGTACCCAGTTTAAGCTTTCATTTCATGAAGCGTCCCTGTGGGAAGGCACCAGGAATCGAACAAGAAGAGAGTGGGGGGGGGGGGGGCAGTCCAAACGTGGACCCAAACTCCGTAATATATTTGTTTTGGGTTTGGTAGGTCCAAACAAATTAAATTACGGACTTTGGGTCCAAGTTTGGACTACCCCCTCTCGTGTTGTCCCTGGGCAAAGCGTTTCGCGTTGCGTTCAGCACTTCGAGATGACGTCTTTTATCTTTCCCCCTCAATAATATTTCCTTCCGACGCCTCTGGATAGGAAATCTGGTGTGTGTGTGTGTGTGTGTGTGTGTGTGTGTGTGTGTGTGTGTGTGTGTGTGTGTGTGTGTGTGTGTGTGTGTGTGTGTGTGTGTGTGTGTGTGTGTGGATGGAGGGGGGGGGTATCAGCTTCCCAGGGAGCGCACAACAAGCAGGCATATTGGGTCTAAGAGACATCTGTTAAAAGCGCGGGAGTTAATCACCATTTGATGTGGGTGGTTGAGAGCAACATGGTAGGATATCGATCCATCAGACTCCCTCCCCATCACATCCCCAGTGTTTCCAAAACTTGAGTCATGATCCTTGTTGGAACGAACGGGAAGTGTTCGTCCCATTGAGGGGCCATGACACATGTTTTGAAAGCCCCCCAAAAAAAGAAAATAGAAAAAAGTGAATGGCGATTCTTGTATATAGCGTTAGCCGGTTTTGCCTGTTACTTTAGGCTTTTGCAAAAATGAAATTTATTAGTCATACGAGAATATTTGTTGTGAGGACTTTGACTATTATATTCAATAAACAATATTAATCAGTCAAGCGACATCCAATTAAGTGAGATCCTACGTGGAACTGCACTTCTATTCTCTCAAAAGTTCATGCTATATATAGTTCAATCAGTGAAAAGATAATTACAATCGCAGACAAGTCGATGCCTTCAGCGTTCGTTCACATCAGAATTTCAAGTTAACTCCCTTGCCCATTCCGGAAGAATTGTTGCTAATGTGCCTTTATCTGAGAGATATTCGCTTCAAAGGTAGAACTTGTTATAAAATCACTCCCCATTTATATAATAAGTTTAATTTCGCTAATTTTGGTGGATTTGAACAAAAATATTTTCCATTTGTCATTTCATTTATCGGCTGTCATCACAGCTTCGGAATTTATCTTGGTCAAAATGCGACTTTTCGATTGGCCTATTACGAAAATGGGCGTAGATGAAGGTTTTAATGTATCCTTGACGTCACGGGGAAAAATAGTACGTCAACGGAAATCGAAAGGTAACACGTGTTCCGCGCGGATTTGTAAATGCGGAACCAAGGTAAAGTAATAGGCGTGTAATAATTCCAGTTCATTGCTATGAACAATTAAAAGAGGTTTGGGAGAACGAAACATTGACTGATGTGAGAAAGAAACCCAAATGTCACCAGATGAAGTAGCACTTATGAAACTGTGCCCGGAAGACCCCCACTCTCATCCAAGAAAGCAGAAAATAAATATTTAAATAATTAGTGTTTAATATATGATGTTACACGGCTATTTTGAAAACAAAATGTTAACTAAACTATTTTAGAGCTTTTAATTTTCATTTGTTATCAAAATAAAATATGTCATAATTTGGAAAGAAACAATGTCCTCCTATTCGTTTTGTTATGGAACTTTAATAACAGTTTTGGTATTTCTTGTTTTACATTATAATACCATTTTATTATATTTAGGAACTACACGCGACCGATAACGTGGATGGAATTGCTTGTTATTGGGACGAATCCAGATTTACAAGAAGTGTGGAGATTGATCCGATATGGGCAACAATAAACCAACGTTCTATAGGAAGGTACAGGGAAATCGAAGAAAAATCAGGTTCGTTGTGATAATCTTTTTCTTTCTCCGTCAAATCCATGTTTTTGGTTTCCACAATAAAGCGTATATATGCGGGTACCAACTCCAGGGCTGTACTTTTGTAAACCAATGAAGGGCGACGAACATCCCGTGAACTGAGGTTCAGGAGCACAATTGCCTTCGCACTTCTATGGTAATTTCACCGAGGGAAATCTCTGTAACAAAGCACTTTCTTTAATACGTCTCCTTGGGTGCTGTTACGTCCAGAGGAGCCACTAAGATGAGTTAAGTTAAAGGGGGGGGGGGAGGGGGCGGGGGGGGGGGGGGGTGTCCTCACAATACTTTTTTCCAGTCGGGATATTTTCGTCAGATTGGAGTGAATGCTATCAATACTCTCTGGCTAGTTGGACTTACGTCACACAGCGTCACCAATTGGAGTATCGGTACTACACGTGTAAATTAAATAAGGCGCTGCACCACGACTACTACACGAATACTTTATTTATACACTAATAAATTTCCAAGAAGGGGTGGGGGCGGAAAAAAACTTCGTCAACATATGTGGTGGATGGTGGTTGGTCAAGTGCCAAAAAATGTGCGTAAACGTTAATGCATTTTTTTCCCCTTTTTCACTGTTATGGCAACTTTTGTTCCCCAAACCGTAACAAAATGTCATCAATTGACCATAAAAGCCTATTTAGAAGCATTATTAACAAATTATTACAACAATAATATTACTTGAGGATGGGGGTGAGTGTCCGATATTGAACGGAAACGAGTTTTTTTCACGAAATATTCTTTACAATGAAGAAAAGTATATGTAATACTGTATAATGAATCATAATAGCAAGGTGGGATTGATTTTTCAAAATGAAAAAATTTAAAATATTAACTTTTATTTCAACAAAAACATAAAGTCTGATTTAACGAAAACAAAAAAGTCTTTTCGATAGCTAACCTGCCATGCAGATGCCATCTTTTTGATTGCTAACCTGCCAAGAAGATGCTATAACAAAAACAAAAATACAAAGTTTATTCTCCATGAGTCAGAACAAAAACAAGTTCCCATTTTCTCAACCAATATTTGCAACATATGCACGGTTGCAGTATAAGTAGTAGTAAATTAATTATGGGCACAGCAGGCACAGTGCTCACATATGCCTGCATATAACACGATTTACAGAAACCAGACTGTTCAAAATGCATATCACTGAATATCAGAGACAAAATTAGGGAAACATTATTTAAATTTGATTTAAAATGAAAGGTTTCTTGGAAAAAGAATTATTGAGTTTCATTTGCAAGGTAAACAGGCCATCGCTGCCTTGCATTTACAACCTGGCTACTACACGCTAAAAACTAAAGTGTTAAAAACTACACTTGAAGTGCTGTATTTAACACTTACTAAGTGCTGAACTAGCACTTTGTTCAAGTGTAGATATCCCAGAACTTGACAGGTGTTACAATAATACCACTTGACAAGTGTAATGTCGCTACACTTAAAAGGAAACAACGCAGATGACGCGGATCAGGCTCGAACTCTCGAGCCTGATCCGCGTCATCTGCGTTGTGTCCTTTTAATTATGTACCCACAAAGCGCAAATCAAATTATGGACGATTCTGGAAGAACCACCAATGCTAGACACATGGGAAGTGCCATCCATTCAAGTTTCAGATGTCTGACGATTGTAATGTCTTAGTGCTTAAGGCATTGCACTTTGAGTGTTAAAATCAAACCCTAAGAGTTAGAATGGGTTTAACACCTTGAAAGTGTCAGTTTTAACACTTTAGTTTTTAGTGTGTAAGTGTGGGCCTATTATACCTGGTCTCACACAGGGTTCAAGCTATACAGTAATGTGTCTTTGTGAACTGATTTCAATCTGGCAAGTTTCGTTAAATGCGTCTGATAGAGTAAATGGAAACATGTTTGAATATATAAAAAAATGCATTGAATCAGAGTGCAATACGCTTTTCGAGTTGGTGTTCGAGTGCCGAAGTTTTGTATATAAAATGTGTGAGAAGCGGGTGGGTCCCCAAAATGTGATGGATAAAATATGCAGGAAAGGGTGGGTGAGTAAACAAATCTGCAGAGTGAACATTTCCACCTATGTTCACGCATTTTTTGCGCCCCCTTCCCGAGAAGTCTTGAAGTTTTTAACCCTTTACCCAACGTAACGACCAAAACCGGCCAGCGCTATTCACGAAAATCGCCAATTAATTTTCATTATTTTCGTTTTTTTTATCTCCAGAAAATAGGTTATGGCTCCTCTTTTGAACGAGCTCGTTCCAATGAGGGGTCATAACCTATGTTTTTGAGACAAAAAATGAAACAAATTAGTTATTCAAGAATTTTGTTTGCAAGTGTCGTCTGCTTTTCATGTTGGGTAAAGGGTTAACTATAATCCAGGCTGACTTGTTGTCCAACTACATCACCAAGGCATGTCATCGACAAAGACATGCCTTGATGATTTTATTTGAATATTAGTCAGTTGAAGCTCAAGGCATCGCAGTCGGGACAAATCATGTATGCACCCCCTCCCAAACAATCATCTTCGCGATGCCCCTGGGTACGTTGGCAACACAGATGCACCAAATTATATTGTGATAGCAATCTATTTAATCTGATTAGTAATGTATTTAAACTGATTACTAACCCGTTTAAATGGATTAATCAAATGTGACATCGTGAAAGTAAACCATTTAATCGGATTAGTGATCTATTTAATCAGATCTATTTGGACTCCCGCGTTGTGTCCTTGGAATGCACTTAACCCCGATGGCCACATGGGCGCACGATGACGCCGTGTACTAGGGCGTACTGCACGTCGATGGTACGCATGTCTTCAACCAATCTAACCCTGCCTGTGCTGCAGTGCAGAGTTGCGATGTTGAGGAGCTGGCAGCTTCTCATCGTTGCTTGGTGGTTCTCTCCGGGTACTCCGGCTTCCTCCACCCGTAAAACTGTCACGGTCATGATTAGCCATTGTGCATAAGTATATGACCGTAAACACCAATAAATAAATAAATAAATAAATAAATAAATAAATAAATAAATAAATAAATAAATAAATAAATAAATAAATAAATAAATGGATTAGTAATCTGTTAGGTGAATGAGTAATCATATTGGATGGATTGCTAATCCATTCAAACGGATTTGTAGTTCAATTAAAGGCATTAGTGAAATCCGTTTAAACGGTTTAAATATTCTGTAAATGAATAACTAATCCGAAAAAGCGGATTACTATCACAATCTTACATTTGATTAATCCTTTTATATTAATTAGTAATCAATTTAAGAGGATTACTAATCACACTGTTACGTGACGCTTGTGCGCTGTTGTTAAAACTGGAGAAACATTTTATACTTTTAGATATACTGGGCACAAATACGGATGTTTATTTTTGTCCTGGTCGGATCACACCTTTTCTACATTCGCATTTATGTTAATTACCTTATCTGCCTTGTCCATCCTGTCTGAGAGTTTGGAATCCCAAACAAACTTAAATAACTTGCTGTTTGGAATGTAATTCATGTAACGTAGCTTTCCAATATCAATACTATCTTTAACAGCCACCCAACAAAATTTCCTTATGACCGCTTCCACTGTGGCAGCGATACTTGATCCGGTTATCCACCGATCCTCATCATTTTTCAGAATCTCCAAGTTCCTCACTATCGTTTGGTTCAAAGGGATTAATCCGTTGCTTAGGTAAATGTAATACTTGGTAATCCCACCCTGTCCCAAATAGTTTTTTTTTCCAATTAACAGCCTGATAAAGCAAATCCTTTTCAGAAGTTTTGATTGAATGAGTGTTGTCCTCCCTTTTGTGTTACGTTTGTTGGTGTGGTTTCTGAACATTGTCCCTACCAGTGACACACGCGTTCTCCTCTAAGTAATCCTATTCTCCTGTTTCCCACAATGTTATTTTCTTCTTACTTCCCCCTTCACCAATTGAAAACTTACCCAACCTCCAACTTTGGGAGTCATCTACTCTACAGCACATGGGTATTACCTTACTCAAGATTGTTTTCGTTCAATTCAAGTCGCCATTTATCCATGTACTTTCCCACAATGGTTAACATTTTTTCTAGTCTCGCTTCACCCTCGGCATTCCATAAATTATTCTAAAACTTTTATGTACAAGGCAAACAGAATCGATGACAGGATATCCCCTGCGTAAGGCATATCTTAATTGGAACACTTTTTGTTGTGATATTCCCAGGCTGAGAACATTCTGCACATCCATGTGCAGTGCTTTCATGATTTCGACAAAACTTCCTCCAAATTCAATGCCTTCGTGTTTCCGCCACATTTCCGCCCTCCATACTCCGTTGTATGTTTTTTTTCACATCTGAGAAGGCAATAAAAATCTTTTTCTTACTGACTTTTGTTGTTTCTATCAGTTTCGAAAGACTAAATAACTGGTTTGTGACCCTTCTTCCTTTCAGAACCCATTTGGGATTTGGCCAAGGATTCTCCTTTCCTCCACAACTTTCGCAAGTCTTCCAAAGAGAACCTTGCAGAATAACTCCCAAATACTGCCACTAACCGATATCCCTTCTATAATTAAAACGTCTCAGCTTATTTTTTTTATGAATATATGATTAAAGGTTACCGTTTTCCTTCCACTCGTTTGAGACCTCTTTCAGATTGCTATGTCAAATAAATACTGCTGTAAGCTGCTTGTGTAGTGGATCACCTCCTCTTTTAAAAAAAACTCTTTTGGAATTTTGTCAGTACTCGCTACTTTGCAATTCTTTAACTTGGTGGCTGTTTTTCGTACTGCTGCATAACCTCAACTGCGATGCACACTAATTTGGATAAGTTTTCTGTATTTTCCATCTTACATTCTGGAGGAATCCCTTCCACCCATCTCCAGTCATTTACTCTCTACCAATGTTTGATCTTTGCTGGCGCAATACTGTCCTGGTCATCAGAGCTATTGCCACACACCTTAAATCCCTGTGAGGTATTGCATTTGTTAGTTTCATTTACCCATTTCCAGAGCACATTGGAACTTGACCACCCCCTCCCTTTTTTCCGTATTGTCTTAATGGGATTACCATTCCGCTGTTTCCTATTTTTGTCCTTAATTAAATTTTTTTATTGCCTCCTCTTGATATATTCTTTGACACTTCGAGTGCATAACTATATCATTCACCCCCCCCCCCCCCTCATTTGTCTGCTTCTTCTGCAAGCAACACGTATTTTTCTTTCTCTTTTATTGTATTTTGAGCTCGTTGTTTACATTATATCCTAATTTCTTTGTTGTCACTCAAACCCCTCTATGACTTTCCTCCCAGCATCTATTAGACTTAATTCTCACTATTGAGTCAGCCAGCTCCTGAATGTTATCCCCAGATGACATATTTTCTAGCTTTGATTTTAATTCCTCCCCAAAATGCCCACAGTCTGCTTCATTCCCAATTTCCATATGCCCTTGAAGGTCACTCTAGATTTTGCTATTGTTTTGTCACCCACCCCAATGTTATCAGTTTGTGATAACTATCCAATACGTTTTCATTATTTCATTTCTCTATTCTGTGTTAAAAAAACATTAGAAATTGGTACGTTTTCAAAACGAATCTCTCTCTCTCTCTCTCTCTCTCTCTCTCTCCAAGTGTGCCAGATTTATTAGAGCCGTCGCCCTCCCTTTATCAATGTGAATACACTATAAAATGAGTTGGGTTAAAAAAGTTTTCTTCTCACATTTCATTCATGGTTACCTTTGAGACTTTTTATTTCTTCTTATATTATTTTTTTAAAAAAACACTTATCTTGAAGAACAAACAACATTTTTTCCCGAGAGAGATCGCCAGTTATCTCAAACAATGGAAAAAAGCAACCACAAAAAATTATTGTCCTTTCCATAACCCCCCAATGGTAAATAAACTCTGGAATAATACACAATCAAGAAAATATCTTTTAGTTTTCAGCTCCCGATTACGTGTAATATATTTAACTTCGCCGTCGTTACGTTTCTGTGATTTTAGCTCGATCGAAAATTATATGAAGGAATTGTTTAATTCCCTATGGGAATTTGTGTGTATTTTCGGAAGAGCGTCCATTTTGCAACAATGCACAAGTGACGTAACTGGGACCGTACATTTGAGAATAGGTAAATTTGAATTTTCACGGCTTGCCTTTGCAGAAGGCGTGTTTTGACGAAGTTGGATTATCAGTTCGTCGTGATGATGGTTCAAAATAAAACTCAAGTCTTGTTCAAAACGCGTTAGTGAACTGGTGAATAAATAAAATATACATGTATTGTAGTCGTGACGTAAATTATTTTATTAATAGTGCCGTACCAGTTTTCCAAATTTGTCATGTCTTGCCGACAACTGCCCTCAGTAGTATGTTGCTACAGATTCCATTTAGGCTTTGATTGTTTGTGTGACAGTGACACGGGTACAGGCGAAAACAGCACCGTGTGAAATCCGGGGCCCGTTACTTTCGGTTTGGCACAGGAGTCCGGATTTCTTGGGTTTGGACTGACCCCATGCAAATATGGCCTAATAGACCTTGTTTTAATTTTTTACCTTGGCACGTCCTTTGAATTCGCCCCCCCCCCCCCCCACACACACACATACACAAGATTCTGATTTCTGCGTCAAATGATAAAGAAGGAGGTGTATCGTGAATCCAGGTTGGATACATTCCAGGGCCGAGGAAAGGGTGGGGTTGGGGGAGGGGGAGGAGTGTTATTGCTTTTAATGTTTAGAAGTCACTGCTAAACAACAAGAAAACCATGAGATAGTTGGGAGGGGAGATGTATCCTCTCATTTTTAACTGCTCAATTTTCCACAAATTTATTAGAGAACCATAGGTTAAATACTCGGTTTCAAAACGAAACACAAAAAAAGGCAGAATTTAAATGAATTAATTTCGCCATCGGAACTGGTGCCGTTCTCGCCACAATCAATTGGTGCCGTTTTCGCTCACTCGGTGCCGTTTGCTCCAGGTGCCGTTTTCACACGGTGCCGTTTTCACACGGTGCCGTTTTCGCTATAACCCGACACAAGTCCAAGTAACCAATTTTCTTTTAAGAAAGTATATAACTAATAGCACGAGAGAATTGGCATCTTCGAATACAACCCTGACGAATACGTATAATCACTAGAAAGCTTATTGGAAATTTTAGGGGAGGGGGGGGGGGGCGGGCGTCACGAATACGTCACTTCGTGATCACGCTGCCCCCTCCCCCCCCCCCCGCCATTTCTCAGCAAGCACCTGATAAATCTTCTGAGGGAGAAATCACTAAGCAAAGTTGATCAGAGAATTTATATAATATTAATCATATTTCGACTTCACTGATTATATCCAGCACAGGCGTATATAGACCAACGGGCCAACCTTTTTTCCATGGCTGCGGGGGAGGGGGGGGGGGGGGTGGGCGGGGGGGGGGAGAGGGGGCTGGAAGATTTTGCCCGAAAAGTAACTACGTGCGTAGCCCTGGTGTGGATGTTCGTGAGCGTGTCTTCTCCTACTGATGGGATTAAGGGAACCCTCCCCGGGAACATTTTTAAAAATCTGATCCGCTTGAGTGTTTCTAGAGAACCCAGACTACCTTTCGAACCTTGTAATTGGAAGAAAAGACGATCGCTTTTGTAGAGGTGCCTGGCTGAATGTGTTCGAGCGGTCTCGTCTGGTATCAGTCAACTGCAATAAAACATTATATGCTTCTCGGGATTCAGCTGGAGTAAATACGTGTAATGTAAGGCCTGTGTGCCCATAGCATTAGAGGATCGAACTCTACAGATGGATGAGGCTTTAACACTATTCACGTGGGTCGATATACTATTAATAACAGTTTGGCTGGCCGCTGATTTGCCGTGGTTCTCAGTTGAGAAGGTTTTGGTTACTCATGTGCTTCCTACTGCCTCCCGATTCCCACGCATCTTTCCTCCCAATACTGAGACGAACTGCTTGAAGACACTCTGTACCCCCATTCTTTACAATCCCTCCAATAAGCATACTAACCATCGCATTTGTGTCAACCACTAACCACGTCCTTTATTCTCCCATCCCACGTCCTCATTATACTACTCCCAGTGAATTTTGATCTAGAAGATTGAGATTTTGGACTTCCTAATAAAACGTATTCCAAGGTCACCACTACGCCCAAGTTACACATTTGGCTCTCCTTTTCCACCGTCTTTCCCAATTCCCCCTAATCTCCAGTGATCGCGACCTCAGCTTGAACAACAGTAACCACCCCTCCCCTTACAATGGTGCCATTGTCAAGGTACTCTTCAAAACCTGTCTTCTCTTTGTCACGCAGGCCACACAAAGACCTCTTTCTTTTGACCTACTCTCGCCAATTTTGGTTACAATCCCCATGACTCTTTCTCTAACGTTTTTTTTTTACCTTTGGTTGTCTCTATTTCGGAGTTCGATACATTGTTTGGATAAATCCCTACAAACTTCTACCATTACTGCAGTTAATTATAACGAAATTTTTAAAAACCTTAAGCTATGAATTATTATCTCGACTGTCTAATATTTCTACATACCTGTGTTACTTCCACTGGGTCCAGTGGCGGCTCAAAGGTGTCGCCCCTCTGGATATACTTTAGCAAGGGGCGTCATATATGCCCAAGACCTAAAGTGGGTTGCTAATAGAATTATAGATGGCGGCGGGGAGTATCCCCGGGAAAATTAGAAAAAAGATTTCAATCCCCGAGGGCTTTTTGGCCACTAAATAAACTATGTTCCCATTCAGCCTGCAACATTTTTCAGTGGGTCGGTAGATGGTGTGACATTTTATATAGTAAAATCAGTCAGTAACTGGATCTTTCGGCCACTTGGCCTTATTTGCCACATTGTGGGGACCTAAGAAGTGATGTCACAGTAATGTGACCCAATTTAACTCATGTTAGATTGTCATGGTAGCCCGCGGAAGCGGCCATCCTGTGACGTCATCTCCATAGTGACACGTGGTCTTAGTGCGTATGCGCAGCGCGTGTTGTTAAGGTGATAGTACTTCTGTCGGACATTTTTGTCTGATGGAGGCCGCCATCTTGGTTTCTAAGGTAGCACGTGGTTGCTAAGAGCCTGAATGGCCTACACCAAGACGGGGGTATGTGCGGAGGGTTTGTTTGTTTGAATAGGAGTAAATCTGATTACCCAGAAAAACCCACCAATCCATCCCAACCACCCATAACGACTATTTGATATGGATTCCTCACGAATCCTTCTTTTTTCAATAACAGGTACGTTCCTTTGTATAAGAGTAGTTTTACTTTGTAGAATTACCACAAACAAGCCGACAATCCATCCAAATCACCAAAATGCGCCCAAAACAACCGTAACGGACTTGTACTCCCCATCTAGGGTTTTCTACCATAGTATGTGAAGGTTCCAGCTGTTAGTCAAATAGTGATTCGAAATTCGAAATTTCTAGACGTTGATTTTATTTTTTTGGGGGGGGGGAGGGGAGCCTCACTCCCGCGACAACGAACGCGCACGTCATCGAGAAACGTGACGTTTTTACGACATACATGTAACAATGATTATAGCTGAATTCCCTGTGACCAAGAGGGGTGGCAACCGCCCCCCCCTCCCCTCGTCTCATGCGCTTCAAATGACCTCCCGTTAATTTATGATATGTGTTAGTTCTGGTGTAGCCGTTTAACTTTCTCCCTACATTTCACCCCCACCCGATAGGATAATATCTCGTGTGTTTCCCCTCTCTAAATATAAAAAAAAAAACATTTGCTTTTAAAAAGCTTATTTCTGGCGCCCAAGATTGGTGAAAGATGAAAAGATACACGCAGGCCATGACGGAATATCTCACCCCCTGCCTCCGCTATGTGACTTTGCATTCGATTTATATATTCTTTTTTTCTTCATATTTGAAGATTTTGTTTGTAAAGTTAAAACTTTGAGCTATAACTGAGACGTTGTAACTTTTCCTCTTAGTAATGTGGAAGAGAGATAATCCACGCACACTGAAAACTACTTACGGTAAGTTTTACAAGCCTAAAATTAACCTACCCTCGCGAAGTATGTTACAATTTTTTTTCTAACGATTATTTGAATGGTATTAAAGGCCGACGACCCAAAACATATGTAAAAAACGAACGCGAATTACTTTGGCGAAGTCCAAGTTCAATGTTATTGCACTGGTTCGGACGGGTGGGGGAGGGGAGGGGGTCGAAACATGACACGTCCTGAATAGCCATGTTAATCTTTTAAAATTTAGTTCAAGTTATATGCTCTGCCCAGACTTCAAAGAGTATGGGCTATAAATTCACTGGCAGAGAAAAATTGGAACGTGTGTCTAGAGGTGGAGTGCATTTTTGTGAGCATCGTGTACACAGTCAGTGATGCCAGATCGAGGATCTGCCGCCAGCTATCTCAACCCCATACTGTCTTGAATCTGTTTCCTTGCAAGACACATATATGCGATAAACCAAAGATGGTTAGCCCATTCCCCAAACTTGATTTCAATGCGATTCGCTTGACTTAATTATATTCTACGCAGTTCAAGGGCAGGACAGAGCCGGAGTGGACTTCAGGTGGTGGAGGTGGGGTGGGGGGGGGGGGGGGCTTGTTTTAGGTTTCATGTTGGTAAATTTGGCGAAATGGAAGTAAAAGCCAGTATTCTGACAACAATATACTTTAGAGCTTGATTTTTCGATAAGTAATCCGCGTTGGATGCAAAAAACGTTACATCTGGGCGCGGTGGCTCAGCTGGTAGGGGTACAGGCTGCAAGCCGAGAGGTACTCTCTTCGAACCCCACCTGCGGCAACCGGGTTGTGTCCTTGGACAAGACACTTCACCCCATTGCCCACGTTGGGGCATGGTGGCGTTGTGTACTAAGGCCTACTGCTCCTCGTGGATGGAGCACCTGTCTTCAACCAATGTTATAACCCTGCTTGTGTGGAGTTACCATGTTGTGGAGCTGAGAGTTGCTTGCCATTGTTCGATGGTTCTCTCCGGGTAATCCGGCTTCCTCCATCTGTAAAAATGTCGTAGTCATGATTAGCCATTGTGCATAAATATGTGGCTTTAAACACCAATAACTAACTAACTAACTAAATACGGTACATAATTTGGTTCTTCAATCAGAAATCTGTTGAAATCAGTGTTTTGGTCTTCAATCAGAAACCTGTTGAAATCGGTGTTTTATCGCCGAATGGGGTGGGGATAAACCCCATATATTGAAAAATATGGGGTTTATCCCCACCCCAATCGGCGATAAACTTCGACTCTACTAAAGAATTTTCATCGAAAAGGAATTTTCGGCAGAAAAACATTATTAAATCACAAGTCTGCTTTCGTGCACAATGTTTCTAAAGCTGTTACAAAATTTATCAGTGTGAACTTCAAAATTTTATTTAGAAAGCCTCAACAGTTATTTTCCGACGTATTTTATTTATTTTATAGAAACGGTCATCACTTTGTGATCGTAAGTTTCTCTTGGGCCCGAATTTCGCAACAAACGTACCGATGTTGTGGAACGGTTCAGATTTATGTTTTGTTCTGTATTCAAATCCATCAAAACACAACTCCTTGCAACAACCTCGAAACCCTCAGGTAAAAATAGATTATGCTATCCGTTACGTCATTGGTAAACAAACATGTCGGCTGCTGGCGTAAAATGACAACAGCGGTGAGCTTTTGAGTGAAATCAAGAGAAAATGAAAAACCCACCGATAAGGTAGTAATGCGAAAATTTTCTCCTTCATCTATTCTTTAATTTGAGTGGTTGATTATAATTGAATAACAAACAGAACAGGAGATACGCGATATAGTCTTACGCCAAGTATGTTTTGGAAAATACTATAAAATTATTATTATTATTAATGATAATAATAATATTCTTCAGAATTTTAATTTTCGACGTGTGCGGATGCTGACCCACCACAAAGTTGTGTTGGTCTTTCAAACTGCAGAAAATGCACGAGGATGTTTCTGGTGAATAAATAACAACCACGAATTACAGGTGGTGATGACATCAACATTTCTTTGAAAATATTTTGAATGTTTCACCGGGAGCGCGGTGGCTCAGCAGGTAGAGGTGCAGGCTGCAAGCCGAGAGGTCCTCGGTTCGAATCCCACCTGCGGCAACCGCGTTGTGTCCTTGGGCAAGACACTTCATCTCCATTGCCCGCGTGGGGGCACGTAGTTCAGCGATCGGAACGTAGTGGCTACCCCTCTACGTTCAGATTCTTCCCATTCAATCCTATAGAAAAAGTTCCCATCAAGTTTTTATGGGAACTCAAAACTCGAAATTAGGAATATATATCAAGCTTTCGCCCTTATTACCGGCTGCAATCGATAGTACACGTATTTCCTTACATTTGGGAAGAGTTTATTAATCCAAACTAGGTTTTATCCTTTAAATGTCGTCATTTGTGTACTCGTGAGGCGGCGACGGAGATTTCAAAATCGGCCATGTTGTTGTTTAAATATAAAACAGTAAAAACGATAACCCGGTAATGGCGCCGAAACGAATCGACCTTTTCATCAATGCGGAATAGGAAATTCGATCGCAATTGTGCAGAATGGGTTTGATAATCTGCTCTGTGCGAATGCGACCGAGTTTGATGACCTACTCTGCACAATTGCGATCGAATTTCCTATTCCGCATCGATGAAAAGGTCTATTCGTTTCGGCGCCATTACCGGGTTATCGTTTTTACTGTTTTATATTTAAACAACAACATGGCCGATTTTGAAATCTCCGTCGCCGCCTCACGAGTACACAAATGACGACATTTAAAGGATAAAACCTAGTTTGGATTAATAAACTCTTCCCAAATGTAAGGAAATACGTGTACTATCGATTGCAGCCGGTAATAAGGGCGAAAGCTTGATATATATTCCTAATTTCGAGTTTTGAGTTCCCATAAAAACTTGATGGGAACTTTTTCTATAGGATTGAATGGGAAGAATCTGAACGTAGAGGGGTAGCCACTACGTTCAGATCGCTGAACTAGGGGGCACGATGACGCCGTGTACTAAGGCGTACTGCACGTCGATGGTGCGCATGTCTTCAACCAATCTAACCCACTGTGCTGCAGTGCTGAGTTACGATGTTGGGGAGCTGGCAGCTGCTCGTCGTTGCTCTGTGGTTCTCTCCGGGTATTCCGGCTTCCTCCACCCGTAAAACTGTCACGGTCATGATTAGCCATTGTGCATAAATATGTGACCTTAAACACCAATAAATAAATAAATAGAATGTTTCACCAGTTATTTTCTTGGTGGTTTTGAGGGGAATGTAAACAGAAATAATTGGGTGACTATCGTCGTATCCAATTTTTTTAGCTCAACTTTTTTGAGGTATTGTCATGGCCCGTCGTCCGTCCGTCCGTCCGTCGCGCCCGCAAGACGGCTCGGGCTAGAGGCCGTATTTATGAACCGATCTTTACGAAACTTCTTGGATACCTTTGTTATCAAGGTGGGACGAGAACGAGTGTTTTGGGGTCCGGTCCGAAATTCAAGATGGCCACTGGAAGCCATTTTGTACAAAATTAGGTGCAATCAGATTTTTGCGCAGACCTTCCATATGAAAGCTCTAATTTGAATAATTTTTTGTATGAATGTTTAGTACCATGGGATACATCACATACATTACGGGTTTTTTTCTCGTGCGTAAATTATGCAAATTAGACTAACTTTGATTTATTTAGTGTTACTTTCAGCACTGTAAGTGCAAATGCCAATACGGCTCGGGCTAGAAGCCGTATTTATGAGCCGATCTTTACGAAACTTCTTGGGTACCTTTGTTATCACCGTAGGACGAGAACGAGTGTTTTGGGGTCCGGCCTGAAATTCAAAATGGCCGCTGGCAGCCATTTTGTACAAAATTTTGTGCAATCAGTTTTTTGCTCAGAACTTCTATATGAAAGCTCTGATTTGAATAAATTTTTGTGTGAATGTTTACTAACATGGGATGTATCACATATAATACTTATGTCATATTCTTTAGACCATTGCAGTCACCTTGTAATTGATTTACTATGGTTGACTTGGTCACAACAAAACTCCTTTTTCTCTTATTCATTATTGTTGACTTGGTCACAAGAAATACTGATTCCTGTCATATTCATTATTGTTGACCTGGTCACAGCAAATACTAATTCTTGTCATATTCAAAGTTGAGCTACAGTGTCATTGACACTTTCATTTATATTTATATTTATCTTTTTGATGCACTCTTAGTGCGATTGCAACCTTATATCATATATATTAAATATGCTGATGTTTCCAAAACATTGTTATAAAATCTAAATATTAATAATTAACTTTTAACCCTTTACTTAACCTGAAAAGCAGACGACACTTGCAAAAAAGAAATTCTTGAATAACTAATTTGTTTCATCTTTTGTCTCAAAAACACGAGCTCGTTCCAACGAGGGGTAATAACCTATGTTTTTGAGACAAAAAATGAAAAAAATAATGAAAATTAATTGGTGATTTTTGAGAATTGCGGTGGCCGGTTTTGGCCATTATGTTAGATAAGGGTTAACGAATTTTTGTTCTGGCCACTTATTCTCGCTATTGTGAGGTACAACTCTACAAACCCAATGTCAACAGTTCTCTCATTTTGCTGTATATATGGGATGAGACCCAGATTTTTTATATTTTGTGTCATAAAAGAAATAAAAGTGAAAGTATGGTATATATGTTAATGAAGCTGATGTAAACAGAAAACCGTCATCTTGGTGCACGTTGGGATGAAGGATTTTCTCAGTACGTGTGGTAGGCGGTACTATTGACAGGTGAAATCCCCAGTGTGTTTGGTCAGACACCCGAGAAAACTACCACAGAAACACAGCAATTTCACGGATGGCCTGGTCTCTATTGTTTGTGACACCTCAATGACTGTTTTCAGACATCACTCTTCTTGTTTGGATGTAATGCAACTCATACAGTTGTGATCACTTTAGAAGGATGTGTCATCTGGAGAACATAATCTTTGAACTGATGAGCTAGAAATATAAAAAAAATATTAAGTAACATTTCTCTTCCAATGCAACTCGTGTATTTAAATGGTGTTTATGTGTACACTTAAACCACGCAGCTTGAAAATAACGTTTATTCAAATCCCATTCCTCGGTCATGTCTGAGTTTTGCTTGGATTGAGTCGCTTTCGGCAAAATGGTACTTGTTCTGAGTTAAAGACTGTCATAGAAAACGTGATTGACTGAAATGACCCACCATACTCTCTGACTTGACTGCGATTTGCTGATAGTACCAAAGAGGAATTCACATAAGGAAAAACAGAATAATTTGTTGTGGTATCATTCTAATACAACGCTATAAATGACACTGCCAATGAGCTCAACAGTGGCATTCTTTTACGACCACAAATCACATGTACTGTAATTTTGTGACTTGTTCTGAATGCTCCTTAATGTTTAAAGACCCGTTTCAGGCTTTTGCTATCTCAGACCATGTGCCCTGACCATGCCATCTTCAGGAGGTTCTGCTGACAATAAAAATAACACATGAGCTGTGATTTCTAGTCAGGTCTTGACTGTCTTAATAGCAAGCCAAGACTTGACTAGAAATCATTGCTAAGCAGGTGGACATGTACAGGTTGTAGTCTAGTGGGAATTCAGGACAGCTGCCCAGTCCGTTGAGGATTAACAAAACTGAAAAAAATCAGTCACTTCTGTCATGAAAATGAACGTTTCAACTTTTATAAAGCCTCAACACGAACTTAGAAATAACGAATGAAGGGAAATTTGAAAATTCTTATCGGTATTCAACGATTGGTTCGGTTTGATTTTTTGGTATACCCATGATATCGGTATCAGTCCGGTTTTCGGTATATTGTCCATCTCTAGTCCTAGGGAATTCCCAAACGTTATGGTTGAACTGTCAGGTGACAACATTGCATTTGGTCAAAAATTAAAACATGTCGGATTTCTTTAAAAGTGAAGAATGTTATGTATCTTAAAAATTAGGAGATAGCTGGTTTTGTATTTATTTTTGTTTTCTTGATTTATCGCCATTTTTTTACTTCGCTTCCAATTGACGGGTTATTTTGCCCATTTCCCATTGAAAACGCTAATGTTTAATAACGCATAGCTCCGTGTAAATAATACACATAGCTATGACATTCCTCACACTTTTACATTCACGGGGGCCCTATTAAACGCGTTTTGTTTCAAAATTAAACCTTTATCCAAAATTACGTCAATTTGACGGTTTTTCATGAACGTTTGATATCTACCTGCTTGTTGGAAACAGCTTAAACCGATTCTCCAACAACAAAAGTGGCACTGTGGGCGCCGCATAGGATCGAATAAAAATAAGAAACCTTTATGCACATCTAGTGGTGCTTCCTGAACACTTTCAGCATTTCAAATTCTCTGACAACAAAAGTGGCGCTATGGGTGCCACATGGGGCCAAATAAAAATTCCCCACCCTTTATGCACATCTAGAGACCCTGTCTGAACATATGAACATACTTTCATACTTTCATACTTGCCGTATGAGGCTGACTAAAAGACCCGAAACCTTTATGCACATCTAGAGACCCTACCTGAACCCATGAACACACTTTCAAAGTTTCGAATTAAAAGCCCTGGGAGTCTTTCGCCAGAAACTGATTCTCTAACGACAAAAGTGGCACTCGAGTGCCACATGGGGCCGAATAAAAAATTTCAAACCTTTATGCATACCCTACCTGAACATTTGAACACACTTCCAACATTTAAAATTAAAACCCCTGCGAGCCTTTCGCTGGAAACCGATTCTCTAAATTCAAAAGTGGTGTACTACGGGCGCCACATGTTGCTCACTAAGAAATCCCAAGCCTTTATACACATCTAGAGACCATACCCTGAACATATGAAGACACTTTCAACGTTTCAAATTAAAACCCTAGGAACCTTTCGCCGGAAACCGATTCTCTGACAGCAAAACTGGTACTACGGGAGCCACATGGGGCCGGATAAAAAATCCGAATCCTTTTTAGACATCTAGAGACCCCACCGGAACATATGAACACACTTTAAACCCCCAGGATAAGCAAAAATTGCATATCCTAGAAGTTTTTCAACAAAAGCAGTATTTTAGCTGAGCCTTTTAGTGATGCCACTGGCATGAATTGGGGACCAAAATTTAAACTAAACCTATTTTTATGTGTACCCATACTATGTATGGTACACATAATGCTGGCATCCGGGGTGGCCATCCGTCGTTCGTCCATCCTTTGTCCGTCCGTCCGCCTGTCCGTCTGTCCGTCCGTCTGTCCGTCCGTCCGGCGTCCGTATCCATTTCTTTGGCATTCGATAACTTGAAAAATATTGCTTGGATTGTCAAGTTACTTTATATTTGTGTTCAGGTTACTGATGTGCCGAGCTGTATAGTTTTTGGTGTAAATCTGATAATTTGATCCTGAGATTTTAACCCTTTATCCTTCAAATTGAAAATTCCACCAATCCCTTTGGCATTCGATAACTTGAAAAATATTGCTTGGATTGTCTAGTTGCTTTATATTTATGTTCAGGTTACTGATTTGCCGTGCTGTATAGTTTTTGATGTAAATCTGATGTTTTGATCCCGAGATATTAACCCTTTATCCTTCAAATTGAAAATTCCTTCAATCCCTTTGGCATTCGATAACTTGAAAAATATTGCGTGGGTTGTCAAGTTACTTTAAATTTGTGTTCAGGTTACTGATGTGCCGAGCTGTATAGTTTTTGGTGTAAATCTGTTATTTTGATCCCGAGATATTAACCCTTTATCCTTCAAATTGAACGTCCGCCGTCCGTATCCATTTCTTTGGCATTCGATAACTTGAAAAATATTGCTTGGTTTGTCAAGTTACTTTATATTTGTGTTCAGGTTACTGATGTGCTGAGCTGCATAGTTTTTGGTGTAAATCTGATAATTTGATCCTGAGATTTTAACCCTTTAACTTTCAAATTAAAAATTCCTCCAATCCCTTTGGCATTTGATAAGTTGAAAAATATTGCTTGGATTGTCTAGTTACTTTATATTTGTGTTCAGGTTACTGATTTGCCGAGCTGTATAGTTTTTGGTGCAAATCTAATGATTTGATCCCGAGATATTAACCCTTTATCCTTCAAATTGAAAATTCCTCCAATCCCTTTGGCATTCGATAACTTGAAAAAGATTGCTTTGATTGTCAAGTTACTTTATATTTGTGTTCGGGTTACTGATGTACCGAGCTGTATAGTTTTTGGTGTAAATCTGTTATTTTGATCCTGAGATATTAACCCTTTATCCTTCAAATTGAACGTCCGGCGTCCGTCCGATTCTTTGGCATTCGATAACTTGAAAAATATTGCTTGGATTGTCAAGTTACTGTATATTTGTGCTCAGTTTACTGATGTGCCGAGCTGTATAGTTTTTGGTGGAAATCAGATAATTTGATCCTGAGATTTTAACCCTTTGTCCTTCAAATTGAAAATTCCTCCAATCCCATTGGTATTCGATAATTTGAAAAATATTACTTGGATTGTCAAGTTACTTTATATTTCTGTTCAGGTTACTGATGTACCGAGCTGTATAGTTTTTGGTGTAAATCTGTTATTTTGATCCTGAGATATTAACCCTTTATTCTTCAAATTAAAAATTCTTCCAATCCATTTGGCATTCGATAACTTGAAAAACATTGCTTGGATTGTCAAGTTACTTTATATTTGTGTTCAGGTTACTGATGTGCTGAGCTGCATAGTTTTTGGTGTAAATCTGATAATTTGATCCTGAGATGTTAACCCTTTATCCTTCAAATTGAAAATTCCTCCAATCCCTTTGGCATTCGATAACTTGAAAAAATTGCTTGGATTGTCTCGTTACTTTACATTTGTGTTCAGGTTACTAATTTGCCGAGCTGTATAGTTTTTGATGCAAATCTAATGATTTGATTCCGAGATATTAACCCTTTATCCTTCAAATTGAAAATTCCTCCAATCCCTTTGGCATTCGATAACTTGAAAAATATTGCTTTGATTGTCAAGTTACTTTATATTTGTGTTCAGGTTACTGATGTACCGAGCTGTATAGTTTTTGGTGTAAATCTGTTATTTTGATCCTGAGATATTAACCCTTTATCCTTCAAATTGAACGTCCGGCGTCCGTATCCATTTCTTTGGCATTCGATAACTTGAAAAATATACCTTGGATTGTCAAGTTACTGTATATTTGTGCTCAGGTTACTGATGTGCCGAGTTGTATAGTTTTTGGTGGAAATCAGATAATTTGATCCTGAGATTTTAACCCTTTGTGCTTCAAATTGAAAATTCCTCCAATCCCATTGACATTCGATAACTTGAAAAATATTACTTGGATTGTCAAGTTACTCTATATTTGTGTTCAGGTTACTGATGTGCCGAGCTGTATAGTTTTTGGTGTAAATCTGATAATTTGTCCTGAGATATTAACCCTTTATCCTTCAAATTGAAAATTTCTCCAATTCCTTTGGTAACTCAAAAAATATTAATCCGATTGTCATGTTACTTTATATATGTATTCGGGTTTCTGATGTGCTGTGCTGTATAGATTTTTATGTAAATCTGATAATTTGATCCGGGGATATTAACCCTTTATCCATCAAATTAGACACTCCTCCAATCCATTTCTATATGTACCCATACCATGTATGGTGTACGTAATGTCAGTATCCGTGGTGGCCCTCCGTCATACAACTTTCTACTAGTTGCGCGTATGGGTACACATCTGACGATTTGATCGACCTATTTTTTGGCATCTGTATACCATACTTAAGAAGTACGGTAAGTTTCAAAATCATAGCTCGAAACATGGACATACGGTCGGAGAACATCACTATACATTTTTTATACACTATAACTATACATTTTTGAAAATGCGGGGATAATAATATATAGCATTAATCAAGTGTGCATTGTAATGGATAGAATGAGTAAAAAACACATCTTGTATTGCTCCATCTATTAATTATTTTACTTTTCCTCAAAATATCTCAATTAACCAATTGTTTCTAAACTCCAGATATTAACACATTGTTTCTAAACCCTAAATTGTGGCCTGGCGATAACTATATGAAAAGCCGACCAACAATAAAACGCATCAGTGACGCACATAACTGACTGGTGATTTAAAATCAGAGAAATTTCCAACACACTGTATCAACTGTCTGTTGACGAGGAGACATGTCCAAAATTACATGATGTCCTTAATTGCATGCCCTATAATGTCCTTTATTGCATGTCCTAATATATATATAGAATGCGCATGTAGAGGAGTGAGTCGTTCTGAAAAGTGGTAATGCGGGTAATTTAAACTCCCATGTAATAAAGAGCATACATTACATGACTTGTTCCCGAGTCTTGAGACATCCATAGCAGGTAAATTTCGCCATGGTGAACATGCACTTTCTCTTGTAGGAATTTCATTGTATAAGGCTTGTGGATATTTGTCAATCGGTGGCACAGATGATGAGTGGATCAACAGCGTTCGACAAGCAGCAAAAAGAGATGGTATCCATATAGATATGTTGAGTGACGCTCAGTGCAGTACACTTGTCGGTTGCCAACTAAATCTCGAAGATGGCTGTGAGTGTATCTATGAACGCGCCAGTGCCGGTATTATTAATCCCAGGAAGTTAGTGGCAGCACAGATGACAATTGCATTGAACCAGGGCTGCGATATCATCAGAGATATCGTTATATCAGTCGATAAAACGATTGGACAAAACAGGCCAACCATCATGAGGCTCACGACAAGAAGGGGAACAGTTTACCACGCAAGAAAGGTTTTATTGACCACTGGTGTTTCCCTGTATTATAATTATTTGATAGACCACACGATTCAGCCAGATTTTACTCCAGATTTATTCACTGCAGTGAAATGTGAAATATCACAGGAAGATGCTCAAAAACTAAGGTAGACTATAGTATACGTAATATGGTCTGAAACTTTCTGGACCGTAATCATCCTTCTCTCAAATCTGTACTTCGGCTGTCGAAAAAAAAATGTTCCGTGATTCCACGAGACAACAGTTCTGTAAAAAGGAGCGACAATACATTGAAAATAAAGCAAGCTCCCAAGCCACCAGTCTAATTCTGTAAAGAATTCGACGCTTTTGTTGCCTCGAACCAATCTAGCCCTTACAAAAATTAGAAACAAACCAGCGGTCGATGGAAATATTGTTTACATAAATAGGAATAGATCAGGTTAGTAGGTAAGCTGTGTCGTTAATGGCAAATGTTGTAAACGTTTAGGTTTTTATGTTACATATTTGCCAAGAAAATTAGATTGAGATAAAAGGTACCGGCTCGATGGGAAAAGTTTTCGATCAAGACCTGAAAATGTGTACCTTTCACAACCTCAAGATCCGCAGAAGAGATATATCATAGAGTATGCCAGAAATACAGGTAACTATAGTTGAACTGCATCCCTGCTCACCTTGAGCTTTCTGGTTGTTGTGTTATGGGGCAAAATTAAAATTAAATCTGGAAAATGTTCGTTCTCTCTCCCTAACCCCCCCCCTCTCTCTCTCTCTCTCTCTCGCTCGCTTCCTTTTACCTTCTCTCTCATTCCCTCTGTATCTCTTCTCTCAAGTACTTCCCAAAAATTTCCTGAGTAAAGTTTGAAGCATGTGTCCCCCCTGCTCCTCCACCTATCCCTATGCCCTTGCAACTTGTAGCAACGTTATCGATTCAGCCTCGACCTATAGAGGAACATCATACGTCTTTTACCGATACCTTGGTGAGCTTTTAGACCAGAGTTGTTCATTTGCGTACTGGGTTCGGTAGAGGGATAAATATTTTTTTTTAAAATCAAAATACTCTTAATACGTTAACCCCATTTCTGCTTACATGTGTACGCTGTAAATTAAATGACAACAGGAATTTATTTGTATTTTATTTTTGTTTTTAAATGTTTTTTTTTTGTTTTGTTTATAGAACGGAACAGTAGAATTCTCCCATACAGCTGGTATTATCAAATCTTTACAAATTATATTCTGTATTTACTACCAAACTGAACTTTACACATCTTCAACATGGTACTGTTTTAGACGAGGCTATTATCCTGAAATATAATAATTGCCAACAAGAACAAAATAACATTAGATGCAGTCCAGTCGAATGATGTATATAATTCTATACGCCCTATAATTATGACAATTATACAGACGTTGGTAATCTTGAAAAAACCTTTTCCTTTATTGACCACTACTGTAAGTACCACTCACCAGAAACATTTAGCCAGTTAACAGTTAAGGGTAACTACCTTTTAACTTCGTTTCACATAAACTGTCAAAATCTGAATTCCCACTGGGACCCACTTAGGGACTTGCTGTGTGGTATTCAACATCACGGGGACACCTTTGACGTTATTGGCGTAACGGAAATAATCGAAGTTCCTGATAACCTCCAACATAGGCTAGCTGAATGTCAGCCACTTTTGCAGAAACCCGTCTCCGTGCGGGTGATGGCAGAGGTGGTGTCGGAAAATTCGTTAAAAAGAATGTGACCTATCACATACGGGAAGATTTATCAATTTTTATTTCCAACGTCTTTGCATCAATATTTATTGAAATTAATTATCGACATGACCGACCAGTTATAATCGGAACCATTCACAGATCTAACATCCCACCCAGAGCTGATTTGGACGAATTTATCTCAACTTTTTCAAGCAATACAGATGAGATAAACATCGAACACAAAAAGTATATATCATGGTAGACTTCAGTATAGGTATCTTTAAATTTCGAAAACATAATAAAACTCATAAATTTATCGACTGTTTTTTCGCGAATGGCTTTCTTCCGTGTATTACTGAACCGACGAGAGTAACGGACTACTCTGCGAACTTGATAGATCATATCCACAAGAATAATCCCGTAAAAGGGATTAAATCTGGTATCATCACTGCAGATGTTGTGGGCCATTTTATTGGTACAGTTTGCTGCGAATAAAGCAGCATCAAGACCAGATGTGTCCAAAAGGTTTCCAGGTGTATATTCAGTGAAAGAAATATAGCCACATTCAAACAACTATTGTCGACCTGCAACTTCTCGTCGGTTCTAAACAGACATGTCCAAACATCGACTTTGGAAATGATTTGAACATCAACTTAATGATATTTGATGCTGCGTTTTCACTCAAAGCCATGGTTGTGAAACACAAGTACCCCAGACGGCGACCGTGGATGACTGCTGGTCTTATACAATTATCTGTCAATAAAAATAAAGTATATCGTAGAAAGTTAACTGCCCCACTGAAATAAACAAATACAGTTATCGACGATTTTGTGAAATACTCTACGGGCTCAAACGCAGGAGTAAAGCCCTATACTTTGAACGGATTCTACTATTCATGCCAGCAAATCCGTTTCCACCCGGTCTTCTTGTTTTGTTGTCGAAGGTGTATACCTTCCAAACCCCACAAAAATTTCACAGGAAGTTAATAAATTCTTATCCAGTATAGGACAAAATTTAAGTGCCCAGGTTTCTTTCACAGGGACGAGCTACACAAAATTTTTGAACGAAGTAATACCTCATATATTCGTCATGACACCTAAGGCACCACAGGAAATAATATCATCTGGTAATATGAAATCAAAAATATGTAAAGATTCTAATTTTTATCTCAAGCAAAATTATGAAGTTAATTATCAATCGCCAGTCTGATCGCCAATGTAATAAACACGTCATTTGCTACTGATATTGTGCCTTACAAAATGAAAATCGCTAAAGTTCACCCACTCTTCAAATCTGTCAACCCCAAGGAAATAACCAATCAGTATACTGTCCGTTCTTTCAAAAGTTGCTTGAAAAAGCAGTAGGTGAAAACTTTGTAATTTTTTAAATAGTTTTGATGTTGAATATGACCATCAATATGGATTTAGGGCCAATCATTCAACAACTCACCCCGTATCGCAACTACTCCATAAAGCAGCCGACAACACTGACAAATCATCTAAAGATTGCACATTGGCCCTATTTTTAGATTTTTCAAAGGCTTTCGACACGAAAAATCATAATATATTACCTAGCAAATTGGATTCATGTGGTATTTAGGTTCTAAATCTGACACGAAGACTATGTGTTGTGGTGTACCACAACTTCCACAAGGTTCCATACTGGGCCGACTTCTTTTCCTTATCTGTGTCAACGATATTTTGAACATTCTATCTTTCTCAGATGATACAACAGTTCATAATTCACATCATAACAATGATGTTCTTTTCGGCCATATAAACAGAGAACTTTCCAGTTTACGAATATGGTGTTCCTCCAATATGGCATTGTATGCCAACAAAACTAATACACAATCCTTCAACCAATAAATAGCAGATACTGCTCTAATGATAGAACTACCTTAATCATCGACCATGAATTGAACCAGGTTGGCAACAATCATATCGAGTCTACTGCCAAATTTCTTGGAATACAAATAAATGAAAATCTAAACTTCAAGCAACACATCACGATGGTTAGTAAAAAATATCTAAAGCCAGTTATGCAATTAACAAGGCAATAAACATGCTTCTCAAATCCGCCTTAAGAACCCTGTACCTCTTGCTTGTACAGACACTTTGTCTATGTAATTGAGATCAGGGTAATACTAAGGCAGCAAAAAGTTATCTCTCCAACAAAAACAAGCGATATGAATAATTAACACTAAAACGCATAACTCACACAATAAGAGAACGAACTTGAGAATAACTTACAATGGATTGTTCCCAGATCTAAATTAAAAAAAAATACGCTGTTCAGAACTTGAACCCGTTGAACCCCAAAGGCCGTTTTTCAGGCCGTGCCACAAGCTACATCATAATGTCGTTAAGTGGGATGGCTACAAGGAAAATGTATAGTGTAGAACAATCAATATTTCAACGTGCAGCCCTAAGGCCCTAAGCCCTAAGGCTGCACGTTGAAAATATTAATTTGTCTAACCCCAAATAATGTGGACTCTTCCAACTGCGGTCATCGAACTGACATGGAAGATACCACCAGGGTCCAAAGGGTTAACTAATATTCGACTTCTGTCTGTTGCACCAATTCAAACTGCCCTAACTGTTTAAATAATTAAAGGCACAACTCCGAGTATGACCATTAATTTACTGATTCTTGTCTTTTACTGGATCCATCTGTGTTTTTAAATGTTTCGAATTTAGAGTGCACAGCACCTGTTCACCTTTTTTCGTTCTCCACGTTTTTACTCAGACATACTTTTCCCGTCTTTTATTTGTTGAGTAATAGTAGGTACAATTTTGGGGTGGCTGATATTAGAAAGAAAATTGCCAATTTTTTATTCCCCTTTCAGGTACCAAGGGGAAAGAAAACAAGTCATTCAAGCGATTACTATTTTATATTTTACGAATAGGTTTAATAGGAAAACACATATAATGCTGTATAATCTCCGGTCTAAGACAAATACAGGGCTTGCCTTGAGTCGGGGCTGATCAGCCCAGGCCCTGAGATCAGCCCCAAGGAGCACTTGCTGGGGGCTTTTTTTCAAGCCCCGACATTTTCCACAAACAAGCACTAACAACAATGGACAAAATGGAAAATCAGCCCCGAAAAGGCCCCGACCTTAATATGTGGGGCACCTTTTTTAGGCCCCGACCATTTTACTCAAGGCGAGCCCTGCAAATACCTCTCTGCATAAATACCTCTCTAATTAATACCCCATTTAGTACTTTCGTTGTTTGCTTCCATAATATTTTTCACATCCAACTACTCTGATTGATTTATTGATTGATTGATTGCCTGTTTGGAACTGTTATGACCTGGAACCATTCCAGGATTGCTTGCCTATGTTTTGGCGCTGCTAAGGCCTGGAAACAGTCCTGGCCTTAAATAATCCATTGCGTATGTTTTGATTCACTCTTCTGGAATATTTCATTTGATCGGAAAAGCGACCTCAAAGTTTGTTTTCCGACCGATTGAAATATTGCAGTCGAATGAATACACAAAAAACACCATTAACATTCATTTTCTTTGATTCAACGCAAGAAATTATTTTTTGCAGATAACAATTCAGCAAATTGTGAATACCCGCTGCTGTTAGCATTCTAAAACAAAAGATACAGTGCCATTTTTGTTTGTTTCATTTTCCAGGCGCGTCGACGGGTACCTATATTGGGGGTAGGGGGCACAGGATTTCTTGAAGGTTCCAAACATTTCTATGCAGGTATATCACCAACATTGAAGATTTGAGTCGGTGGAAGGTATGGAGGTGATGTCCCTCTAGCGTTAATGTTGGGGTGGGATGTATTTTCTAACAAAATTGAAAAATATGCCCCAACTGGCGCTGTTTGGAGTTATTTTAAGACACGAACGGGCGAGACATGCCACCTATAATTTCATAAGTTGACGCTAAATGCAGATCGCAGAATTCAGAATTAGTTGTAGGGGACCCATGGGGCTTTTGGAGGCTCAGTCTCCTCCGTCCGCTCCCAGGCTACACGTCACTAGATTATTCGGTGTAATCTTCACAACTACTGTGCCTTGTGTCTTCTTACACTCTGAGATCAGTTGGGTTAAAAAGAAACCCAAATCAATTGGGTTGTGTGAATATGAATGTAGTTTGGTTCATATTCATTCAGCTCAGTTGATTTGAGTTAGTGTGTGACCCAACCGATTTAGAGTGTATTTGGTACGCATGTTGAGTACGTCACCGCATTAACTTCACAGGAGGAGTACATGTTCGTTGGCTGGAGAGTGCTGACCAACGGAGAGTCATGAGATAATGGACGCTGAATATTATAATGGACCTGATCTCCCAAATTACTGGGGAATTTCTCTTTCTTGGACTAGACGTTCCAGAAACCACTAGCTCATTCCTGCAGATTGGGATTCCTTATTACTGAGACACCAAAAAGCGCTACCCTTCAAATCAGTTGCTTGTAACGGAAAACGAGCTAATGCACATTGACTGTGAGGGGAAGAGGCAAGGCTTCACTGCACTCTCAGGTCACTCCGGGCTTTTTCATCGACAAGAGAAGAGTGATCAACGATTCAACAATTTAATTTATATTTACACATAACCTATTACTATTTGCATGTCCAGAGTCAATCATTTCTATAATTTGTCCTAATTAATAAAATACAAGTTGAATCCTGTGATCGATCACTATACTCACTAATAAATCCCGAAAATATTTTTTTTTTATTTTTTTTTATTTTGGGTTTAACGACACATTAACAGCCAGGGTCATATCATGTCGGTGACCGTTTTACGGGTGGAGGAAGCCGGAGTATCCGGAGAGAACCACCGAGCAACGACGAGCAGCTGTCAGCTCCCCAACATCGTAACTCTGAACTCTGCACCGCGGCACAGGCAGGGTTAGATTGGTTGAAGACATGCGCACCATCGGTGTGCAGTACGCCTTAGTTCACAGCGTCATCGTGCCACCATGTAGGCAAGCGGGGTGAAGTGTCTTGCCCAAGGACACAACGCGGTTGCCGCAGGTGGGATTCGAACCGAAGACCTCTCGGCTTGCAGCCTGCACCTCTACCTACTGAGCCACCGCCGCCCCCTTTCCGAAAAGATTATATACAATTAAATCATTTCCCAAACTCACGTTCGAAGACAAATATCGAAGCCGAAATTAATACACGGCCACTTATCCGTGCCTACCAAGTTATGTGGAATTACATTTAATACTAAAACTCGTTTCTTAACCCTTTACCCAACACAGACGATATCAAAATTTATTATTTTAAATACCATTTTTCAAAAAAATTCAACAAAAGCATATCACGCGACCCATCATTGGGACGAGCTCGACGAACTCGTTCCAACGAGGGGTCACATGATATGGTTTTGTTGAAATATTTTGAAAAATATACAATTATTTTTGGGTAAAGGGTTAAATTATGAATTATTCATTAACAAGTACGTGCTAAGGGCTCTTGTATTATATACATAATACATCGGTGCATGGAATGTCCTACCTCTGACTACTGGAAGTTTCAGTAAACTCTAATAAACAAACTGTTTGATCTAAGGTTATCACTATACGATACTGTTACTATAATACTCCAAATACTCAGCGTGAATCTTCTGGCTCCCACACAGTCCATATGACTTGAATCAGAATTCTGCTACCCAAATAGCAGCACTGACCGGGATTACATAAATATACAAGATTATTTTGGGTCCATCTAACATTGCTATCCTGTCCTCTTTTCTCTCTCCTTTGTCAAGTAATGTGAAGCAACTTTTTTGAAATCTCCTTTTATTGTTCGTTTCACAGTGATAAACATCGATAAGCCTAATACGGTGCTAATTTGCAAAAGGCTTGTTAGGGCTTGTCCCGACAATGGCATACAGCCAATTTAATAAGTTGTATCTAGGAAGATTGTCTACATAACGTGTGTCTGACAGGTCGTTAGACAAACAGTTTTCTGTATTAGAACTAACAAATTAGCTGATTATGGCGTATCTCAATTAACTCGAATTAACCGCTATTATTGAAAACTAATTTATATTTGTCTGACAGTGATACTTAGCCTTGTCAAATATCTACAAGCTATGCCATTGTTTCTGTCTACCTAACTTTATTCGTATTCGTTTGTTCTGGAGTATATTATAGTAAAGTAGAAGCGCCTTTCAGTTAGAACAGTCTTAGCTTATTATGACAACATGTTGCTTCTTTGGTCTGTTCTGGCTAGCTCTAACCATATTCCGGATACTTCTGTTTTTGTTTTGAACAACGTAAGTCATGATTCATTTATCCAGATCATCCAGTCAGCTCACCTTACTGCAACTAAGTAACCAATCAGATCACTCCATTCCTTTAACCCCCCACCCCCCCTCGGTTCGTACGCAGTTAATCTCCCTTTGGTGATACGTGCGGTTTCTAACTAGTCAAATAAACAAAAGAGCCACGAGCTGAACGATCAAATGTTCCTGCAACTCTTCAACTCATTCGAAAAATGGGTTAATCTATATGGCACGAGTGCCAGCGCGGAAGGATATACGAGAGGCCGCATCCTTCTACGATGGCACAAATGCAATATCGATCAACCCATTCACACGCGCGTGTCATGCTGTGTTTATTACACACCTTCCCGTCTATGGAAACAATTATTAGAAGGACACTCAACAATTCAGTTGACAACTATCAACAAAAAGAACATATTTTATCGCCAACCAAATTTGCGAGGGGACCCATGTTACAATTTCGTCACCTGAGTTCCAATGTGTTTTATGTGTCTACTGGCACATAGAACACATTGGAATTCAGGGGACGATTTTTAGTTATCACTAGGGATGCGCAATTTAAAGAAAATTCCATTGAAATTTCGCTTCTATTTAAAAACAGCTAGTCAACGATTTCCGTTCCTCACACAAGTGCGGAATGGATTTTCATTTTCCGCATGGTTTAGTGTTACAACAGATGGGGATTCATAGAACAGGCGTGAAATAAAACGTGGACGATATCGAATGAGTTAAAGAGCCACGAGAGTAATTGCTCAATGAGCAAAATGCTCTTGCGACTCTTCAACTCATTTCGGAAAAAAGGGATTCTATAGCCTAAACGGGATTCTGTAAAAGGGGAGCCGAAAAACGTGGAGAATGATTTCATTGAATGAGCTAAAGAGCCATAAGGGTAATTGCTCAATGAGCAAATGCTCTTGTGCCGCTTGACTCCTTTCAGAAAAGGTGGTTCTGTGCCTTAAAGGGATTCTGTAAGTTGGGTGCCGAAAGACATGGATCATGAACTAAAGATCAGGCATTACTCGAACGACTCGAATTTTAGGCAACTTCTGGCTGGACGTCCTCTAAAGTGGGCATCATAGGTATAAACTGTTGACTAAACTTGACTTCATACCTGCTGCGGCCGTGAGATAGCCAGAAACTGACCTTAAACTCAACAAATATGCTGTATTGATTTTTTAGCCAGTATCGTTATAATATGTCTTTTGGTTCTTCAAAATCGAGTACGCCCCTTTTATTGACCGACAGTATTTTATGAAATGAAGCAAAAGTGGTCAGGTTTTTGCAACCAGTCCGCCACTGAACACATTTTTATTTTTATTGTCAGAAGATTTTCTGAATGTGTCATTGTTTTTAATCATTGTAGGCATATGCCGTGCATCGAACACAGCGAAAATGGATTTACAGGCATTAGAAGTCCATTTCGTTTACTGCCTCCGGTTAAATATCCCGACGGTAGAGTATGATTTTTCCTTGTTTTCCCCATACAAGTGATAAACTCTCGTCCATCGGTTTTGTTTATAAACTTAATTTCCGTTCACTTCTTTTAACGAATAACGTTCTAAATAACGAATTGGTAGAATCGTTTTGTCTTGGCTTGTGAAGATGCCTGAATATGCTATACTGATTTTTTTAGCCAGCGCGGTAACCTTGGGATTTTGTCTCTTTCTACGCGCCTCTGTTTTGATTGAAATTATTTTAATCAAATGGAGCATAAGTGGTCAGATTATTATGTTCATGGCCACCAAGGAAGGGACTGACGAGACACCTGTGGAGGGGCCATATACCTTTTCAGGCCACACAAAAGTTGAGATCAAAGAAGTGAACTTGAGGATGATGATAATGATTTGATGGTGATGGTGATGGCGATTGATGTAACTTTCTCTCACTATTGAGATATGCGTGTTGCGGATGAGATGCATAGACGAGACAGACCAATCTTACACATCCCACGTGACCATCTTCATTAAAATATTTAATGATCGCTGGACTCGAGGATGATTTCCCCCACCACACGCCACATAGCTCATCGAAATCCATCATTTGAAAAGGGCTGTGACCCAAAAAGAATGTCAGCTGTTTCAAACCCGCTCCGTAATAGGAACACCACAGAGGCTTGATCAAGTTTTTCGATCAACACATAGTGGTGATGACAAATTTATCTTATCATCTTGGAAACCCACTTGGTGGTAATAACCAATTTATCGTACACTATTCCTCCCTTTTATACTTGTTCGCATATATTTTGACAAAAAATCAGCGTCTATGAATTGATTTTTTATGAATGAAGATCATGATGACGTCATGGTACTATGTTCTTGAGCTGCGCATAACGTATTCCCCATTCATTGTTCCACTTGTACTATAGAGACTAACCGCCGAAGTTTATAGTAGTGTTTCAGCTGTGTGTTTCTTTATTTTTCAGCTTTAACGCATGGAAGGTCTATATAAAAATATCATCATGGCAAAATTGATCTAGCCTAATTTATTTTTCTCAGTTGGTGATTTATTTGTCATGTTATTACTGTTATCGAAATGGTGACATTGACCCGTGTGATCAATTTTCGATGAGTGCAGGTAAAAACGTTCTCTTTCTGACAGAATGATCGCCCGTCCTCGCAGAAGTTACTATGGCTGATACAAATTTGTATCATTGTAGGCGTTTTAGCTTGTACCAGGGGAAACAGGGTAGTCGAGCCTTGTCTGTTGAAAGTGTCGGTAAACCGTAATAAGCAAACAAACTATGTAGAATAATCATAACCAATATTATATACTACTGTCAATACTACTTTGGAGCGCGGTGGTTCAATGCTTACGGCTTGGACTTCAAACCGAAAGGTTCACGGGTCGATTCCCGTCAAGGGTTACTGCGTTGTGTCCATGGGCAAGGCACTTCATCCCGATTGCCCATGGTGGTGCTGTTTATTAAGGCGTACTGCACGTCAATGGAGCACTTGTTTTCCACTGATGCTAACCCTGCTGGCGTGCAGTTGGTACATTGGGGGAGTCAGACAGTTGCTCGTCGTTGCTCGGTGGTTCTATCCGGGTACTCCGGCTTCCTCCACCCGTTTGTGTAACACCGTATGTAGGAAACAAAACTCATTGTTTCTATCGGAAATGAAAGGCGTCAACTGGGTTATTACAACTTCATTGAAAGCGGTGTTAATTAAACCACTACCTGGCAAAAACTTTATCAAAGGTTTGCTGATGCAAAATACAGACGGGGGAGTTAGACATGCTTTGAAGGGACAATAAGCCGCGATTTTGAAAAGTTTCTTTTTTCAGATAAAATACGATACAAATATAAATACACGATTACATACAAACACAGTAGTAATAGAAATATAAATACACGATTACAAACAAACACAGAAGTAATATGTAAATACACGATTACATACAGATACAAAAGTGAACATGCGTCAAACTGTGTTTCCATAACTTTTGTAGGATGTGTTCCTTTTACGAGTGTTTATGCAACAGAAATAACAGCATAATAGCAGTTACTAGTGGTGACATATGGAACGAATATTGTCACACGAGAGACAGAAACCTTGCTTTGGAGATACTATAAAAATGAAAAAAAGTAATTGGAGTGTAGAGCTATTTGGTAATTCCAATGACAGGGTTTTAAATAAATAACTTCGAACTCCACGCTCTGAAAAAGCACATTTTACCAATCTCCGATGTGTTACAAATGCCTCAAAGAAAAATGCACGAAAAATAAATGAGCTTCTATTTCAAAACCATGTGGGGATATCGGTCACATGACGGCTTGTCACCATGTAAGGCAAATCGTGAACTTGGGCAAAATATTGTTTTCAGAGTTCTGAGAATTGCAAAGACAGTCACATTCTTTTCAAACCCGCAGGGTGATGAAATTGAAAACGCCCAATTCATTGACGGAGGAAAGTTACATTGACAACCCCATTAAAGTCAGATAAAGTCAAAGATGCAGGACATTTTTTCCGTTTCTTTATCCAGGGATGCCATTTTTAGAAAGGGATCACTACGCATTTGTTTCATAATATTTACGTAATACGTAAAATATTAAACTGGATAAATAGGTTTGAAAACAAAAATATATCCACACAAACATTAATGTTAATCGTCATACTTGTGTGTCTACGAAAATATCATTTGATTGAGGGCCGAACTATATTTATTACAACTTCCTATTTCCATTTCCATGTTTGTCTGCTATCTGAATGATTTCAAAACACAGAAAATAACGGTGCTTTTAGCAGTCCATCTGCAGTTCCGAAATTTGGGAACATTGTAACGCTAACCTTCTTTGCCGCGCAATTACATTTAGTGTCAAATCGATCTACATCGGTCTTATGGCTAAAGCCTTGTAATATGAAATTCGTGCCATCGAACTCGCATGTGAACATTGAATACTCACATTGGCCACAAGGTCAAAAATCCCTCGTGGTTAGAACCGTTAGATTATCGAAATGAGATCCGAACGCTTATAAAATACCAGATAAGATAAATGGAATCATTAACCGAAATAGTCATGGTTTTGTTCACGCGTTTCAACGACTGTTTGGTTTCAATCAACAAATAAGCTATTATTGTTGTAAAATTGGCCGATTCAAACAACAGGCCACCTTTCCAGGAACACACGACAGGAGGACGATAGTGTCAGCACAAATTATGCAAAGTAAAGCATAGAATGAACAATCACACAGCCTTATCCAAATCAGTTGGTCGATACAATTTTTTTTTAATGTGCGACTGTCAATTTTAATGGTTGTTGCAATCTTTGTTGCCGTAGATCGCTTTATTTGTGTATATATGGCAGTTGTCACAACTAAACACTAGAAATGATCCAGGATGCCCCACATGATACCAAATAAATAAATTAGGGCAACATTCCACTTAGTTTATCAATGAAATAATTTTTGTGAATTTGCCAAGAATATTAAACCATCTTCAACTGAACTGTGAGGTATAATTACGACAAAATATTCACATTGTACAGTTTTCATTTTTCATTTACGAAGTTACATGAGCCTCCATACCTGTTGCTCTGAACTGTATGGGGTTGACCCCTGCTGAACGATCTTCATCAAAACAAAAAAATACCAAAACAAAATGGCGGCATTTGTGAACTGTAGATACCAGGGTTTGGGATTAGTGTTACTGCTCATTTTTCTCATGAATGACAAAAAGATTTCTCCGAGTTTATAACAGAAGGATTGCAAAATACAACCATTCAGTTATTTTAAGGTAGTTTATTGTTTATCTCTTACTTATGCCATAGCAGACTTTCAGGCAGTGCTATCAACCACATAGCAACAGTCTCATAGACAATTTAAGTTTCCACATGTTCTGTTTCTTTCCAAACATTTTGGTATATAATTTACAGGGATTATTTCTATCTAGCTATTTTTGGACTTTGAAGAAAATTTCCTAAAATTTGACCAAAGGTGGGTTGGACGATCCCTTAAGAAGTTCCCAATTTGTGTGAATTAATCAGGATTTTTTTAGGAATACGCGTGAAGGTAGTATAGCTCAAATTCACAGTATCGACGCAAAACTTCAATTAAACCATGAAAGCTGGGCTGACATTTTCCCACCTTGCAGGAATAAATGATTTTTTTTGTATAGAAGGGCTAAAAGGGTGGGATTATTTTCTCGTGAGAAAAAGGTATTATTCTTATTCCTCTTCTTCTTCTTCTTCTTTTTATTATTATTATTATTATTATTATTATTATTATTATTATTATTATTATTATTATTATTATTATTATTATTATTAATATTATTATTTTTTTTTTATTTTTTTTTATTTTATGATGTCAGTGGCTGAAGAACACCATATTGTTCCTTCAGTCTTTCAGCGAGTTGTGCCAAGACTGACTTTGTCACGGGACATTAAAAAAACAAATGTCACATCGTTTCATTGCTGTTAAAACAAAACGTACACAATTCAGTCTCAGACAATTTACTTTTAAAAAGGTGGTAGTTTGTAAATAAAGTACCATTTAAAAGTATGTATTGTACGATTTGGAGGTAAGTAGCGTTTGTGGTTATAAACGGGTTTTTGTATATTAATCTCCAATCCTGTGTTAGATTAGTATGCAAACACTCGTTCCATTTCTCCTGAGAATGACCAGGATCCGAAATCGCCTTTTGCAAGAATAAAAGATAAAATGGTTTGTTGACCGTTTTCGTTCATTTTAGTTTCTCAATTGGTGGATTCAGAACAAAATTGGATTATTTTCCCTTTCAATGTTTTTTCTGCCGCAGTCGTGGAATCGCCTTGTTTATTCCCTGGGGGCAGTAGACGGCGTTTTGCTGTCATATGTTGTGGAGAACGCCTCAAACGTTAGAAAGCTTCCACTCTCACTCAAAAGTTAGGTCATTTAGAAAAAATACACATCAAAACAGGTCTGATTGTTGAAGACAAGTTTATTATTGATTCTTAAACTTCTGTTGTAGAAGATTGGTTGAGAATGAAATTATTCGCAGTCTGTGGGTGATTTGTTATCTAAAACGACCAGGGGTCAATACTATAAAACTTTTACAATTGTATTTTCCAGAATTGTATTTTCTAGTTATGACTAAGTTATGATTCATTTTAGTCAGTTGTATTAATAGGTAGAAAATACAATTCTAAAAAATACAATTCTAAAAGTTTTATAGTATTGGCTCCAGGATGTAAGTACGTTTTCCCAAAACTTGTTTGCATACTCCCCATCTTTTGTTAACCCTTCTTTGTGTAGGTACCAAATTTTGTCATTGCCATATTTTTCGAAGTCATCTAAAGAGTTTTTCGGGGGATACAATGTTGGGGGGTCTATCAGTATCTGAATCCAAAACATTTTTAAAGGAAATCTGTACAACCGAATATCCAAAAACTTAAGACCTCAACCCCCTTCTCACCCACACCCCACCCCATTGGCAATTTGATTTATAAGAACCATACACTTGATTTTTTCGCTTTTGCCAGCCCAGTATTAATGAAATAACATGGATTGCATAACGTCTAACGTCCTGTCAGGTGATTTAGGAATAACTGATAGACAGTGTATCAATTTTGGTAGTCAGCGTTTTTGCGACAGTAGTCTTCCCAATTAGGCTGAGATTTCTAGACGATCAATTATTCACAAGTTTTTCCATTTTGTCAGTTTTTTCGATATAGTTTTGAATTTTATAATTTTCGCTAAATAGATCATATATTATACTGAATGAGGTGAATTTTCCGATTAATGGTCCACTGAACATGACGTTTCGTGGCAATCTTTTTACCAGTCCCCTTTTCGAAATTGACTTTTAGGCCTGACTCCTCTGCAAAAGTGTTCATGACCACAAAAGCTGAATTTAAAGACTGAGTTTCGTCACTCAAAAATAAAGTCGAGTCGTCGGCATATTGACTTATCAGATGTTCGGAGTAGTGTGTCTTGATGTCGTTAATATCAGGGTTGCATTTAAGTGCAGCACTCAACATCTTGGCGCTTGAAAAAAATAAAAATAAATAGGTGGAGACTTACTCCTCTCTCCAAGTTGAATTTTTCAGAGCAGTCTCCATTATTAAAGACATAACTGAAGATATCTGCTTAGAAATTCCGAAACCAGTTTTTAAATGAAGGCCAGATATTTAAGAACTGTAACGTTTTTTTATGAACAACCATTCAACTGATCAAAAATCTTTCAGAATATAGGCGAACAAGAATTCGGCGATATTTAGACTCTCACACTTTTCTATCAGGTCAGACATTATTCTTGTAGATTCTCCGATGTGTCTCCCTTTCATGAATCCAGTTTCTGATATGAGTTTCGGTAGTACGGTTTTAACACGATTTGCTATAGCCGCCGAAGCATTTTTTCTATGTACATTAATTAGTGAACTAGGACGCCAGTTTTTTATCAATTCGTTTGGTTTGTGTTACTTTGAGATGAAGTAATGTGCTAGTTCAGAGCTGGTTGTATAGTTCTTTTACACTGTATCCATGATTTTGGGACTTGATCAGAAAATGCCAATATCTTTCTGGATGAATCTCCAGTAAACTCCACAGTAAATCCCTCAGATACGAGCGTTTTGTTATTTTTCATTGATTATAAGGCTCCTAAACATTCAGAGTTTGCCAAAGGGTCTTTCACGGAGTTACTTTCCTCGTCGTCTCAAACTGTAAAAAGGGGTTGGACTTGTCAAAGAAATGATCATTTTCTTCAGAGCCATTTGGCGGACTTAGTTTGGAGGAGAATAAATCCTTATAGAATAGCTTTTGTTCATTTAATATTTCGAATATGTTTACAGTAATCATGCCCGAGGAAGTTAGAAGTTTAGGTATTATTTTTTTTTAGTGTAAAGGCGAAACAAAGTTGTCCACTTAACAAAACCACAATTTCCCTTATGCAAAGGTACCATTATGTTTTATAATATCATTCGTATGAAGGCGTCCAATTCGATTAAATAAATTAACTTCAAAGCGAGAATTTATCGGCTATTTGAAAAACGCTGCGAGAGCTTGTCAATTTGAACTGGTTAGCCGATCTCTCACGGAACATTCCGTACAATGTCATTTTCTATAACCGTCGAAATGAGATTTCTCAGAAGGACAAAAGTGAAAATATGTCTGTTTATAGCGCTGTTACAACCTAAAATGCAATACGACGCAAAAAGTAATAAACTTATTGCAAAGTCGGTTGTGATCGCTGTTACAACCGCTAATGTAATACAACCACTAATGCAATAAATTTATTTCATAAGTGGTTGCGTTGGATGGCAAATCTAACCACTAATGCAATAAATTTATTGCATAAGTGGTTGCGTTGGATGGCATACCTAAATGCTAATGCAATAAATTTATTGCATAAGTGGTTGCGTTGGATGGCATACCTAACCGCTGATGCAATAAATTTACTGCATAAGTGGTTGCGTTGGATGGCATACCTAACCGCTAATGCAATAAATTTATTACATTAGTGGCTGCGTTGGATGGCAAACCTAACCGCTAATGCAATAAACTTAATACATTAGCGGTTGCGTTGTAAGGAAAACTTAACTACAAATGCAATAAATTTATTACATTAATGGTTGCGTTGGATGGCAAACCTAACCACTAATGCAATAAATTTATTGCATAAGTGGTTGCGTTGGATGGCAAACCTATCCGCTAATGCAATAAATTTATTACATTAGTGGTTGCGTTGGATGGCAAACCTAACCGTTATTGCAATAAACTTATTACATTAGTGGTTGCGTTGGATGGCAAACTTAACCACGAACTTAATAAACTTATTACATTCCGTTCGTAATATTGTTGGTCGATAAATGCAATAACGAAGGAAATAAACTCATTACATCTGCATCTGGATCTGCTTGGCGATGCATAACTTGTGATTGTGAAAAGCAACCCCAAATGTACATGTACATTTAAACTGGGATTTGGAGTCTTCATCGTTTATTTTCAACCACGAAGTACCTTCCTTGATCATTACATCTGCATCTGCATCTGCTTGGAGATGCATAACTTGTGATTGTGAAAAGCAACCGCAAATGTACATGTACATTTAAACTGGGATTTGGAGTCTTCATCGTTTATTTTCAACCACGAAGTACCTTCCTTGATCATGTTAAATTTTAAATTTACTCCAATATTTTAGCCCACACTGTCCAGGTGTAAAAGGAATGGAAGTCCGTAGGAACGTTAGTCCCTCTGGACTATTATTCCGCGGAATTATAGTCCTAGGTCTAACATTTCTAGGAATAGTAGTCCGGCGGACTACTATTCCTAGAAATGTTAGACCTAGGACTATAATTCCGCGGAATAATAGTCCAGAGGGACTAATTTTCCTACGGACTTCCATTCCTGTTACACCGGCACACGAAACAGTGAATTTAATTTGGCATGAGTGGTTTATTTGCGAATGTGCAACCTGACAAATATGCCCATAGGAGGCAAGTGGATGTATTATGACATGAGTGGTTTATTTGCGAATGTGCAACCTGACAAATATGCCCATAGGAGGCAAGTGGATGTATTAACATGCTGGGGTAGGCATTCAAACGGAGAACATACTGGGGCGACAATGCTTCTACCCGGTCTAGGGACATTTCAAAATGTCACTGCAAAAAGAGATAATTTATTGATTTGGGTGCGGTGGAGAGGGGTGCTAAATCAGTTCATTAAAAATGATAATTTGAAAAAAAACGGTTGTGAGGTATAACCAGGCTTTTCCATGATCAAGGAAGGTACTTCGTGGTTGAAAATAAACGATGAAGACTCCAAATCCCAGTTTAAAGGTATATTTACATTTCCGGTTGCATTTCACAATTACAAGTTATGCATTTTCTTCGTTATTGCATTTATCGACCAACAATATCACGAACGGAATGTAATAAGTTTATTAAGTTCGTGGTTAAGTTTGCCATCCAACGCAACTACTAATGTAATAAGTTTATTGCATCCAAGGCAACCACTTATGCAATAAATTTATTGCATTAGTGGTTAGGTTTGCCATCCAACGCAACCACTTATGTAATGAATTTATTGCATTAGTGGTTGTATTGCATCTTAGGTTGTAACATGCATGTTGTCTTGGATACATAACTGCGATTTATCTGAAATAATAAAAAGTTGTTTCATCTACTAGTGGCCAATTATTGAAAAAAATAATGCACTGTTGTTTTCTGATGCGGTCATTTATTTATTCGAACAGCAGCCAAAGTTAAAATTAAAATCCGCGCGTGCATTTCAGAAATGATGTCACGGGGATTTGTTCACTTTCGATAATTCGACGAAGGCATGTATTGATGATGTAGTTGGAATCTAAGTTAGTCGGGACTTGAACCATCACAATTGGGAGAAATCCAATAGACCATGTTCGAGACGCCCCTGCACAGAGACACACAATCAATTGGGCATGATCATGTATGTCTCTATTCCCCATAAATAGACAACCTTCTAGTGGCTAGTGCATCAAAAATTGAACACGTATCCTGTTTTACAGATAATTGACACTCATAATATGTTAACGGCATCTGTATATTATTGTAAGTTATCTAAAAATACTCTGGGGAAGATTATTTATTTATTTATTGGTGTTTAAGGTCATATACTTATGCACAGTGGCTAATCATGACCGTGACAGTTTTATGGTGGAGGAAGCCGGAGAACCCGGAGAGAACCACCGAGCAACGACAAGCAGCTGCCAGCTCCCCAACATCGTAACTCCGCATTGCAGCACAGACAGGGTTAGATTGGTTGAAGACATGCGTACCTCGACGTGCAGTACGCCTTAGTACACGGCGTCATAGTGCCCCCAAGGTGGTGATAATTGCGGATACCACATCACTTGTACATGTACGTGTACAAAACACGCACACGATGCGTTCACCAACGTGGAATTCGGTGTTAAAATCACACGCTTGTTCACAAAAACTGTACACTGATTTAGAAGCGCTCATGTACAGTCAGTGACTCCTAGATCGCGCTTTTAGCGTCAAACACTCGTGGTGAACGCATCGTGTGCGTGTGTTGTACATCTTCAGTTGTATCGTGTACGTGATTTTTGGTCTACGTTCGCATCGCAGATCAGACCCACCGATTCATCGTCGGCGAACGCGAGCGAAGGCAAAAGATTTTGGGTGATCATCAAAAAACAGCTTTTGCGGTTCTAAATCAGTGATTTAGAACCCGCAATTGCTTTGGTACAGATGATTTAGAATCGGCAATTGTTTTTGAGGCGGTGGTGAGGGTTTTTTGTTCAAACAGAGTCGATTGTGAATATATAGTCTGTATTATAGACATTGATGTTTTCCGGTGATGGGATGGATAAAAATTGAGTTTTGGGCTTTTTTGGTGAATTCCTTCACTATGAGAAAATTCTCAAAAAAAAAAACCATTCAGCTGATCGAGCGATCGAATCTCGTAATAAAAACTCGATCTGAACGAAGAGTGTCTGTGTGTTTGGAAATTTGCAAACCCAGTCACGTCTTTCCTGAAGTAAACAAACTAACACACGTTATCGTAATTGAGGTGTTTTGTTCAAACAGAGTCGATTGTGAATATATAGTCTGTATTATAGACATTGATGTTTTCCGGTGATGGGATGGATAAAAATTGAGTTTTGGGCTTTTTTGGTGAATTCCACCTCTATGAGAAAATTCTCAAAAAAAAAAACCATTCAGCTGATCGAGCGATCGAATCTCGTAATAAAAACTCGATCTGAACGAAGAGTGTCTGTGAGTTTGGAAATTTGCAAACCCAGTCACGTCTTTCCTGAAGTAAACAAACTAACACACGTTATCGTAATTGAGGTGTTTTGTTCAAACAGAGTCGATTGTGAATATATAGTCTGTATTATAGACTTTGATGTTTTCCGGTGATGGGATGGATAAAAATTGAGTTTTGGGGTTTTTTGGTGAATTCCTCCACTATGAGAAAATTCTCAAAAAAAAACCACTCAGCTGATCGAGCGATCGAATCTCGTAATAAAAACTCGATCTGAACGAAGAGTGTCTGTGTGTTTGGAAATTTGTAAACCCAGTCACGTCTTTCCTGAAGTAAGCAACTAACACACGTTATCGTAATTGAGGTGTTTTGTTCAAACAGAGTCGATTGTGAATATATAGCCTGTATTATAGACATTGATGTTTTCCGGTGATGGGATGGATAAAAATTGAGTTTTGGGCTTTTTTGGTGAATTCTTCCACTATGAGAAAATTCTCAAAAAAAACCATTCAGCTAACCGAGCGATCGAATCTCGTAATAAAAACTCGATCTGAACGAAGAGTGTCTGTGTGTTTGGAAATTTGTAAACCCAGTCACGTTTTTCCTGAAGTAAGCAACTAACACACGTTATCGTAATTGAGGTGTTTTGTTCAAACAGAGTCGATTGTGAATATATAGCCTGTATTATAGACATTGATGTTTTCCGGTGATGGGATGGATAAAAATTGAGTTTTGGGGTTTTTTGGTGAATTCCTCCACTATGAGAAAATTCTCAAAAAAAAACCATTCAGCTAATCGAGCGATCGAATCTCGTAATAAAAACTCGATCTGAACGAAGAGTGTCTGTGTGTTTGGAAATTTGTAAACCCAGTCACGTCTTTCCTGAAGTAAGCAACTAACACACGTTATCGTAATTGAGGTGTTTTGTTCAAACAGAGTCGATTGTGAATATATAGCCTGTATTATAGACATTGATGTTTTCCGGTGATGGGATGGATAAAAATTGAGTTTTGGGCTTTTTTGGTGAATTTCCTCCACAATGAGAAATAAGGTTGACTGTTAAGCGTTCCTTGAATAAAAGTCAAGGAAGACACTTATCAGAATGTTTAAAACGCATTTTCCGCTCAGTTAGGTTTCGAGTGGTAAAATTTTTAATATATTCACGATAGCAATCGGAGAGAGAGATTTGTTAAATTAGTTTTCCATTGTGTGTGTTAAAACTGTCTAACAGTCATCAAAAAAGGATTTTCTCTTAATTCGACACTCGATGAATTGATGTGTGAATGAATGAAATCTTTTGACAAAATGTAAACACCGCTGTCAAAATGCGTTACATTAGAAACTGGTTTGACATGTACTGTTTAAAACATTTTTTTTTTTAACTTCAATTAACACAGCGAGTTTGAGATGTGATTTTTTTTCAGATATTATATTAAGACGGAAAGAGATTTTAATACTTAAAACATAAAATATAAAAAAATATAATTAAACATTTAATTTTGAAAAATAAATAAAAACAATTAAAAACGAGAGATGACGTTTTTCCAGATGGATCCAAGACGCCGAGATCGAATTTTAGCCGAGTATTTAAGTGCTAAGAAGGCGATTCAGGCAGCTGATAGGAGCAGACGTCTCGGTGAGATGGAACTCACACGCGAAGCTACAAAAATATTTAAACCCATGACGGAGGGTCAAGAGCGAAGCAGGAAGGAGATAGTCGAAGAATTGAAACCCATAAAGGAGAGTTCTTTGAGAATGGGTTCGTTGCCTTCTAGTTTTGGAAATCGGTATTCCGTTCAATCTACACCGGATTACGTTCCCACGGGAATTCAAACAGATATGAGCGAGTCTGATGATACGGCTTCGACTATCACCACTGATAGCATCGCATCGTCCGATGATGATGGTGGCGGTAAGAGAGATCTGTTGTTTGGAATTCGCGAGGATTCGAGTGGTAGGAAATTCGTGGGCGACACTGAAGTGGAAATGGACGATGATGAATTGATCGTGGGTTCGAATAAGTATAAAGTAACCGATGGTCTGCAGAGATTGCTCCTTTTCGATAAGCCCAGAGATTTCACGGAACAGGATTTCGACAATTACGGCGACATTCTAGTCCAGACTCACGCCATGAAGAAAAATAACGACGCTAGAGAGAAGAGACCCAAAGGCAACAACAAAGGTTACAAGTGGACGAAAATAGTGAAGCCCATATGGGAGATGAACAAGAAGTTCGTCAAATCGGTGACCGGCAAAGGGGTGAAAACCACTTTTCTTCCGAGCGATCCCGACGCTCTGTCTCAGAGATTGAGTTTGTTGATGGGGAGCAGACGGGCTGGTAACACAGGATTAGATAATCAGATAGTTGCCATATCTGACGAATTGTTAAGACAGAAGGTTTTGAATAAAAACCAGTATAAAAGGCTGATGAACGAATTGAAGGATTGATGTGAATATAATAATAAGTAGAGAGAGAGAAACAAACAAAACAAACAAACAAAAATAAAACAGTAAATTCTTACACTAGAATAATAAAAGTATTTAAAAACGACAAAACGATTTACCAGTGAAAACAAAAACACAAAATATATCATAAAAAATAAAAATATGTTGGTGATAAAGAACAGGGGATACGTCAGGACTTACGTTCAAGGCGGTTCTGGCATCGTCGATTCTATAATGCGAGCGTTCACGAGCAATGCGGGTAGAAAACTCGCATCGACCGCGTTTGAGGTCGGTAAGAAGACGGCTTTGGATGCTGGTAAGAAAGCCGCTTCCGAAGCCAGTGGTAGGATAGCTTCTGTGGCTGGCAAAAGGGCAGCCGACGCGTTGATCGACAAGTTGATCAGTCCGCCGGCGAAGCGAGCTGCGTTAGAGCGAACGTCGAAAAGTTGGAAAGATTTTAAGGATGGCGTGGTGCCCATACAAGATTTAGCCAAAATGACGAGTGGATCCGGATTGAAGAGAACTCGCGACGGTGCGATATGAACAAAATAATAATAATAACAACATTAAAAACAGAGTTTGAAAAATATAAAAAAATTTGTGTTTGAAAAGAATCTAAAATAACAGACAAAAAAAAAAAAAATAAAACAAAAAAAAGATGAACATTAAAGATATGTCTTGGAACGACGCCGCGACCAAGAGGTCGAATAACGAGTACTTTCCCAAGAGCATAAGAGGTTTGATAGTGGGAAAATCGAATTGTGGAAAGACCAATCTGTTGATGAATCTGTTGTCCCGACCAGACTGGTTGGATTACGACAGATTGTTCGTGTTTGGCAAGAGCTTGTTTCAACCCGAATACAGATTGCTTCGAGAGTGCATGGATCGCAGATTGCCTAAGGACGTCATAGCCAGAATCTTTGACAGCAGGAGGAATTCGACAAGTGCGGAGCTCCGCTCTCGACCATTTTGGACGGCGCGGCGACGGAGTTGACGAAGAGAAATGTATCTTCGAACGTCGAGTGTCGATTTTACGAGAACGCTAGCGACGTTCCGGATCCTAGGGAACTGAAATCGGAAGATAAGAATCTCATGATTTTCGACGATCTGCTTTTGGAGAGACAGAACCGATGTGAATCGTATTACGTTAGGGGTCGACACAGCAACGTGGACTGTTTCTACCTGTCGCAGAATTATTTTCGATTGCCCAGACAGACGATAAGGGAGAACGCTAATTTTCTGTGTCTCTTTCGCCAAGATCTCAAGAATCTCAATCACATATATGGCGATCACGTCGTGAACGACATGAGCGCTGTCGAATTCAGGAGATTCTGCAAGAGGGTTTGGGATGGTGGACTTTACAATTTCGTCGTGATCAATTTGACGAGCGAATTTAATCGCGGAAAATATCGGTGCGGATTCGATAAGTTTTATGTTCCCGATGGTGATGATAATAATAAGATAGAGCGTGAAAAAATAAAATAAAAATTAGAAAAATAAATAAATCTTCAAATAATTAGTTTTGAATAAAAAAAAAATAAAATTAAGATATAATGTTCCAACATGGAGAATTGTTAGAACGGATAGCCGAGAATACGGCTGCGAAACAATCCATTCAAATCGTGGTGAGTGGCGATTCGACTCGATTCGCTACGAAATTCGAACCTTCCGTCGAATTGAACAGAGAGAAAAGTTACGAGATGGCGTTGGTGAATCTGGAGACTTATTATTCCTTTCCCAACGTCACCGAAAAGAATAATTCGTTCAAGTATTCCGACGGAGTGGATTGGTTGGAGATTCGAATTCCCAAAGGAAGTTACGACATAGACGATTTGAACCATTACATTCAGACGCGAATGAAGATGGATGGAAAGGGAAGCAACAAGATCAGACTCGCTCCCAGTCCTAATACATTACAGACGATGTTGGATTTGGAAGATAATTTTCGTGTGGATTTCAACATGGATGATTCTATAGGCAAGATGTTGGGATTCGATCGAAAGATGTATCAAGGCCACGCGGCATCTTAAAATACGGTCGACATTCTCGCTGTCAATAGCATTCTGGTGAACATAGACGTGATTGCCGGAAGCTACATGAATGGTAGCGCTCAGCCGACGATCTATTCCTTCTTTCCAAACGTGTCGCCGGGTTATAAGATCGTGGAGCGACCTCGAAATTTAGTTTATCTACCAGTGATTTTAGACACGTTGTATAGTCTCAAAACCATGTTGACGGATCAAAATGGTGAACTTCGCGGAGAGAGAGTGACGATACGATTTCACATAAGAGAAATATAAAAGCAAAAAAAAAAAAAAAAAAAAAAAAAAAAAAAATATTATATATATAGATAACAAAAATAAAATAAACGGTAATATTAATTTTTTTTACCAAATTATTTTAATATAATTATTAAACAAGAAACAATTGAAGTAAAATATATTTAAAAAAAACAAAACAAAACAGAAGTATGACACAATACGTGGTTAAAAACGTGAACATATCCGCAGGACAGAAGAAGAAACTTAAGAGAGCTTTAACAACTCGAGGCGAGGCGGTGAGATTTAAATTCACTCACGAAGATCTGACGAGAGGCGGACAGGATTCGATCGCCTGGACCAGAAGTCAAATCAAAAGGATGGAGAAAGCGATTCGCGATGGAAGAGGGTTGGTGGTGAGATTGAGTCCCGCTCAATTCAGATACAATTTGAGAATGAAAGGCGGTTTCCTACCGCTATTGGCAAAAGCATTACCCTTCGCCGCAAACGTGCTACCCTTTCTCGGAAAGACTCTCGGCGTGGGAGCTCTCACGGGACTCACTAGTTCGGGAGTTGAGAAATTAATGGGTGGCAACGGACTGTTTTTGAAGAAAGGAGGAGCCGTGTGTCGCATTCACATAGACGACAGCGGTAAAGGATTGTATCTAGAACCCGTTAGAGGTGGTAACTCTCTGAGAGGAAACGGTCTCTTTCTCAAGAGTGAACGGAACATCAAGTGAATCGGCAAGGGTTTGTTGCTCGGTGACAATTCGCCATTTAAGAACATACCGATTTTGAGTATGTTATTATAAATATAAAAATTATATAAAATATATAAAATCATAGAAAGTATAAAATAATATATATTTAAAATGGGTGAAGAGGTGGAGAAACAAATTTATCACCTGAATGAATTTGACGATAATGACGAACATCGCGAGTCAGAGAGCGAAGAAATAAAAAAATGGTTAGACGCTAATGATGGATATCTAAGGAAAGAGATAGATAAAGCGCGGGATATATGGTTGGGAATGAGACAATGCTTTCCACGGTCACCACTACCTTCTGAAGCGAGTGTTACCAAGAGATGCACGACATTCGTTCATAATTATGATTCGGATAAACAAAAATGTTACCATAAATGTATCACATCACAGAGAAAAAGAAAAAAAGGAAAAGAAGAAGAATCGATGCAGAAATTTGAGAGAAAAGGAAACGTTATTATAATATATTATGATGATAGTGAAGAAGAAGGAAAACAAAAAAAAAAAGTAAATGAGATCTCATTTACTTTTTTTTTTTTTTTTTCATTTTTTTTTCTTCGCTAAAAATCAATCGCTCTATTGTTTATATTTCCAAGTCCGTTATTAGCATGTTGACGCTCGTGTCTATTCCTTTTTCGAAAACGTGTTGAATGTTTATCTTTACTCTTTTGAGTTTTCTTACATCGGTCAACTCGCTCTCACCACCCAATTTCTTCACGAGTTCGAATGAGATGTTTGGAAATATGTAATTTCCATAGGGCAATGACAAATCGTCCTTGTCGAATTCTCTATCTTCGGCGATGACGATGTTCTGCAGATCACTTTGGTACTCGTAAATCAAATCGAGCGCGGCTTCGTCCAATTTCAGAGGCATCTTATATTTCTCGTATTTGTGCTCTAAGCCCTTCGTCTCGACATCGTTCAATTCGATGGGATTGTGTCGTTGTAATCTATAGATTTTATGACCTAATTTCTTATACGTTTCGACTCATTTCAATTTCAATTCGCATCTTTTAGGTGTTGTTGTCTTCATGCTTTTAGGTGTTGTTGTCTTCATGATCGATTATTTGTTTTTTTTTTTGTTTTTTACGAATTCTTGCAATAATGTATATTTTAAATTTTGTATTTAAATAATAATTTGTTAAAAAAAAAAAGTTTGTTATTTTTTTTTGGCTCTTTATATATATAAAAAAGTTGTTATTTTAATTTTTAATTTTCTTTAATGTAAAAATTTTTTTTAGTAAAAGTTTTTTTTCTTTTTATATATATATAAAAAGTTTAAATTTTTTTTTTAATTTCAATCTCTCTATTGTTTATATTTCCAAGTCCGTTATTAGCAAGTTGACATTCGTCATTTTTCCACATACGAAAATGGTGTGAATGTTCATCTTTACTCTTTTGAGTTTTTTTTCATAGGCGAATGCACTCTCACCACCCAATTTCTTCATGAGTTCGGGTGAGATAATTGGATATATGTAACTTCCATAGGACAACAATAAATCACCCCTATCGAATTCTCTGTCTTCGGCGACGATGATATTAATCAACAGTTCGCTTTGGTACTCGTAAAACAAATCGAGCATGGCTTCATCCACTTTCAAACACATTCGATATTTGTGGTAGTAGCGTTCTAAGTCCACCATCTCGACCTCATTCAATTCGATGGGATCGTGTGGTTGTAATGTATAGATATTAAAACTGTATTTCTCATACCCTTCGTCTCGTTTCAATTTCAATCCACATCTTTTAGGTGTTGTTGTTGTCATGATCGATTATTTGGTTTTTTATGAATTCTTACAAATAATGTTTATTTTAATTTTGTATTAAAAAAAATTGAATTTTAAAATTTAACTTTTTTTTTTTTTCTATTTTATATATAGAGTAAAAAAACAAAACTTTTTTTTAACAAATTATTTAATACAAAATTCAAAAAAAAATAAAAATAAAAATATTCTTACAAATGAAGCAAACAGATAAAACAATGGTAAATTTAAATGAGAAAACTGTACCTCAGTTAAACGAGATTTGTAGTCTATTACAAATTTCAGATTTCAGAAAGCATAGAACTAAAGCAAAAAAAATTAAAGTCATACAAGAATATTTGCAAAACGCTAGAAAGGCAAACGAAATGTCGATAGCATTGACGTCAAAAGATGCGTCGGTTGTGAAAAATAAGAAGACGACTAAACGAAAAGCCATTGAAAAACATCAAGTTTCCAAAGAAAAGAAAAGAAAAACTAAAACGAAAACGAGTGATGCACTTCAGATTCGAGACAAACGAGATATATCGAGCGAAATTCAACGAGCAATCGACGAAGAGAAAGGAGAAGAATATGTAAGACGACTCGTTGCAGAACTATTCCAATCGAAACCCGTAGAATGGGAGAGTGCGATCGAAGACATTTTTAAAACTTTCGACGTGTTTCCCTCGTCGAAGAAAATCGATCCGAAATTGTTCATGGAACGGGTGAAGAAAAAAGTATTGGATTTGTTTTGCGAATACACGAACTTGGGAATAAAAATTAAGATGATACTCCATTGCATAATGAATAAAATCGACGTGAAGTCCAGCGATCGCATTGTGAAAAATGCATATTTCAGATCTAACGTCGAACCCGTATTTCGAGGTTCAGATCTATCGGACGTTTTCGAAAAGATGAAAGACAAGATGTTGACGTCTCTCATGAATTATCAAAATGAAGGTAGTAATTGGACGTTCGACGAGGTGTTGAAACTCGAAATTCACATCACTAAAAACGAACCGTTGAAAGGATCTTCCTACTTGGAATTACCGTATTTCTTGAATAAGAAACGCGCCGTGGTCAACATGAGAAATAAAGATGATCAGTGTTTTAAATGGGCAGTCACCTCCGCTTTATACCCTGTCGAAATAAACGCCTATAGAGTTTCTCGTTACGAGGAAACTTCTAAAAATCTCGATTGGACCGGAGTGACTTTTCCAACAAAGTTAAAACACATCGAATGTTTCGAGGTTCAAAATCCCACCGTAGCGGTGAACGTTCTAGGATACGACGACGAAAATCGAAAGATCTATCCTCTCAGACGGACTTCGTATCGCGGAAGAGAAAAGATGATTATTTTATTATCGATTTCGAATGGTGACAATCGACATTATTGTTGGGTTAAACATCCGAGCCGATTACTGTTGAGACAAAATAATAAACATAAAAGAAAGATATCTTTATGTTGCAACTGCATGAACATGTTTCATAGCGAAGACTCGTTGGCGAAACATCAGGAATATTGCAACGAAAATCAAGGTGTTGCCATCGAAATGCCCAAACCCAACACCATCGTGAAGTTTGAAAATCACAACAGAAGGTTAAAAGTACCATTCGTCGTGTACGCCGATTTCGAATGTTTCACCGCGAAAATGAGTTCCTGTCAACCCAACGCTCTTCAAAGTTACGTCGAAAGATATCAAAAACACATACCTTCGGGCTATTGCATTTACGTGAAATGCGCTTTCGACTCGCAACACGACATGGGTCCCTTCACCTACACGAAACAGCGCGAAGATGACGACGTGGCTCAAAGGTTCGTGGAAGAGTTAGAATCGAAAATTCAAATGTTATACGACAAATTCAAAACTCCGGCGAAAATGATCATCACGCGAGAGCAGCAGGACGAAAATAACAGAGCCACCGAATGTCACATATGCAGACAATTGTTCGACGAGAATTCGGAGGAAAATAAGAAGGTCAGAGACCACGATCATTACACGGGTCTGTATCACGGTCCGGCTCACAGCAAGTGTAATTCAAAATATCGAAACGCCACTTTCTATCCGGTGATGTTTCACAATCTCTCGGGTTATGACAGTCATCTGTTCGTGAGAAATCTCGGCACCTCGCACGAAGAATTACAATGCATCGCGAACAGCAAAGAAAGATACATTTCCTTCACGAAATGGAAGCTCATGGAGGAGAGAAGAGTAATCGACGGAAATATGTTGAAAGAAAAAACGAAATCCATTCATAGAGGCATACGTTTCATCGACACTTTTAAATTCATGTCAACCGCTCTGGAAAAATTAGTTGATAACATGAGCAAGGATAAATTTAAAATCACGAGCGAACATTTCGGAGAACGAGTACACGTCATGTTGAGGAAAGGAGTCTATCCTTACGATTACATGAACGATCTAAAGAGATTCGAAGACACTGCACTACCTTCGAAAGAAGATTTTTATTCGAAATTATACGAATCCGACATTTCCGACGAGAATTACGAACACGCCAAAAACATGTGAAAATCATTCGATATGAAAACCATGAGAGATTATCATGATCTCTACCTGAAGACCGACGTTCTGCTCTTGGCAGACGTATTCGAAAATTTTCGAGACGTCTGTCGTCGAAATTACGATCTGGATCCTGCTTGGTATTTCACCGCACCCGGTCTGCGTGGGATGCTCTGTTGAAGACCACTGAAGTTCAATTGGAATTATTATCCGATGTGGACATGTTGCTCATGTTTGAAAGGGCTGCGAGAGGTGGCGTCTCGATGATCTCTCACAGACATTCCGTGGCTAACAATCCCTACATGAAAGAAGGTTTCGATTCGAAACGGTCGACTAAATACATACAGTATTGGGACGCCAATAATCTGTATGGTTGGGCTATGAGTCATCCTTTACCGATTGGAAATTTCGAATGGATGAAGGAACCGGAAGAGATGCAAAAATGGAGAGACTATCCTTGCATTTTAGAAGTCGATTGGAACTATCCGGAAGAATTACACGATTCGCACAACGATTATCCGCTAGCTCCCGAATGAATGGAACCGAACGAAGGAGACGAGGAAAAACTCATTCCCAATTTATTTAACAAATGTAACTACGTCGTCTACAGCGAGAATTTGAAACAGTACGTCGATTACAGGATGAAATTAGTCGACATACATCGCATCATTCGATTCGACGAAGAGCCTTGGATGAAAAAATACATCGATCTCAACACGAATCTCAGAACTTGAGCCGAGAACGATTTCGAAAAAGATTTCTTCAAACTCATGAACAACTGCGTTTACGGCAAATTGATGGAAAACATCAGGAAGAGAACCGACGTTCGACTCGTCACGTCTGAGAAAAAAGCAAAAAAATTAGTGGTGAAACCCAATTAAACCATATTCGGCGAAAATCTAGTGGCCGTTCACATGCAAAAGACGCACCTGAAGTTTGACAAACCGTATTATCTCGGACCGATCATCTTAGATGTCAGCAAGCGATTGATGTACGAGTTTCACTACGATTACGTCAAACGAAAATTTGGCGACAAGGCCAAACTACTGTTCACCGACACGGACAGTTTAGTTTACGAGATAGAGACGAAAGACGTCTACCGAGACATATCTCCGGACGTGGTCGATTGGTTCGACATGAGCAATTATCCCATCGATCACCCGTCCAACATTCAGTCGAACGACAACAAGAAGGTGTTGGGTAAATTTAAGGACGAGAGCGGCGGTAAACAGATCGTCGAATTCGTAGGCTTGAGACCCAAACTCTATGCTTATCGTCTAGAAGATGATGAAGAGATCAAGAAGTGCAAAGGAGTTAAAGTGTGCGTGGTGAAGAAAAACATCTCTTTCCAAGAGTATAAAGATTGTCTGTTAGGAAGTGGTCCGGTGTATAAGACTATGAAATCGATTCAAAGCGAAAATCACAACCTGTATACCGAAATAGTCAACAAGATTTTGCTAACGGCCAAAGACGACAAGAGATTCGTGTTAGACGATAAAATAAGCACTTTAGCACTCGGACATTGGACTGTGGATCTAATTAGAGACGATATGAATGGAGATGATTGGATTCTAGATGCGCTTGCGGATGATAAGATTCCAGATACGATTGTGGATGATAGGATTCCAGAAAATCAAGAGGAATTAGATGAACACAAAATTATGGAAATCGATAGTGACATCGAGAAAGTTAGTTTAAAAGAAGAATTAGATGGATCCAAGATTATAGAAGTCAAGGAATTCGATGGATTCAAGATTGTAGAAGTCGATAGAGTTAGTTTAAAAAGAAAAAGAAAAAAAATAGAAAAAAATAACGTCATTTTTAGTGAATTATAATAAAATCAATTAAAAAAAAAAAATATATACTCATCTATGAATAAGAAAATAAAGATATCCGTAGAAGGTGTTGTCTTACCCGACGAACCCCTATCCAACATCGGTCTGTTGAATGCGGCAAAAGATTTGAAAATCGAAGATTTTCTAGGAGTGTTTTCCAGAGATGCCTTGCCGAAGAGAAGACCTCGACAATCGGAATGCAGAATTTTAAATCTAGACGATTCATCGGGTGAAGGCACTCACTGGGTGGCGTGGTTCAAGAACGGGAAGAAGAAGAAGAAGAATTATTATTTCGACAGCTACGGAATCTCGCCGCTGAAAGAAATAAAGAACTCTTTCAACAAATCGATGGTTCTTTACAACACGGATCAAGTGCAATCGCCAGATCAAGTGTTTTGCGGTCACCTGTGTCTCTACATTCCCGAGAGATGGTCTGAAGGAGATGAATTTCAAGACATTCTCAATGACTTACATTAGAGAGAAAATTTTTTTTTTTTATAGTATATATATATAAAGATAAAAAATTATTTTAAAAAAAATTTTAATCGAATAAAAAAAACCGAAAAATAAAATAACATAGTTCATTTTTTATAAACTGCGTTTGAAGATATTTTTTCTAAAAAAAAACAAAAAAACAAAAAAAAATCCCACAACAACATGACAGTCGATAAATTTGGTAGAAGTGACAACGAAAAAGTCAACCCGAGAAAGAAGAGGAAGACGCTCGAAGTCGACGATGGTTACGACGTTGCCAACTTGGACGAGCATTACGTTCGGAGATATGAACCTCGAGAGGAACCTCTGAACATGAACGATAAGAAGCTCTACTATCTTCCCGAGCCGATAGATCTCGCAGATGCCGCGACTAAAAAATACGTCGACAGGGGAAACTCCGATTTCGAACGAATCCTGCTTGATAATTACGTGGATAAAACCATGACCGATGATCTCAATCTGAAATCCAAACGTTTGGTGAACGTCACGAATCCCGTAGATCCCACCGATGCCACGACCAAGAGATACGCGGACGACTCTCATGCGAGATTCAGCGAACACCTGAGAAAAAAATACGTCACGAAAACGATGCACTCGAAATTGAACGCCAATTCTTACAAGATAACGAACGTGGCCGCTCCCACGAATCCCAAGGATGTGGCGACCAAACACTACGTAGATCTGGAACGGAGAAAGTCTGATGGACGTGAAATGAAATCGGATCTGAATGCGGGATTCCACAAGATATTGAATCTGTCGAAGATCGACAACACGGATGCGGACTCAAACGCGGTCAACAAGGGCTACGTGGATTCTTCCGTGTTACAATCGCAAGAATACCTAGAATCACAAGTGGACGATCTCTACCTGAACAAAGAATCTGGCAGAACCATGGAGGATGGCATCAACATGAACGGTCACAATTTATTCCGTCTCGATCACGATCCCGAATTCGATTCCAGCGCTGTCAGCAGAAAGTACGTGGACGACAACTCGGTCTGGAGAAAGGGCGACATCACAGAAGGTAAACTAGACATGGGCGGACATGCGCTCACGAATCTACCGGAACCCGTGAACATGACGGACGCCTGCACCCTGATTTCGGTGGTGGAGAGAGTCAAATATGCTAGACAATTGATCACCGTGTGGGCCGAAGAGGCTGGCACCTTAGATGAAGGAAAAGCCGAGTGGTCTTTCGGAAACGGAGGTAGCGGATCGAAACACGGTCAGGTTGGATATCCCATGCCGTTGGGAGGTGAAATCCTTTGAATGAGTCTGGCTTCCACGGATTTGAATAACAGAGCGGTCGTCAATCTCATGGTGAATGGTGTGGAGAGCGATAAGAAAGACAGCGTCGAAAAGACCGAGAATCAACACGCGAATGTCAGCACGTTCGGCACGCCTCTCAAAGTGAACGCCGGAGACAGGATTAATTTCATCATGAAAACCAATAATCCCGAAGCCACCACTTCCGTGGTGAGTCTACTGATCGAACTGGATGCTTTGAACAAACAGTGAACGCGTGGAAAAATAACGAATTAAAAAAAAAAAAAAAATAATGTGTGATTATTAAAACAACAAAAAAAAAAGTAATGAGATATAGAGAGATGTTTAATCTCTCTATATCACATTACTTTATTTATTTATTTTTTTTTGTTTTTTTTAATAATCACACATTACTTTTCATTTTTTTTTTTTTGTTTTTTATTTTTTTTTTTTCACACACTTGTCTCTCATCGAATGATCGACATCTTATTTCCGTCTGATTCGAATTATAATTCTCTGTCCGATAGGACCAGGGCGAAGGCTTCGGTTTTTCTCGGCATGTTCCTATCGAATTGCATCTTTATCTGAATGTCTAACACGCTACTCTTGAGTCGTTCGCTCTGTTTACTGACGTCGAACACGAACATGGGATACATCGACTTGTATTCGCCGGGAGATATGTTGGGATTGCTCATCAATTCGTCTAGACCGTGATACTTCGCCATACAGCCTGCAGAAATCGTTCTTGTCGAACGACACATTGTAATCGATTGCCGGATATCTCGTGGCATTCAGAAACACTTGCATGTTTCTCAAATTGCAGTGATCGAACAGCGACACATTCTTTTCCTGAGACCCATCTCTATGAGTCTGAAACGCGACCACGATGAAACACGGTCTCTCGGAAGCGGATTTCACCGTCAATCTCCAATTGAAGTGATTCGTGGAGGGAGGAATGCTAGCCGTGTCGCACAGTCTCATTCTAAATCCCACGGGTAATTTACTCTTGGATTGTATGATCTTGTAGAGATTCGTTTTCTCATTCATCGAAGGCTCCACATGCGGAACGAACCACAATATCTTGTGTAGAGTTATCTTACCCGCATCGGTTGCGGCGAGTTTCACTATTGCATCGTCGTTTCCTTTTCGAATCAATGTCAGATTGTGTTTGAATCCGTACATGTGATCTTGTTGTAATCGTCCGCGAATCCGAAGATGTGTTTCAAAGGTATCCTGAACGAAAACGTTCCTTTAGGTCTGGACGTCTTGACGACGTAGTCGAATATCGTGGCGGCGCCAGCGCTAGCAGCTCCTATAGTGTCTTTCACCCACAACAGATTAAGTCCTCTGGATTTCGAAAAATCGTCAGGATACGTCAAGAGTCCGAACATCGTGGTGGCCTGACCGGGATGAAAAACAGATTCTATCTCTTGTCTGGATAGCATGTATTTTATGTTTCTGAATAGATGCATGATGCCATTATTGGCAAGAGTGACCGTGTCGTCGTCGGCGTAGTCGCTCCCATCTTCCTTGGTGAGACGTCCCTGCACCACTATGTAACTCTCGCTAGGATGTACGAATAGATCTTGAGTTTCGACGTTGATTCTTATCTCTCCCGCATTGTTCAAACTCATCCTGGTTACCGGTTCGTATTCGTGAACCTCATATTCTTGAATACTTTCATCTTTCACTATGCTTTGTGCTATATCTAGTATATTTGTCATTTTAAAGGATTTTTAGGGGTTTTTTTGTTTATTAATTCACTTGCTTTTCTTTATCTAAAAAAATAGTTTTTAATTATTTTTTATTATTATTTATTTTTTTTCTCTCTTATATATATGTGTGTGTAAACAAGAAAAATGTCAAAGAGAGTAAATAAAAAAAATTTTTTTTTGCGTTCTTCATCAAAACTTCGTCTTCTGTAATTGTTGTTCGTAAAACTTTCCGATGATCTCTTCTCCATCCAAAGCTTCAATTTCGTAAGTCACCGGATCGGTGTGAAATATTTTGATGATCACGAAGATTTCCGAGGTCCATCGAGGAGTATAACCCTTTTCGAAGTGCTTCTTATAAGCGTAGATTCTCACTCGATCGCCGACCGCAGATTTCGGCGTTCTAGACTTCTTCTTCCCGATCTTAGATCTCTCAGGATATAGATTCGCGTAGACCCGTTTTTCGTTTCGAGGATCACTAGCTTCCGCGGGAGTCATCTTGATCGATCTGTGTCGCGTGTTGTAATCTTTGACCAGACCGTTCAGAGCGTATATGTATTTCTTGGTCGAATTCGCCATGAAGTATCTGTGCATCTTCTCCTTCATCGTTCGATTCTAACGTTCCACCATGCTGGCTTTCTCTTCGTTTTCGATCGAGTAGAGGTCTATCAATCGACGAACGTCCTTGTTGTAGAATTCCTTTCCCTTGTCCACCCACAATTTACTCGGTTTTCGAGAAGACGACTCGAACACGCTCTTCAGAGCCTCGGCGACGCAAGGTCCCGATTTATTCTTCAAAGCTCTGATCCAACCGTATTTGGAAAACACGTCGATGACCGTCAATAAATATTTGACGCCCTCGTTCCACCTCGAAAAAGATCTCATGTCGACCAAGTTGGCGGACCAAATGTCGTCCAGACCCTTCACGAATACACCCTTCTCTTTCGAAATTTACGCACTATGGGTTTGTGTAACTCGTCAGCCAATTCGCTCATCAATAATCGTTTCTTCTTCTTCTCTTTTTCAGATGCGCTTTTTTTTTTTTGAACTCCCCATCCGAATCGACGTTTCACACCGATCAGATTGCCGACCAGCGAACGTTCCATCTTCTCTCTCCTGGTCGGATTCGATATGCCTCTCAATCTCGTCAACATGTTTTTGTCGCAGACGTCGTTGCACGTCTTGGTGTCGGGATGACCGGCGTAGCACAGATCGTGATCGTACGCGGCCGCGTCCACCCTATTCACGGGTTTGCTCCAAGATTTGGGTGTCAGATCGGCGTTGAGTCTCTTGTTCAATTTCGTTCCTGGTCCCGTGAAACTGTGACCGGGCAGAGGCATTTCGAAAGGTAGATTGTTGATCATTTTATTCACGATGCCTTTGCCTTTGCTTGCATTCATTTGTTTGACGAATCTAGTCTTGATAGAACCACACACGTCGCAAATTCCGCGAAGCATCCGTCTGTCGTTTTTAGTTCACACTTCTCGAGAATTACTCGTCTCGGTAATTCTCTTACACTTTACGCAATACATTTTTTTTTGAAGAGTTAATTTAAATTAATTTCGTTTTTTTTATTTTATATATGAATTTAATATTTTTTTTTTTAAAATTCTGTTCTTATTATATATATATATATTTTTTTTTCAATCACTGCCCCTTGAGTTCTATCATCTTACTGAATTCCTCCCTGGCCTCTTTCCTACCCTTTTCCACAAGAGAATCCTTCAACTCTTCCTTGATGATCTGACGAGTCTTGATTCTCACGGCTTCTTTCATGACATCGTATTTCGTTTTCTCGCTCAATATCGCAAAGTATTCTCCATCCGATATCCTACCGTCTTTCAACGCCATAGAGATCATTTCGGATATCGTGTCGATCTTGGAGTCGGCCAAGACGCTAATCTTGTCGTGTTTCCTAGCCTTCAGATATAATTTCCTACTCAAAAAGTTTCCGACCGTGCTAAACAATCCGGCGGCGAGGGCCACTCCTTCCACGGTCAACACGATTGGAATGGCAACCGCGGTCAACAACAATCCAATGCCGGCCGCGTGTAAACCCATGGAAATCGTGATGAGTGTCGTGTCGATTCCGTTGACGAATTTCACGAAACGCGAATCCTTCTTCTTGAGGGAACGACGAGAATCTCTCTCTCGAGTCAGATACTCTTGGATTCTATTGATTTGATCGATGCGATACCTCTCTCCTCTTTCTCTTTCTTCTAGCGACGGCGCCGTCGGCAAGATGCCGTTCGGCTTCTCGTCCTCGTCGTCCACTAACGTCAGATACAATTTATTTCTGGTTCTCATTTTTTTTTTGTGTTTTTTTCTTTCTAATATTAGATAAAAAAATTTATGTCTGTATTTATTTTTTTTTTATTTTGTACTCTCCTTTATTTTTTTATATCAACGAAAAACAAAACTTAGACGTATGCTTCGTTCAGCAATAATTTCTTGATGCATGCCTTATCTTCTAAAGTCAAACTTCTACGCGCCAATTTCAGTTCTTCCGAATCTGTGGGCCTGTCTCGATTCTTACAGTAGACTAATCTCTTCCAAAACGTGATCACATCGTCGAATTTAACGCGTTCGAACGCCGGTTCGAAATACATGACGACCATATCTTCCCTTTCCATCGTCAGACACGAATGATCCTCGTGATCGAAGTCTAGATGATCCCGACATCCGACGCATCGTTCTAACAAGATGGGACGTAGTTGTTCGTTCACGCAGATTGCGTATGCTCTCATCAGCATGTTTAAAAGAAACCTCGCTCTAATCATCTGAGAATCGCTCATGATTTACGTATTTTTTTTTTATTATCTATTCGATTTGATATATTTATTTTTCTAAATAACTATTTATTTATATTTTTTTTTCTCCCCTATATTTATATCAATCAAAAACCCACCGCCTCAAAAAACAATTGCCGATTCTAAATCATCTGTACCAAAGCAATTGCGGGTTCTAAATCACTGATTTAGAACCACAAAAGCTGTTTTTTGATGATCACCCAAAATCTTTTGCCTTCACTCGCGTTCGCCGACGATGAATCGGTGGGTCTGATCTGCGATGCGAACGTAGACCAAAAATCACGTACACGATACAACTGAAGATGTACAACACACGCACATGATGCGTTCACCACGAGTGTTTGACGCTAAAAGCGCGATCTAGGAGTCACTGACTGTACATGAGCGCTTCTAAATCAGTGTACAGTTTTTGTGAACAAGCGTGTGATTTTAACACCGAATTCCACGTTGGTGAACGCATCGTGTGCGTGTTTTGTACACGTACATGTACAAGTGATGTGGTATCCGCAATTATCACCTACTCCCCCATATGGACTTCGGGGTTAAGTGCCTTGCCGAAGGACACAACGCGAGAGTCCGAAATGATCGCTTAGATGGTCACCCATCCAATGATTAACTGGGCTCGACGTTGCTTAACTTCGGTGATCTGACGAGAACCGGTTACTGCAACGCCACCGCGCCCCCACTCTGGGGAAGGCACCTATAGTACTGCAACAATCCTCACAATTGAGGGACCCATGTTTACCCGCATATAACATACATTTACCGAAAGGACTTCGCAAAAATGACCAATTGGGGTGGAGGGTGGGGTGTGGGGTGTAAACCTGATTTATAGACACGAGGTTGAAAAAACTGCACACCTTCGGACACCCACTACCCTCTCTGTGCAATTTTTGTACTCCCAATATTTTGACCCCACCAGTAGTAGGAGAGCGATGGGTCGTTCCTCATTGGCAGAACCTAGTGCAAGACCTAAGAAGTGACGACATATTCACGTGGCCTGGTGGCGCCATGTCTGGTTGTCATGGTAACCCGCGTGAGCGTCCATCTTGTGACGCCATCTCATAGTGATGGGTGGTCCTAGTGCGCATGCGCAGCTCGTGTTGTTATGGTGATACATGTTTCCATCGTCCATTTTGTATACTGGAGGCCGCATCTTGGTTTCTATTGTAACACGTGGTTGCTATGTGACCCAATAGTCTGCAAAGGGGCGGGGGTACGTTCGGAGGGTGTGTTCCTTTGAAAATGAGTAAATTCCCACTTCGTAGAATTACCACAAACAACCCGGCAAGTTTTACTATTTCGAATTCTTTCAGAATCCTCTTCTTCTATCTATCAAAACAATAGTTTTCGCCTTCCCGACCATGTTCGTTTGTCCTGGAATATACTCTAGTAGAGTAGAAGAGCCTATCATGTGGAACAGCTTTGCTTATTGCTACTATATTTAGCTTTTCTGGTCTGTTCTATTCCGAATACTCTTGTTTCATTTATCTAAATCACCCAATCAGTTCATTTTCCTGTGCTAACTAACCAATCAAATTGCTTCATCCCCCGTAATCTCTATGCAGAGTTATCTCCCCTTATTACAACGAAGTCCTATCCGATTCTCATCACCTCTATACCCAATGGCCACGTCCCATGGAATCCCTTTTTCTGAAAGTCTCTGGTTATGGAATCCCTTAATGAGGTCTAATTTACTATCCGTCTTAACTCCATTTCGATTGAGGCCATGATGGCCATCAGAAAATCCCTCAATGCGGTCTAATTTACTATCCCTCTTAGCCTCATCTCGGTATTCGAGAATACCTGACATTGTATACTCGCCCAAAAAAGAAAGTGTGCATTGCAGAAATTGATCAAACTCCAAAAAAATAATTTCGTAGGTGTAAAGAGTGTTAACCTGTTCATGAATAAGTTATATTGAACACAAAAACAGCTTTCCCCGTTAAAATTGCATTAACGTTAAATGACGTGCTGCACGTTTGTGAAAAGGCATGTTTTGCACGTGGAGAGTCTGAAAATTCATGCAGCAGAGTGAATCCTTGGGTATTTAAACACTAAAGTAAGGCCTTCCTATCGTTCACATTCAAACTTGCGCTGCTGTTAAAACGAGTCCACATTAGCATGCCAAGATTGACAATGAATCAATGTCTCCTTGCCCTGGATATGATTAGAGCTGGCAGAACACACAGAGAGGTTGCCCAGCATTTGAACTGCCACCATAATACTGTAGACAGGCTAGTCCTTCGACATGCACAACATGATGACGTTCGAGACCGACCCTGCTCTGGGAGACCCCGAGTTACCACCCCTGCACAAGATCGGTATATCCGTGTCGTCCATCTCCAGAACCGGCAACAAACGGCAATGACGACAGCTAGGAACATCCCTAACCTGAGACGGATACATCCTCAAACAGTAATCAACCGGCTGAGATAATACGCTTATGCCCTCGAAGATCTGCAATTCGTCCGATTTTGACGTTACGTCATCGTCATGCTCGACTGCAGTGGTGTAGAGTAGTATTAGGGTTAGGGTTAGCCTAACCGAACCCTAACCCTAACCCTACCCTAACCCTAACCCTAATCTAACCTAACCTAACCTAACCTAACCCTAACCCTAACCCTAACCCTACCTAACCTAACCTAACCTTAACCTAACCCTAACCCTACCTAACCCTACCCTAACCCTACCCTAACCCACTTCCATGCTAACTTGTTCACTTCCATGAGGCATAGATGCACAGCAGTAGTCGACTTTTGTGTTTGACCCTTAATGTCTTTGACTCTCCATGGCTCCAAGAGTATTCGTCGTAGCATAATGAAATTTCTCGTGTTGATCACAAATTGATTCATCTGTGATTGAATAAAATTTCCATGAATGAAAATGATATATATCTTTTTTTAGTGTTATTTTTTAGCATGCACACTTTCTTTTTTGGGAGAGTATATTATTGGACGATACCTTTTATAGGATACTTGTTGTAGAAACTTTACATCCGGGTACTTCATGCTACATCCGGGTACTTCTGTTGGAAAAGGTATAAAAAGGATGCAAGCTCGGCTTAAACCTCATTTGTGTCCTGACCGTCGTCGAGTGAAGACATGTTACCAGTTCGGTGCAGATACTGTTCCAAGTTATTTTCGAGATCGAATTATGCCAGAAGACACTAGAAGAACCACCATGGGCTCCAATGCAGATACTGACGAAGTTGTTTACCCGATCATTCAGTGCTCGTAGGCATGAAGAGCATCGCTGTCCAAGAAGAACAGAAGACCTTAGAGATACTGGAGATTCAGTGACTGACCAGAATAAAGTACTTTTAGAATTTTTACGCCTTGCTGACAAGGAGGAAATCGATGCCATTCTACGCGCTGCTGATGAAGATTTGATTACCTGTTTATGTAAATGTGCTACCAACATCCTCGAAGATAAGATACCCCTGAATATGGCTGAATTTGATGACCTGCGAAAATACGAACATGCATTGAAGCTGCTGACAGATGATGGAATTTCTACCGATATAAAAAAAAAAAAATTACGAAAGAGTTAGTTTAAACATATTTTATTTGCCATCAATTTGCAAAAAGGATTGGAGTACAAGTGGTACAACTTATGTTAACTCGTCTCCATAAATACAACAGAAAAACAATGCATATATGCGGCAACAACGTATATAGATTGGTTCACAAATGAACAGGGATTTACACTATTTACACTTGAAATGTAAGTTGTTGAAACAGGCAGCCAAGTGCGTAATAGGGTCTCGACTCAGGCAATACATAGGGCAGGACACTGTTGACTTTGTCTACAAAATCTCTTGAATGGCAAGTTAAAGGGTGAGGGATATGACGTTTATAGAACATCTCGTCGAGTGCAAGCTAGGATGAACGCTTGGGTTTCCAGAAAAATATATTCCTTTTGTTTTGTTGTCAGTGTGGGTTTACCGTACTAAAGATCGTTTTCGGGTGATTTATCAAAATCTCGAAGAGAATCGAGTTGTGTAATCCTGATATCACAGTATCGAGGGCACACCAGGAGATAGTGATGAGCATTTTTACAGGAATTACCACACATACACTTTGGAGTCGCCGGAATATAGTTTTGGAACTTGTCCTTATTTAGGTCACTGCAGTTATCACGCAATTTTGAGTGTAAAATGTTGGCCTTTCTTTTACTCACACGGAAGTAAAAAGGTGGTTTGGGGATCAAGTTCAATTGGGCATAGGTTTGTTTGAACTCCGTTAGTGTTGCGGCACCGGTGAGTACGTCTGGTAAGTTGTTATAGCTTTTTGTGATGGACGTGAAAAGGGATTTGCTGAAACGCTCCATTCTTGCCGGATAATACGTGAATCTGTTGGGGTTGCGAAGATTATACTTTGAGATATCACACGTTCGAGGGGGGTAACAATGCATTGAGGTAATTTGGAGTTTCATTTTTGATAATTTTGAAAAGTACCGGTTACCGCAACGCCACCGCGCCCCCTATCAAGTATAAGTATCGGCTGGTAATTTAGCAAGTTGAGAGCTAGATTATTTTGGTAGCCTCAATTGTTATTCAAAATTTGCTTCTTACAAATTATTGGAGAGAGCCCACAGGCTCCCTCCAACAATTAGCAGTAGAACAAATTTATATAAACAAGATATTTTTTGCATTTTGCTGAAAAAAAATCTAAAAAATAAAAAAATATGTATATAAAAAAATATAATAAAAAATTTTAAAAAACTTGTCGAGTTTTGTAAATGTTTACAGGATGGATTCATATTTCAGAGACTCAAATACAAACTGATACCACTGGAAAATTACGGAGATTAAGCAAGTATAAATATAGGCTGGTAATTTAGCTACTTGAGGGCTAGATTATTTTCGGTGGTCGCCATTGTTATTCAAAATTTGCTTGTTACAAATTATTGGAGAGAGTCCACAGGCACACTCCAACAATTAGCAGTAAACCAAATTTATATAAACAAAATACTATTTGCATTTTGCCGAATATGAAACATGAACAAAGAAAATATTGCCAATTGCTGTGGAACCTTCACTTTTCTGAAGGCCCAGATGTTAGGTGTATATATAGTGTCACAAGACCTTTCCAGAGACAGCATTTAAATTTAACATGAACTACATTCAAATTTTATCGAAGTGATTCAAGTACTGACAGCTGTTGGTTGAATACGAACCCCAACATAGGTGAATATAAAAGCAGCCAGGTCACGGTTGGAGAGACCGCCAGAATAGCACATCATATAATAACATAAAATCACAGTTTGTATGATTATTGAAACAGGATAGAAAAAAGAAAATACAAATATATATGTATATATTAGTAGACCTACCTACAGGTCGCTGGCGACATAATGCGTTAGGAACAGGGTATATAGCATGTCGCTATATAAATGTAATCTTAAAGTTGTATTCCGCTCTCAGAATGGACTAGAAATCGTATTATCCTTGATGTTCAAGTACTGACTATTTTCTCAGATTTAAACCAAACCAAGTTGTGGCTGCTCTACAGCAGCCACATCGCAGTTAGGAGAAAAGAGAGACACCATCAAAAACTTGTGAACTTTACGTACTAGCAGCTTACGAGAAGTTGGTAGACTGGGGCTGGGGTGAAAACCGTTGAGAGACGAAGAACTTTCCAGTGACCCAGCTCTCCTCCTTTGTGTTCTGACCTCCAATGGTGACAACTTGTCAGAAGCTCATTTCTTTGACGACTGGTCCATTTTAGAAAACGATGATTGTCTTACAGGTTTAGTTGTTACTCTACCAGTTCCACGACCAGTCATCGTGAACCCTGCTCAGGTGAATAACTCGATTCTTTGTATGAAGGCTGAAAGCTTAATATGGAGTCAGCGGACTTTAGCAATGCTTTCTTGCGGCGCTTATCACCCCAATCCTAGCTCTGAAAAGGGTATAAAAGGGGTGTACCAACACTAAATGCTCATATGTTGTACGACCACGAAATAGTGAAGTCATGAAAGTCCTTTGCTGCAGATATTGTGGAAGGGCTTTTTCCAGATCAGACAACATGCACAGAGGCGAGAATGATTACTGTCCCATGAGGAAATCTGAAAAATCCAACAACACTGCAAGACTAGACAGAAATTCAGATACACTGTGAATCCTGTCTGATGCGGATCGACATGAAGCCAAGACTATGATCAAGACGTACAAAATGGACGACGGAAACATGTATCACCCTAACAACACAAGATGTGCGTGCGCACTAACATCACGTATCACTATGGGGATGACGTCACAACATGGTCGCTTACCGAGCTACCATGGCAACCAAACATGGCGCCACCAGGTCATGTGACATAACGTCACTTCCAGGGTCTTACTGATAAGGCCCGATCCATCGCTCTCCTACTACTCCCGCCCCCTACATCACCCCAAGTTGAGCATAACACTGTGCAGTGGGTGTTTTTTCATTCGTAAATAAGTTTTTAATGATAAACTCTAATCCTTATCCATTTCCTGTTCTCTCAACAGGTGTAAATTAGATAACTCTGTATCACTGACTGTATTTCGCATTATATGGTTACGTCCCATATATTGAAATATTTGTACTGAGATTTGCCAATAAAAGGTTTGGCACTAGTAATCTATAAGCATGCAGCAAAAGTCATCTTTTCACACTAATTTCTTGTTATTTAATCTAGAAATTTAATAAATACGCCATAAATATTCTCTACAGCTCTCACGTGGCATCAAAGACTTTATTAGTAAAGATTTACTGCCCCGGCAGTTCTCAAGTACATTTTAACGTGGTAAATTGAGTTACAATAATGTCATGAATCATCTTGATTATCATGACATGAGTAACTGACCACTGTGCGACCGTGACATTGTGTGGGATCTCATGTTGGTTAATCAAAGCAAAGACTAGAAATCATATTCCACTATACTCTTTCAAATCCTTGTTTTGAATCGAACGAAGCAGAGTAACAGTGTATGATTCAGTTTAGTTTGCATCTCGGCTGATATGATCGGCGGCCTGAGTCATACGGGCAGTCCGAAAGGAAGTTGGGGTCTGTTCGTATTAGAGCCCCTTGATCTTCTCTATGGAGCCACTTTATGATGCGTTGTAAACTCCCGGTCTTACCTCATACACAGAGTAGAGTGTGATTTTTATGCCCCACCTCACTGCCCTCAGATGCTTTATTTTTTTAATTCTTTGTTCAAAAGTTCAGTTTTTTCTCTTTTGATTTTATTATAAAAATGACTGTAGTGAATTATCTTCTTGTTGATGCCCTCCCATATTAGTAACAGGAGATGTGGAGATCGGCCCAGATTGGGGGACCTCAGCGGGGACCTAGAAAGTGACATCATATCACGTTGCCTAATTACGTTATGTTTCATTGTCATAGTAGCTCGAGTAAGTATCCTCGGATAAGTATCTCCAAAAGGTATCCTCAATAGGTATCCTCAAAAGATACATGGTAAAATCAAATGTATCCGCAAATACCCGTATGTGCCTATGTGCTATTTCACAATGTGAAACATTGAGCATTAGCACACAAACACATATCAGCACATCCAAGATATGCCTATGTGCTACCTGTAATATGAACACATTGTGACACAATATGTACTAACACATAAGCACATTCAGGGAAAATTCGAGTCAGTACTCCAGTTCAATAAAACTGTCCTATACTACTATGAACAACTATCATAAGTAGTATTCTTGAACAAAATAAAGTCTTTTTTGATAATTTGGGGGCATTATCATGTTGTTTGTGGTAATTGGATTGAGTCTTCTATGAAGAAACGCATCTTATAGCACTACGTGCTATTCTTATAAGCCCAAAAATGGGGGAATCCATACCAAATAAAGTCGTTTTAGGTGATTTGGATGTATTGTCGTGTCTATTTGGGTAATTCTACGAAGTATCCGAACCAGTAAACTACTATTATACAATCGAACACCCCTTATAGCGCTACTCTACTAAAAAGGATTCTCGAAGAATTCGAAACAAATAAAGTCCATTTTGTTAGTTTTGGAGGGATTGTCGGGTTGTTTGTGGTTACTATGTAATCCAAAGACCTCTAATAGGGGTTTGGTTACTATGTAACCCAAACCCCTATTAGAGGCATTTGGGTTACATAGTAACCACGTTCTACTATAGCAACCAAGATGGTGGCCTCCAATATACAAAATGGACGACGGAAACATGTGTCCTTCTAACAAAATGCGCTGCAGATGCGCACTAAGACCATGTATCAATATGGAGATGACGTCACAAGATGGCCGCTCATACAGAATACGATTACAGCCAAACATGACGAAACTAGGTCACGTGATATGACGTCACTCTCGAGGTCCCGCCGAGGTCCCTTCAATCTGGGCCGATCTCCACATCTACTTCTCATATTGTTTGGATGACATCGGCATATGCCCGTGTCATCCAATCAAATCGAGAAAAAGATCACAAATTGGTCACTATCAATAAACATATATGCAATGTATACTTTTGGGCTTCTAATTTTCCCATTTTGTTGGCCAGTAAGAATTATTTGGTTGTTATTTTATCACAAAAGCCTCTCTGAGTCTCTCGGGAAAAAAATGCAAAATCCTACAAAAACTCATTTTTTTTCTGGCTCACCCACCGTGGCCTAGATGTTCGCATTTTTTTTTTTTGCTGACCATTCTTTAGATTTCGATTACACATATTTTATTTTCCATTTGACAATGCAAATCAGGATTGGAGGACAAGTGCTTACCACTTAGAACCCCCTCCGTTCCTGTACAATGACTAACAATTTACAACATGGCAGAACGTATTCCATATATAACACAATCTAACAAAATCTAAATATTATAAACATTATAGACAAATTAAACTAAACTGAGAGAGAGAGAGAGAGAGAGAGAGAGAGAGACATTAGATCCAGTGATGATGCCCGCCCCCACCCATTTGCATTCTATAGTATCTTGGTCCGTAATGTGAGTCTAAATTACCATCTTGATGACTGCCACTAAGCAAAGGTTTTAACTTCTGGGGATATTCACACAACAGTTTCGAAATTCATCACGTGGCCAAACCCTTGATAAACTAACTTTCGCCGTGGGTACACTATCACAGTTTGAGTTTCAGGTCTCTCCGCGATAGCATATCCGTGGCGGAAGTCAAATTATTTCTATTATATCCTAGAGGACACAATTGTGTAGAGAACCTACCTAATTATGAGGATCTAGATCGAATCTGTGTGAGTAATGACCATTCTTTGAAATTTATTTGTGGATAAATACAATATACATGCAATAGTCATGACTCAGTATATTATTTAATCTACATGTCCCGTACTGGTACTCCAGATCGATAATTCCGGATCCTGTAGCGAAGTTCACTTCGGCACCCGAAAGGGGTTAACCTTAAATTTCAAAGTCTCTTACACTACAGTAACATATCCGCTTGCAAAGACATCTGGTGGGCAAATCATTAACATTAAGATAATTATCTCGATATTGTTTCAATTTCATAGTCTTGGATAGCATTTATGAGTAGAAGAGGTTTACAATTCACAGCTGTATAAGTAAGTCTTGATTCCCACACAGAATATGTTTTTGTAATTAGCGGAGATTAATAACCATCATGTAATTAGCGGACATTATTAACCGTCATTTCTGAACGAGTCCTTTAGTGTCTTGTACTGTGTATAAATTACGAAGTAATTAAGGGAGACTAGCAAGAATTGTGTCTGATAAATTGTAAACAAAGCATGTGAGACGTGCATATTTGTTTTTGTAGTTGGTGGAGATTAAACAGGTGCATCAATCATTTGCTTAAACTAGTTGCGGGTTAATTACCCGTTGGTAAAAAAAACCGTTGTTGACCTGAGACTAACATGTGAAATCTGTTCAACACACTTTGGTAGTATAAACAATATACTAATATCAGCAAAATTTGTTTACCATACAGTCATTAATACTAAGTAATTATGCTGGTGTTCGGAAATTCCTCACCAAGGTATCGCAAGTTAATTATGCATCAGTCAACACACCCCGAGAAGGTATACAATAACCGTCAGTCTTGACAACAGAAATTGTCAATTTTGACCCTTAGAATTGCAAATAAGAAATACGCCATAATCACTCAAGTAGGCACGAAGTTAGTTGTAAAATCGCATAGTGGGTGTCGCCGACATTTTATGTGACAACCACTTATTAATATAAATTGTAAAGGTAATTGCATATTAGGAGCCATGATGTAGATTTGGAAGTAAAAGGTGTGATTTTTAATTTTTTTTAATTATTTTTATTTTTGAATTTTTGAGAAAAAAGATTATTTTTTTATTTTTTTTTTTATTTTCTTAATTTTTTTTAAATTGTTTTTTTAAGTTTTTTATTTGTTTTTTAATCGATGTTTTAATGATGAGTCAATACATGTTGGCTCCATGATCTCCAGTGAAAATGAATTAGGCTGATGATTTTCAATAATGTATTTATATCCATAGAATAATATACTACTTAAAGTTTGCTAAGCACGAAGTATATCCAACTACCTTTTTTACGTTTTAGTTGAAATTTTGTTATGGAAAGTGTATATATTTTTTATTTAATTATATCTTAAATGATTTAAGTACAGAAATTAAGATTTTATTTGCGTTTGACATTATTTTTTAGCTTTTGAATACGATAACCATGGAAAATGGATATTTTTGGTAAAAGAAGAAATTTTTCAAATTTGCCCAAAAGTTGACGGAGCGAACTGGGTTCAATATCGACCCATTACTGTTAATTACAGCTTGACAACGCCTTCTCTCATGCTCCCAATCAGGTTCCTGAAGGTCCTTTGTGGGATGTTGTTCCATTCTTGGACCATGATGGCACCAACCTCCTAGACACTTCTTGGCTTGACTGGATGTGCTGAAATTGCAAGCTGCAACTCATTCCAGACATGTTCGATTGGATTGAGGTCAGGGGATCTTGCTGGCTAGTTCATACGCTCAATTCTTCCCCCTGTCGGTACTACCGGACAGCATAGGCAACATGAGGACGGGCATTATCGCCCATCAAAATAAATCTATCAACCATGGCACCTGCATACAATCTGACATGGGCATCCAGGATCTCATCAATATACCGCTGTGCAGTCAATGTACCACGGTCAAGGACACAGAGCTCTGTACGTCCATCCCAGCTGATGCCGCACCATACCATTATTGACTCCCCACCACAGCGGTCATGTCCAGCAATGTTGGCTGCATGGAATCGCTCTCCCGCACTTCTCCATACTCTAGAACTCCTATCTGTGTAGTACCTTGACTCATCTGTAAAAAGGATAGGTCGCCAATCTTCTCTGGTACATCCAACATGGTCCACTGCCCATTCATATCGTGTCTGGCGGTGGTTCTGGGACAGCGGAATGCGAATACATGGTCTTCTCGATTGGAGACCACCTTCGTGCAACCTTGCCCGGATAGTCTGCGTCGAAACATTTACCCCGGATGCATTCTGAAGGTCACTGTGAAGCGGTGCAACACCAACGACCATAAAGACAACAGATTTTGGAGATCTGAGTAATCCTTACATGGATATATATAACACGATTCCCTTCGACAACGAGTGCACTTACAGTATTCGAAAAGAATGTGAAATGGGAAAAAAGTGACACCTATATGGAACAAAGAAAAAGCATTTGACAGATCGATCCTCAGAATGGGAATGATTGTAGAAAGTGGTGTGACAACGATGATTATTCTTTGCAATCCCAATGAGCTAGTAGAGAGATTGGAGCTCTTGATGGCCAGTAGAGCAGCTGATAATACGAGAGTGATAAACAAGATAGTGAATATATGCAGCGAATTGTTGAGACAAAATATCGTGAATAAAAACTGGTATAAAACCATCATGAGTGCTTTATTTTAACAAAAAATAGTAAGTAGGGGAAGAAAAAAAGTAAAAAAAAAAATCAATTAAATTAAAAGAAAAAAATGCTAGTTATAAAGAATGGAGGATTTAAAAGAGCTTACACCTATGGTAGATCTAGCCTGATTGATCCTATGATGCAATACTTTTTGCATTTCTTCATCACCAATGCAGTGTGACAGATGGCTTCGATAGCTGTGAAGGTTGGAAAAAGACTGCAATAGACATCAGTAAAATAATAAAGATGGAAGCCAGCAACAAGATCGCAACACAAACTGGCAAGAGGACTGCTAATTTAATTCATCTAAACGAGTGAAACCGACCCTTTCTTACTTTCCTCCTAAATTCATTCCTGTCAGTAATGTCCCGTATGACTTGGTCTAAATTGTTCCAAATTTTAGGAAGGGCAAAAAAAGGGTAACCTGTCTAGGGCCTTAGTTCTGGTTCTATTTTCATGTAGAAACCCTGATTGCCTTGTGTTTTTGCTTTGCGAGTCATTTGATGCACTGAACAACTGTTCAAAGGATCACCATTTTTCCAGTCGAAAGTAAAAAGGCAGACCTGCATTTTATACAAGTTCGCAACATTGAGTATTTTATCCTTTGTAAACAGTGGATCTGTATGAGAGTTAAACTTTCTGTTGTTTATGATTCCAATGGATATACAAATAATAACAAAAGAAAAAAAAGTCTATATTCTGATAAAACAAATCCGTTTCATGTGTGCTGAATCTGAGACATGCAAGATCTTAAAGAGAAAGAAATTCGTGTAAATCAAGCTCAAACAGCACAAGAAGAAAATAATTTTCACCTAGCTTTCGGTCTGATGAAGCCCTTCTTCTGGGTACAGACACAACACGAAACAATACACTCAGACAACGAAAGAAATGAAATGTGGCGATAAAAGTTCTGGTAAGCCAAATTCGGACTGAACAGGTGTGTAATACAACCCGAAAAGAAAATAAACAAGGGTAAAAGTAGAAAGCAAGAGGTAAAAAAATACTGTTCGACAAATTCAGAAAACTATTCTAGAAAGTCCTAGCTCCCGGTAGAACCAGATTTTAATATACCCTTTGAAAATTAAAAGGAACTGGAATTTTAGAAATGTCAAGATACTTCCATGTATTACATGAAAGTATGATAAATGGATGATTAAAGCAAATTTGTTTGCAGTCTGTCACCTTAAAATGCACCAAGTAGCCCGCATTGAGGAAATTTTAGAGTTTGGTGCTTTTCTAGCTGGTGTGAAACGATGTGGGGATATGCTGGAATTGCCCCCGTAATGGGATCGTGCCACTAAAGTCTTGTTATTCGCAGTTACTGGTGCAGGGAAGTGACAAAGTAAAACTTGAATCTACAACACCATTACTTGTGGGTTCCAACACTTCCTAAAACAGTTAGATGATCGCCAGAAATTAAAAGTGAACAGATTTTACGGTAGGTTTAAAGGCGAAAAATGTGTAAATAGGCTAAAAAAGACATTGAAGATGATGAAAATAGTAGCGTTGGACAAAAATAAAATGCGTCCAGGCCGCTGAGTACAGCTGCTTAAAATTTACAGAATTAGTACAGTGATCCTTGATTGACAGCTACGTATCTTTGTCAAGTGCCTAGACTGCGTGGAAACTAGAAACCATGTAGTTCACGTGGAAATGGAGAGGACGATTCATCCTTGCTTAAGAATAGTTTGAATTTGAAGTTCTGTGGAGACCGAGAGATCTGTATGTGCATAACTGTTCGATCCAGAATTTTTCCTGGGTGACGTGCTCAGCTTTTGTCCAGTCGGACTTGGAATCAATGACGAAGCCCTGAAAAGAAGTAAAAAGGTGACCCGTTTACATGCAGTGTCATGTAATCGCACAGTCACGCTCCATTTTTTGAATGACCGTTGGTTATCCACAAGTATGTGATGGGGTACAGGTTTCCTCGACATACTGGATTTGACAAATTCCACATTGAAGTAGAGAGATCACATTTGAACTTTTGCAGGTGCCGCAACAAACAATTCTAAAAGATTCCCCAGTACTGGTGCTGTTAAATGAAATGGATGTGGGCGTCATTGTCCACGTTTTACAACCGGTTTTTCCACAGGCTTGGTTGACAACAAGTTCAGAATTGACTGAACTGAGGCTGGCACGAACAAGAATGTCACGAATGTTTTGGACGCTTGAAAGCTACAACTGGAGGCTTGGGTAATGTCTTGGATAAGGTTGGATCATTCTCAATAAGCGTCCAGTCTTTTCGAAGTATGATGGAAAGATTTGAAAGATCTGGGTGGAATGTTGTGACAAAAAGGTATGCACCTGTTCTGTGTAGGTGGGCGAAATTGTAACAGATCACCCTGTGCTAGACTAACCCTTGATCATAAAAATCCAATCCGCGTCTTGTGTATTTTCTTAAGTCATAAGCGACACTGTCGCACACAGGGGCTCGTCGTATTATCAGAATTTCACATTTTCAATCCTTTTTAATATTATACTATCAACACAAATTTTATATTTTTGTAGATAGTATTAATATTAAAAATGACTGAAAATGTAAAATTCTGATAATACGACAAGTGCCTGTATTGTCGTAAACGGAAGTGACAGACTGACAGAAGCGTAAATTTCCATAATGTCCGAACAATCCTATTTTCCTTCACACCTTCGCAGGTAAATAAACAAGTTATTAATATAGCCTTTTAAGGCAGTAGTTGTTAGCTGTTAGAGTGCTGAAGTGTACAGATATTTGACCAAAGTTGTGATGAAACTCTGGTCAAATATTTGTACATTCCATCACTATTCTATATTGAATCATACCGCGGTACTTTTAAAATACCGAAACTCGGTATCGAAATCTCAATACTGTGAAGGCCTAGTGCATCAACTTTACCTAATGGCACAGTCAACCCGTTCTCACTTGTAGTTACGGCTTACATGGTGAAAACAAAGATTTTAAAAAGTAGCTTTCTTGTAAGCGGGCTCAGAACAGATTGTCTCGATTCTGAAAGCAAGACTGTATGGAATGTTTTTGACAATGTGCCTGGGGTGGCAACTAGATGGAAGCAAATATTGGCGTGAGTCTGTAATATAAGCTTGTAACAATGTGGTTATTGTCAATGGATGAGGTGGTATCAAGAAAGGTGATGCTATCTGAAGAGATTTCTGCAGTGAATTTGATGGAATGGTGAAGTGTGTTGCAGAAGGAGACAAACTCCAAAAGATCAGATTTAGTTCCACTCCACTTCAAATCAAAATCATTGAACCTGAGCCAAGATGTGGGCGAGGGAAATGGTGAGGAAAGGAAATAAGTTTCTCGAGACAACCCCAAAAATGTTGGCATGGCCGTACCACTCATCTGAAAATAATTCACGCCATTGAATTGAAAATTGTTTAACTTCAGAACAAGTGTGGTAAGATCCACAAGGTGCTTTGTATGGGGTCTAAACATGAACGTGTATCCAACGCCTCCCTACGGGCTTGAATCCCTTCATCGTGGGGTATGTTTGTGTACAGAGAAACTACATCCATCGTTCACAGCAGAGTGTCATCTGGGAGCTCACCCAATTCGTCTATTTTTCTGTGGTAGTGAGTGGTATCTCACAGATGGGATGTAAATTTTTCAACGGGAGGTCGCAAATGGAAGTCAACAAACTGAGAATTGTTTTTCAGTGGAGTGGTTGTTACCAGAAATGATAAGGCGACCTGAATTCCCTGTTTTGTGAATTTTTGGTAGCAGGTAGAATCTACCAGCACGGGGGGGGGGGGGGGGGGGGGGGGGGTCTGCCTGGCTCCAAATACTCACGAGTTTCCTTGGAGATGTGTCCCTCTAAACAAATGGATGTGATGGTTTTAGATACTTTCAGAGAAAATCCATTGGTAGATCATGATCCACCAATATATAATATAAATAATATTATATTTTTCCCAAAATCATCTAGTTATCATACTTTAATGTATGTTGACATTTCTAAAATTCCAGTTCCTTTAATTTTCGAAGGGTGTATTAAAATCAGGTTGTACCATGAGTTAAGACTTTCTAGAATACTTTTCAGAATTTGTCTAACAGTATTTCTTTACCTTTTGCTTTCTATTTTTACCCCGATTTCTTTTCTTTTCAGGTTGTATAACATACCCATTCAGCCAGAACTTGGTTTACGTGAACTTTTATCACTACATTTCATTTATTTCGTCGTCTGTGTGCATGTTTTCTTGTTATGTCTGTACCCTGAAGAAGGTCTTCATCAGATCGAAAGCTAGGTGGAAATTGTCTTTTTCCTGTGCTGTTTGACCTTTATTTAGACGAATTTTTTTCGCTTTAGACTCTTGTGCTGTTTGAGCTTTATTTAGACGAATTTCTTTCGCTTTAGGCTCTTGCGTATATAACCGTGGGGAATAGCTGTCGGAGTCTGTTGTGTAACTCTGGAGTTCAACTGATGACTCGGAGACAAATTAAAGATGATAACAATTTAATATTGAATCTGGTATTCCAAATGTCTAACAGCGACAAACAATTAACAACTGGTCTTGTTGGATATCCGAACAATATCACCGTAATACTAGCTCATGGGATTTCCCAGTAAAATAAAGCAGAGTAACGTTTGGAAATCCCAACTATAACTGAACTTTTACTTGTGATCAAGGCTATATATACAATATAATAAATGCGTCATGTCATAACAAGTTTACTTGATATAAAGATTAAAGTAAGCTTTCACTGGGTCTTAATGATATGCCTTATTAACTTAGTGAATAGAGCTTAAATAAACAATGGAGGAAAATAGTGAATAGAGGCAACTAGTTAACAACTTCTATAAGAGAGGCTTGCTGTCACACGGTGAATGAAGAAATATGCCAAGTTTGAAACAATTGAAATTAAATTGAACTCAATGTGAATAGTATAGATTGTCAATTTTACAACAGTAAATTAGTCTTTTGTATCAGTCACTTATGCTCTGAACATGCTTCGGTGATATATCTCTGCCGCTCCAATTTCGATTCATCCCGAATCAGCACTTTAAGATAGAGTTTGTGGGCATGCGTAAACTATCCGGGTAATTTATTGCGGATTCTGAGTGGCAACATACGACAGTAGATGTATTTTGTATCTCCATTTCGAAGCTGATAGAGTACAATCCTGGTATTGTCAGTCGATCGATATAGTACTTGTAAAGGCTTGTCAAGTTCTCGTACGTCAAACACCGGGGTAACTTCAACATTATAGTCCTCAACTCCCCCGCAAGGAAAATATTGGGGAACATTCTCAGTCACGGTCGAAATTTCAGGAGAATGTTTGTAGCTAGAACTTACCGGACTTGTGATGTCGGTCTGAGTGGAAAAGTCATGCTGCATGCGAGGAGACGATTTGTCTTTTGTTGGTAGAACTTTTGTTGATATATTTGTTTGTACATCCTTTTTCGAAATGTCACTTTGTGTGGCATAATCACGAGTAGATCTAGATGTTTGGGTACTGGCAGTCGTTGATGTTAGCCTTACGAAAGTCATAACATCCTTAGTTGAAAATGTACATGTTTGCGTACTCATGGAGTCCTTGTGAATGTGCTGCTCCTTTGTTTCTGGTATAGCACGTGAAGCACATACACTAACCTCTCGCGATTTATGAGAGTTCTGGGGAACCCGAATGTTCTGATCCTGATGAGACTGTTGTTCTAGCTGTTCAGTGTTTTTTCTCTTGTTGTATTCTGTCATACGTCGCTCATCTCGCAGTTTATTTGCAGGGGACTTTTCCATACGCTGTTTCTTCCAAGACAATATTAAGGTGGTGGAATTCTCACCAGTCTGAAGTGTCCATTGCATCTTCATGTTATCCAGATGAAGATGATCAAGGATTGTCTGTATATTATCTGGTAGCTTGTTGAACATCTTTATCGAACGGAATTGGAACCTGGTACCCGGATTGTTTGGACAAGCTAAAAAGATGTCCAGCCGCGGATTCTCTCACCAATTATAACCGTGGGGAATAACTGTCGGAGTCTGTTGTGTAACTCTGGAGTTCAACTGATGACTCGGCGACAAATTAAAGATGATAACAATTTAATATTGAATCTGGTATTCCAAATGTCTAACAGCGACAAACAATTAACAACTGGTCTTGTTGGATATCCGAACAATATCACCGTAATACTAGCTCATGGGATTTCCCAGTAAAATAAAGCAGAGTAACGTTTGGAAATCCCAACTATAACTGAACTCTTACTTGTGATCAAGGCTATATATACAATATAACAAATGCGTCATGTCATAACAAGTTTACTTGATATAAAGATTAAAGTAAGCTTTCACTGGGTCTTAATGATATGCCTTATCAACTTAGTGAATAGAGCTTAAATAAACAATGGAGGAAAATAATGAATAGAGGCAACTAGTTAACAACTTCTATAAGAGAGGCTTGCTGTCACACGGCGAATGAAGAAATATGCCAAGTTTGAAACAATTGAAATTAAATTGAACTCAATGCGAATAGTATAGATTGTCAATTTTACAACAGTAAATTAGTCTTTTGTATCAGTCATTTATGCTCTGAACATGCTTCGGTGATACGTATCTCAGATCCAGCACACTTGAAACAGATTTGTTTTATTAGAATATAGACCTATTTTTCTAAGAAAATAAAAATAGAACATGCTTATAGAAAAAGACTTTTTTATCTCCTAGTAACTAGGCCTTTCATCGGTTTCAAACATGAATGTTAAGGTTACAGACATTGTTAATAATTGTTAACTAATAACGTCAATTTTTAATATATATAAGAAATAAAAAAATGAGATACATACCGAAAAAGTAAACATATCTGAAGGATAAAAAACTAAAATTCGTAGAGTGTTAGAAAATCGATGCAAAGTGGTGAAAATAAAATTAAGTTGCAAAAATCTGGCTGCAAATGGTGGAGAAGAAATTCCTTGGACTCAAGTGGAAATCAAAAGGATGGCGAAAGCATATTGTAATAACAGAGGATTGACTGCGAGACCGAGCACTCAATTGAGATATAATTTAAAAATGAAAGACAGTTTCTTAGGATTGTTGGCAGGACATTACCTATTCTCACGAAGACCATATTAATAGCTTTGGATATCAGTGCTCTTTCGGAACTAGCTAGTTCCTGTGCATAGAGAAAAAATGGAAAACAGTCTGTATTTAAAAAAGGGAAGAGCCGTGTGTTGAATCGAACTGAATGGTGAAGGACTGTATATGGGACCAATGAAGGGCAGTGCATTCAATACCTGATGGTTTAAACCTGAAGATAGGAAATATAACATCGGTTGGTGAAGGTCTTGTATTGGGTCCAAATTCATCTTTTAAAAATAATCCCATTTTCGGGATGTTATTCTAAATAAATTAAATTTGAAATGAACTTAACAAGTGTGATACCATCGATTTGCTTTTTTTTCTATTGTTATTATTATTCTAAGTTGAAAGATTGAAAAAAATAAAATAAAGAAAAACAGAAAATGCAATTAAGAACTAACAATATATAATCAAAAATACCACTAGCTCATTCAATATCTATCTCAGATCTTGTTACGGGAGATGATAAAGGGAACGAATTTCACCTGAATCAAATCAACAAGATTCACAAAGATTTGATGGGGGAATGAGACAAACGTCAAGTGCTTCAAAAAATATACCAGAGTCATAAAAATTGTTGGCGCAATGTACCTCATTCTCGTAACTGTGTCTATGGGTTTGAGAGTTGCCAGAATAAATAAGTCTCCTACCCACTGTAGTGAGCATTCCAGTGGTGATCGTTGTTGGATTTTTTTGTATGAGAATTCATGAGTAAATAATTATCATCAAAAGCCAACAAACATGAAAAGATCAAAGCGAAAGCCAACGTGAAACTCCATTCCAAATGTGACATCAGCCTTGAGAGATAAATAGATTTCCGATAATGAATATCTCCACATTCTCAGAGAAAAAGATAAATTTGATGCTCTGAAAGATGGTATAAGAGTCAAGACGCACCAGACTCTCAAAGTGGAGATGAAAAATTACCTGATAGAAAAAGGTTGCCAAGAATCTAACAAATCATTCCGTAAACTGATGGGAACGGATGTGAAAAAAGTAATATCTACATAAATAAGAAAAATACAATATATACTATTAAAAAAAGTGGGGGGTATTTGATGAAAGTGACATATTTGAAGAAATATATTTATATTTTCATCTAAAAGACAGTTGAGGCATTGCACTGTGGCATCTAGGGAATGATTTCAGCGATAGTTGGGTGTCTGACAAGCACACCTTCCACGCACTGAGCTGTAGAAGACTTGGACGGTCAACCAGAGGATTTACCACATTCAGTCCAAGACCTCAATACCTTGTAAATGCTCCTCAGTTCGCTAGACAAGCGTGGATTCGATGTGGCATACTCCTCACCAAACGCCCAATATCAGCTTGACTGATGTTATTCCATGTGTGCAGCGGCGAGTTCCTGGACATTGGTAGGCGATGTTGGCGTTGTCGTTTGTGTAGGTGCCTGCCAAGCATATCCCAGACGTGCTCGATTGGTGAAAGGTCTGGACTTAGTGCTGGCCAAGGCAGTGTGGTGATGTTCTACTCCTGGAGGAACTCAGTAGCGACACGGGCCTTGTGTGCTCTTGTATTGTCATCTTGAAGAATGAATCGACGGCCGTGACATCGCGCAAATGGCACCCTATGAGCTGCTGACATGTTGCTATGGTAGTACTGCCCTGTGACACACCCTTGGATGACATGTAATACTGTTCTGCTTGTCATGGTTATGCCTCCCCACACCATAATCGATCCACCACCAAAACGATCGTGCTGCCTAACGGTTACGTCATGGTATCGTTCGTTCCGCCGCCGCCAGATTCTGTTTCGCCTGTCGTGGAAATCGAGAGTGAACCTCGATTCATCGGGAAACATTACGTTGCTCCACTGACGATTGTCCCAGCGCTGTCGTGCTCCACACCAATTATGCCTTGATGCAATGTGACGTTCAGTCAAACGTAGAATTATTCGAGGTCGTCGAGCGTACAAATTCCAGCTGTACAGGCGACTTCGGATAGTCTGGCCACTGACTTGCACATCTGTTGCTCGGTGTAGCTGCTGTCCAATTTCTTAGGCACTTTGGTGGTGGTTACGTAATGCTGTGGTTCAGATGAAACGATCCTTGTTAGCTGTTGTCGTCCTTGGACGACCTGACCGACGTCTGTCATCACTATTGCCTGTCTGACAGTAGCGTGACCACAACCTGCTAATCCCTTATTGAGTAACATTGAGAATTTGAGCCACTGCAGTCTGTCTGTTGCCAGCTTCCAACAGGCCAACGGCACATAAACGTTTGTCACGTGTTAGTCTTCGCATACCTCAAAAGTTACGTTTCGACAGGAAACTTTTGATGATCGAGTTTATACCAAGAAAAGAACGATGAGACCTCCGAAAAAGCCCGTACAGTACAAATAAAAATTTCAAAACATACCCCACAGACATTAATGCAGCACTCGTGCAAAAAAATCTGCATGAAGTTTTCGTTGGTTGGTGTCATTCATGATCCACACTAAACTTGGTAACGTATTGATGTGTCCAATCAGGCGTATCCAATACCATTTTCCGAAAATATCAACATCAGTTTGGATATCCCCTATTTGATTTTTTGAATAGGATAAATTAAAAAAAATATAAATATAAAAATTGTATTGCTTACGATGTAAAAAGTATGTGGACATGATTAAAATGCATAGCGTGCACACGAAAAATAATGAACTAATGCCGCGATGCAGCTGTAAGGTGTGCAGTTTGACAGAAACTCAATTCGTTAAAAAGATTTTGGGCGTGGTCAACAGACTCGTCAATAATCTTCCTTTTGAAATGCATCCACTGGGACATCAATTCACGGGACCCGGTACAAAATTGAACTAGAGATTGAATCCTGATCTGACCCTGAAATCGCGGAGCAAACCCATCATTAGAGTGGACCGAGCGAGTTACAGTCATGATCTCTGTTACATGGAATATTTCAATAGGAAAACTTGAACTGGCGTTTGTAATAAGATGTTGAAAAATTTGTAAAATATATCAAATCCGATGTCTCGAGAGAAATTCGAATGTTCTGTGGTTGGCAAGATCATTTGTATGAAACGTCGATTCAGAATAGAAAATAACAACAACAAAAAATAATAAAGTAAAATCACTAATGCACCAGTGGACGAAGTACACAGACCAATGATGCATAACTTTAAAAAGAGACGAGTATACACCAAGGGATTGGATCACACGTGGGCTGCCGATATGGTGGTCATGCATCTGCTTTCCAGACACAATGAAATACATACTGACGGTCGGTCATAGACGTGTTTTCCAAATATGGATGGATGAGACTACTGAAAAATAAATTGGGCTTGAGCATGGAAGAAGCTCCCCAGAGCATCTTTGATTCTTCACCTCGAATACCTAAGAAATTGTGTGTGGACAATGGTCTGAATTTTACAACATTCACGTTCGTCCATTGATCGACATCTATTCCACTGGAAATGAAGAAAAAGCAAGCATTGTTGAGCAATGAAATAGAACCATGAAGGAAAGAATGTTCAAATATTTCACAGCGAATTCAACCAAGAACTTCTTAAATGTCTGGGCGATTTGGTCGATTATTATAACCACACTCATTACCATGCATTATCGTGCAATCAAAATGACACCCATGGAAGCTAGCAATCCTTAAAACGAAAAGATACGAATCAATATCAAGCTTCAAGGTCTCTTCATTCATCCTAGCAAAAGTTATCTCATGGTACAATGATAACTGACGAAAGCCGCGGATGGTAACAAACACGCCAACAATGACATCAGCACTCTAGCCAACAACGGTATAATGCAGAAACATCAAATCTCTATTGTCCGGATAAGATATAGAATCCCTGTTTCATCCTGGTTATGCCATGACCATGTTGAGACTCTTGGAATATCCTGATGACTATTCAAAATTTAGAGGACTCACTCAACTATGGGTAAAAGACACTACACTCGAAGCGAGTGTTGACAGCATGGCTGTGGGATTAAGACAGAAGCAAGTCGTTAAGACCTCGTATCACAAAGGAGCATTTTCTTTCAGGGTTCCTTTGAAACACATTTGTTGGATTCGCCAAAGATTATGACAAGATCTTATATGGGTTGAAACACAACTTCACCCTAGTGTATAAAGGAGATGATGGCAACATTGTGAGAGCAGCCGATGTGGATGCCAGAAGACTGAAGCTGAGCAATATATCCTAGTTCATGCCACATTTGAAGCCAGCCGACTTGGAAAAAATCCATCAAATCAAAAAAACTTTATTACTAGTGGGATTCAGAATGAGACACTGCAACAAAACGTGCACGTCTCCCAGAACAAAGAATCTTTGGTTGCAGACTGATGGGGAAATCTTCTTCAGAACAACCATGTTTCATAATAATAGGCTTTCAAACCAACAAGGATGGTTTACAAGAAAAGAATACACCTCTTTTAGATTATTTGAACGTGAGAAAAATGCATGTGATGCTCAATGCAATGAGATATTCTGCAATAGATTATAATACCTAGTTCGAGAAGAACAACTTCTGCAGGATGTATGGTGATGCAGCATTCAGTTCAAGATGTAGCTCGAGAGAAATGCACTCACCACAATAGAAGCATTTGCTCTGGTCATTCTTATTGACTGTTATTGTCTCAATCAGATGGAAATAATGAAATAAAATGTTTGTCGTTAGGTAAATAGAAAAAAAAATATTAAATAAATTAAAGTAACTAAAAAATAAAACTTCTGAATAAAAATAAACATTAAAAAATTCAAGGTGTTTTTTCTTACAAAAAAATTAAATTAAATGAATTTAAACATTGCAGTTGTTTTATTTTTTATAAAAATTAAAATATTTTTTTATGCATGTGCCCCCTCTGCCCCCCCCCCCCCCCCCCCCCCACACACACACATAGCAGAGAGAGTAAGTGGGGGCAGTGGTGCACATGCTCTGCACATGCATTTTGTTTATTCAAAAGATCGCATTCGATTAGATAATTAGACGAAACGGTCTTGAAATTAATTCTATCTCCCAGAAGTTGCAACTTTGGGATTAGACGATTAGATGAAACAGTCTTGAAATTAATCAACTCCAAAAGTTGTGCTGATTACATTAGAACTAGAATATTGATTCTTAGGCTTCTCGGTGTTATAGATTTCGTTTTGTATGCCTTCCATCATGACATTGACTTTAGTCTCATTCACCATGCCGGTAGACGTCAAACACATTTGAATGATCTTAACTGCAATCTGCGTGGGATAACCTATCGTGCTATCCAGAGATCCTCCTTTTCTGAAGGGCCATTCCAATTTGTGGGAATCTAATGCACCGCTCTCTTCAACCAACAAGGTTAGCAACTGTCTCATATATTTTATTTTTTGCACTACCATCATCAGAGTAAGGCATTGGTAATGTACACGGGATCTGCTACATTCGTAATTCTTTGACCTCCCATGTCTTGTGTACTTTCCTTCTTGTTGCCGATCTCCCACAATTTAGTGTCATCCATGGCTGATGGCACTCAATCCAAATTCTGGGTTGGGATCTACACCGAGCAGTTTGTGACCGCCCATTTCAAGTCCAGACTCCATCATTCCTCCCGATTTTTTATTCAGATATAATTGGTCCATGTGCATTTTGAGATAGGTCTGAGATTTTGCCAGGGTAGCCTTTATTGACTGTAGTCAATTCTGAATCTCCATCGGTTTTCAACAGATTGACGATCTTATTCCATCAAACATCAAAGTCGGTCTTCAACTCATTCTTGGCCATTGCATTGATGATCTTTTATTCTCCAGAGTCAACATTATATTCTAGATGCCTCATCTCTTAAATCATTGGCATATGTGCAAAATTATATTTTTCATTGATTATTATTTTTTCATCGATGCCAAGTTTATAATTTTTTTCTACACCTTTTATTTTCAACCATATCTTTTCGAAATTTGGAGACTGTAATCTCCCCTAAAAACATATCTAAGCAACCTTGGAAATTCTTAACCGTTATACCCAAACGCTGAGTGATGTCATACAAGGATCATATGGTCAAGAATGAAAATATGTCAGATTTTCTGTCATTTTAGTGTGTTGTAAAGCTCAAAAATTAAGAGATAGCTCTTTTGGGGTTGTTTTTGTTTTGTTTTGTTTTTTTTTTGATGTGGTGCCATTTTGACGTTTTTACGTCTCTTCAAAGTTTAACCTATTTTTACATATGTGGCTAACAAACTTTGCACACTGTTTTCCACTCATTTGAAATTGTTCAATGTTATTTAATTTTAAATCTATGCACCCTATGCCAGCGATGCCAATTTTATGGGTTTTTTCTATATCTTTATTTCCAACCTCATTTTCAGCCCTACTCTTTATACATGTTGGCAGTTTAATCTCCGACAAAATACACATGTCCAAAAATGTATTGCCGTCCTTGGAAATTCTCAAACGTTATACCCAAATGCTGGGTTGACGTCATGGAGGGTCATGGCCAAAAAGAAAATATGTCTGATTTTTCTGAAATTTTAGTATGTGGTACAGCTCAGAAAATTATGAGATAGCTGTTTTTTGATGTGGCGCCATTTTCACGTTTTTACATCACTTCGAAGTTTAGCTTATTTCTGACATATTTCATTAAAAACGAGTGACAAGGTATGCTTTATTGAGCAGCATAGTATGTTAAAACGCGACAGACACATTCTCCATGTTGTTGGGGCGTTCAGCATTGGCCATTCTTTGTTGGATCACTTCTGGAAATTTCCTCTGCAAATTCAAAACCATGTAATTTTTTTCTTTCTATTCTATTCCATTATTTTATTTTTTTCCCTTTCCAATATATAGATAGAAAAAAATTATGATCAATATAAATCGTTGAAAATATCTTGAATATGTTGCCCCAAAGACCATCTCTGGAGAACGTACAGACACAAATGTCCACAAAACACTTGACCCGGAGGTTGTACTCGTTTCATGATGTAACAGATGAGAGATTTCAAATACTTCCTCAATTCTTCGGGTGGTGCCATCCCATAACTATCGAAATAATACTGGTTTTCATTTTTTTTTTCCTGAACCAAACCACCCAGTGAGTACCATCGCCTAAAACTCGTCTAGATTTAAAATTACACATTCGTCTCATCCACTGCTGTGACTAGGTAAAGCATCTCATTAAAAAATGCCTCGAAAATGTTTTATTGTTAATGCCTTGACCGCTTCTAACAAATCTATTTTGGATAATGGCCCATCTGATAAAATAGCACCTTCTACCGATATGTTCATAGCTTTTGGGTTTCTCTCTCTCTCTCTCTCTCTCTCTCTCTGTCTATCCCTCTCTATCGCAATCTCCTTCTCTCTCTCGTTCTCTCTCTCTCTCTCTCTCTCTCTCTCTCTCTCTCTCTCTCTCTCTCTCTCTCTCTCTCTCTAATTCCCCCGAAAACAAAATTATTATTATTTAAATTTATTTGTTTTTTATTATTATTTATCTTCTTGGTTTTCTATGTCCTTATCAATTTGGACTATTGTGTGCTCGTCTAACCCTCTTGACTTTGGGGTATCGTCTGCAGAATTGTGGATAAATGCCCATGCCCTAAGCTACTGATTACATCCGGTTGTACAAGTCTCTTGTCATCATTAGCCGATAAGGTACTTGTATTCACTATCTCAGTATAGAGGTTATTTTTATCAATTCTTATCATTCACCTTCTTGCAGATTAGCTTATGTTCGAGCAGAATCTGAAATCCAGAATGCACATTCTAAAAAACATCGGTTCGACAAACGTCAATTGAGTCTTCTTCATGTGCACAGCCACCAGATTTTCAAGGAAAATCATACTATGTTGGCAGTTGGGTCACACAAAATATTTTCTAGCACACTCTTCGGATATTATGAGACGAATGTTGGTTCATTTCCTCAAGTTTACCATGCTTTTCATGAAGATGGACTTATTCATCAATTTGAAGAAATGTTTTTTAAATTCCGACTTGGCCTGATTTCTCAAACACGTGTTGTGATCAATATTTTTTCATCCAATCCTCCTCACCAGATCGGATGATGCGATGTATAGACCACGCAGTTGCATTTGTAGATTCGGGATGAGTTTTTTTCACATCACCATTGATCTCTATATTCCCCGGAGCTAAGGAGTGTTCGTTGTGCAGGTCGTGGAGTTCGGAATCGTACTCCAAATCTACTTCCAAAACACATGGATAATGTCTCCAACTATCGATCTTTTCTGATTAAGACGCCCGCTGGAAATTTCCCGTGGGCAAGCGTAGATGCATGGACTAACTGTACAGGTTATTTATGTCTAAATAGGTGATGTAATTGTCAGACTACTTGGACTCGAAATTTCTCAGATAACGATTGTTGGCTTTTGCATATCTGTGAGACACAGTGGATATAATACCTATGACACCCTTTTGTGAACATGAGATGCATGTCAGCGTCGGATAAGAATTCTAATCCCACTTCCGTAAATTTCAACAGAGCATCCCAAGTCAGTCTGGAAGTCATGAAGAACCAAGCAGGATCCAGATCATAATGCCAAGAATACACATCTCGGAAATTTGCGAATATGTCTGCCAAGAGAAGGACGTCTAAATACAGATCATGATAATCTCTCGTCGATTCCATGTTAGGTAACGTCCACAGTTTTTGAACGTGCTCATAATCCTCTCCAAAATGTACACACCTTAGAGTCTTGAATAAAATAGATCTTTGGGAGGTCGTGATGACTCGTCAAATCTATCCAATCCGTTCATCTAATCTTACGGGTAGGTACCTTTTCACAAGAGACTGCTCAGTTTATCTGGGAAATTTCGACTCATGCTGTGGAACTTAACCGTTTCCAAATGCTCAACCACATTTTCCAGGTTGGATGGCAAGAATTTGTAACTGTCCAAGAGACCGACAAATAACAAGCTCCTTCAATTCCGAAGTGCAATTACTGATATGTATCCATCTAGTAACCTTTGTAGAAAAGATTACGTCATTCTGACACGATGTCATATCGGTCATACAAGACTAACACATTCCTTTTTGATAGTGTGCGCCCAGAGTGTGTTCCTTGTCAGCAAGTGTTGACAGTGGAACATTTTCGTTTACATTGCACTGATTTTAATCATGTCAGGTGACAGTATTTTAATGTATCTATCCATTAGACCCATTTTGTAACACAAATTCTTACAAGTTTCTGTCATTCCTGAAGGAAATCAACATTTTTAATAAATTTTAAATTGTTTTTATTTTTATTCTTTTAACCTCTCTTCCATTCACCAGGTCGATTTACACAGCAAAGCATTCTTTGAACAACTGGTCTCATTTTCTCTTAATTGTTTTCACTGCTAATGTTTTTTTCTCACATTTCATCAACACACTTTTACAACTCTTTTCTTCATTTACGTCAACGGAAATACTGACTTATTTTATACTACACACTCTTCGCCGCCATGATATAGCTTGGCTGCTGCATAAAGCTGCAATAAATAGATAAGTAATTAAATAACTGTCCAAGAAACATATGTCTCGCGAGACCGGCACTTCTTCCACCATTTGTATTTTACCCACCATCATCTTTTTTGGTCAGCAAAATATACTTCTCTTCTTTGTTGGCTATGCATGAAACTTCACCTTTGCTTAGATTTTTAATGAACAGATGAGAATCGTATCCCGACAAATTATGAAAAAAAGACCAGGTAAAATGTCATATCTTGAAACATCAAATTACGTTTATTGTGAGTGGGACCCCTAAAGACGAGTGTTATGGTTATGATCCCAGACTCTTTTGGGTGATTGCTTGTATCAAATGGTTCTCGACAAATGTGGCTGTCCACCACATTTCTCAATTCGTTCTTCTCTTCTTTCGTCAATGGCTTCATCGGAATGGTTTTTTAAACATCTCATATCACTTCCTGATTTCAGATTTCAAGTTGCGCACGAACATTTTAGCCACATCTTCCCTTTCGATCGTTTGGCATATGCTATGAGGCCCATTGGAGATACTATCATCAAAAGAACACTTGATGTAAAAATAATAGTCCGAAGGTGTGTGTTTTTGCTATTTCTCCATGTAACTGTTACCATCGGGGTTCGGTTGTCATCTTTTCCATGAATGATTTGAAATCTGCATATACAAGGAAAGGTACTCTTAGGCATCTGTTGTGGTGCTTGAAATGTTATATGCTACCCTTTTTGGACATGACTACTTTCACAGATTGATGAACGCGACAATATTACTTGTGTTTCTTTAATGAATATTCGCAGTGCAACGAATTCAGACAGTTGAAACAGAAAAAAATCTCTCTCCATTGTGTCCGCTCGTCTGACTCAAAAACAAATGACTTAGATTTTTAATCTTGCAATAATGTTGATTTTCGTTGTTGGAAATTATTATCAAATTCACTTCTTTTCTGTCGTGATTTCTGTGTGACTGTTTCTCAGCAAAAACACTTTACTCTCGAGGTCGTATTCAAACACATTCACAGCCAATGTCGGATTCCATCTCTTGAAACGATAGATGTCTTGCGACACTATTGGAAACTCGATTGCAGACAAATCTAAATGTTCTGAATTATCTCGGTATTTCAAAACTCTGTCCACGTTTAGTTCCGCTGCCCATTTGAATCATTGATTATCTTCATGATTTACGACGTAACCACAGTATGCTTCTTCTCTAAACAATATGGCAATTTCATGTGAGAAGATGTTCGTAAGGGAAGGTAGTTGTCCACCTGAATTTCTAAATTCAACACCTCAGGGAACATCCAAGTACCACTGTTTATTTGAAAGGTACTGATAGATTCAAATATCTCATCTTTCATCTTCGTGAAAATCTCTCGCTCGTCTGAAATCTACACCACTGAAAATAGCCCTTGCAGACTTCAGATGTGTTCTGATTTCTTGAATGCATTACTTTTTCCATGGAGCATGTCATGATCATCTTTATCTTGGAGGCGCAACCCACATTCTCTCTAAACAATTTTGTCATGTTCAGTTTAACGGCCTCCATGAATGCTTCATGGTCATACGTCTCATGTCAATTGATTTAAAATAATTCTTGAATGCTTTGCCACTCTGTCTTGGTGCGAAGGCGAAGTCACCCTCTGTCTGTCTGTCTGTCTGTCTGTCTGTCTGTCTGTCTGTCTGTCTGTCTGTCTGTCTGTCTGTCTGTCTGTCTGTCTGTCTGTCTGTCTGTCTGTCTGTCTGTCTGTCTCTCTCTCTCTCTCTCTCTCTCTCTCTCTCTCTCTCTCTCTCTCTCTCATACACACACTCACTTGTGCTTTGAATTCGTGTTAATCATTTCCATAAATCTGCCTCTCGAAACATTTGCATCCCCTGCAGATCTAATGAACTCCAACAGATGATCGTGGATGTTGTTTTGTAGAGGTTTTTTTTTTCAAGTGAGGAATTCACAGCTTTCCCTTTTTCAGTTGTTCTTTGCTTCGGGTTGTTTTTGTCTGTTTCGTTTCCATGGGAGCTTTTTTATTTGTTTTCTTTGCTTTGGATTGTTTCATTTGCACAGAGGCTTTTCCGTTTCCTTTGCTTTGCATTTTCCATTTCTTCTTTTTGCAAATTTACAGCGGTGACTAGAGCTTTCCTTTTCCTGTTGTCAGGTTGTTTTATTCTGGGGTTTTTAATCCGGTTGTTTTCTTTGCTTCAGATTGTTTTGTTCACATGGAACTTTTTCTTTTTCCTATAATCAAGCTGTTTTTTCCGTTTCGTCACAATATTCGAACCCACGAGAATCATGTGTTCAACCAATTCTTCCTTTTTCAACCATTTCACACCTTTAAAACCCAATTGCTGAGCATGGATCTCAAGTCAGGAACTGATTTCTTGGCCATCTCAGCACTTATCGCATCAATTAAAACAAACTGATTCATCACTCTAGAAACTCTCGGGATTAAAAGATTTTTTGCATATTTTAATAAAGGTAATTTGCAAATTAGTAAATTAAACATTTTAATTGTTTTCAATTTATTTAATTAATTACAAGTTTAATTAACTAATTTCAATTTATTTAACTAGTTTCAATTTATATAACTACTAATTTCAATTTATTAATTTCAATATATTTAATTAGTTTTTTTATTTTTATATATATATATTACAAAAAAGTTTTTTCCTTCAAATACAATTTGTTTTTTTTAATTTTATTTCATTTAGTATTAATTCCTATGAGTATTTGAAGAGCACGGTCACTCAGTGGTAGACTGTTGGACTTCTATGCTAGAGGTCCCGAGTTCGATCCCCAGCCCACGTTGTGTCCTTGGGCAAGGCACTTTATCCTGAATGCCTACATGGGAGCACGATGACGCCGTGTACTAAGGCGTACTGCACGTCGATGGTGCACGTGTCTTCAACTGCTGTAACCCAGCTTGAGCGAACCTTGAACAGAGTTAGAATGTTGAGGAGGAGCTGGCAGTTTCTCATCAATGCTCAGTGGTTCTCTCTGGGTACTCCGGCTTCCTCCACCCGTAAAACTGTCTCAGTCATGATTGGCCATTGTGCATAAGTACGTGACATCAAACACCAATAAATAAATAAATAATAATAATATGAGTATTTGAAAGAAATAAGTTTGAAGTATTTCAGAAAGAAAAATAAAAAAAGATTAGAAAATATATAATTGGAAAAAATAAGAAATATATATAATAAGAAAGAAATGAGAAAAATATGTATTTCGAAAAAATAAGTTACAAATAAGAAAAGAATAGAAAATTTATAAGAAAAATGACCACAATTGTTTTTTTAAATTTTGTGTTTCTTAAATACATATATTTTTTTTATTCTCAAAAAAAAGTGTTATCTATTTTTTTGCAAAGTCCTTTAGAGCCGACCAACGAGACAAGCTTCATTTTTCTCACCAGGGTGTTAGATTATCCATCAACACAAAAAACTTTGCTTCTTCATATTTGCAGGATCGTCATCTTCATGCACTCTCTACTATATCTCTCTCTAATGACTCGTCGAATCGTCATAGCAGACCTCGCGTAATGCCCGCTATAAATCAAAACTTTTTCTTCTTCTCATCTGGGTTTCTCCATGCAAAACCAATGTATGAACGAGATCTGCCACCGATCTTTCAACCATATCTCCTAAAAACGTCTGATGCTCTTCTTCTTGTCACTTGATCTTTGATTCATTCCATGATACATCATTGATTTCCTTCTTTTTTTAAAAATTTAATTTAATTTTATTTTGTTTAATTTTGGTTTTAGTGTTTTTATGATTTAATTTTAAGTTCTTGGTATTTTTTCTATTTTTGAAATATATATTTTGTATTTTCGAAATACATAAAAAAAATTCTATTTCTATTTCGAAAATAAGCTGTGCGGAAACCTATTAACTTATTCGACTTCAATAAACACGATACAAAATGCCGTCCAGTCATGGGAAGATGAAAGGCAAGATGTTGTCATAGTCCGTGTGCATGGTATTCTAAATGTTGGTTAAAACCATTAAATTATACCACTTCGATAAACTCAAACAAAAACGATGTCTGGATATTCGAAGATCACGGGCGAGATGTCGCCATGGTCAGTGCACGTGGTAATCGCCACGTTGGTCAAGGAGAAAATCAATTGTCCAATTCAATTACCGCGAACAAAAACGACGACCGGACATCTGAAGATAAAGACAAGATGTCATGGCCAGTGTACACAATAGTCGTTGTATTCTTCAAGAGATGTTGAGCAGAAAATTGATTGAGTTTTTTCTAATACTTCCATTAACGTGAACAAAAAACCTCGACGGGACACCCATTTTTATAACTCAGTTTTGACCAATTTTTCAGCAGGTGGGAACAACTTCGAATTACACACACACACAAAAATTGGAACACGCATGTTCCAAATTTCACAAAATGTTGTCAAGATATTGTCTTCCCTATGGAGATTTCAGTGTTAATTTTAAACTCAGAACATGGCATTGTAGACTTGTAATTTTAAGTGAGTTAGAAAATGTCTATGGGATTCCTGTGTTAAATGTGAATATGCAATTAATACAAAAGTATATGGGAAAAGTGGGTTTCAGCTGAGCCAAAAAAAAAAAAAAAGTTTCAGCTCACTAAAAGAGAAATCAAGCTTTAAAGCAATGGGTGTCTAGCTTGAAATATTTTCCAGCTCAGTTCAAAGAATCTATCTCCATTTCACTTCAGTTGGTATTGGAGGAGAGGTGGGCTAAGGTTAAACCAAAGAGAAGAATTTAAGAAAATGTAAAAAAAATTAAACATCTCCAAAATCGTCTGTTCCAGCTCACTTCGAGATCGGGGACTTTTTCCCCATACAAATTTCAAATTTCCCCCTCGAATTTGTAAAAGTGCAAACGATGGCGTGAAGTCACTCGTCGTAAATATTTGCGAGAATGATTTTTTTCCCATCAATGCCTTTTTGCTTAGTGTTATTCCAATGGGAATGTTTTGAGAATTGTAGAGACGGTGGGTTTTCCACCTTTCATTTTCTCCTTTTTCACGATCTTGAAATCCGTGAGATTCCAATTATTGTCGTTTGCTCACTGTTAATCCAACGGGGAATTTTGAAGACCTGTAGAAACGGTGTGGGTTTTGTTGTCTTTCTTTGAGTAATCTCTAAGACATCACGAGACTGAGTGGAATAATAATGTGGCCATACCAGAGGAGACGATAGTATGGTAGAGAGAGAAAAAAACGATTACATATACTTACAATAGCAGAATAGAAAAAAATCCTTTTCATAAAAATACACACTAAACTTTTCAAAAATTAAAAAAACGATTTGCTGTCGTATTCTTCTATCGTATTTTCACTCGTCTGGAAATATAACATTACTGAATGATAAAAAACTACTCCAAGGTATATACCTAAATTGCTGATTAAATTTGCGGATGTACAATTTTATTGAATATTTGAGGAATAAGAAAAATATATTCCTACGTCGAACATGAATAAAAAAATATATTCCTACGGCGAACATGAATACTTAGATTTTGTGAATAGTATAACTTGCCTGAAGAAGGTTAACACAAACACAGTTTTACTGGCGTGCATAAAAACTCAGAATAAAGTTACATTACCAGCAATAGAAAAAGACACATCATTTGCCTTTTGAATTTTTTAAACAGTCAACAGTCAGGTGTGTGTGTGTGTTTGTAATTTTCTAGGCAAAAACGGAATGTATTTATTAACCCCTTTCAGATGTGAAATGTTAAATCTAAGGTGTTTTAGATTTTTTAGGGTGTTTATCTATACATAATAATTCTTGGGTTGTTCTTACATACATTTAAATTAAGTAGAGAAGAAAAAAATCAAAATAATATTTTAATTACTTTTATTAAAAAAAATCCAAACTAAAAAAATATTAAGCCTGTCATTTTTAAAGATCAAAAATCCCAAGGAGAAAGCGGAGAATATGAAAAGAGATCTGCGTGAAATGTTTCTCAGAGATATCTTCTACAAGGCGTGTGCCCACCTCACGGATTTAAATATTCCTAGAGTGATAAGCGAAATGTGTCCGGGTTGCATGTCAGAGGGATCAATCAAAGCGCACACCTGTTACACCACAGAACACAAAGACCCAATAGTCCTGCATTTTGCGTCGGCATTAGAAAAACTCGACGAGGACGAAGTGGTAGAGTGGTGGAAGAGAATGATCATGTGTCGAGGACAACTGAAGTCTTTGGATTCTGAAATTGAGTGATTTCAGAACATGCTGAGAGATCTCATGAAATTACGATCAAAGGAGTATTTTCCATTTATTACTGGATAGAGAATATCCGGCTCAGATCTTGTGAAGGAAAAAAGTATTGAATTATTTAAAAAAGAAATAAAAATGGATAGGTTAAGAGATGAAATGAAAAAATTGAAAAGAAGAACATCACGAATTTCTCGTAGATGTGTTTTACGGAATGTTCGCCCATCATGTGAAAAAAAATTCACAGAGCATTGAAGGAAAGATGTTCTGGTTGCGAGTTCTTTTGGGACTACAGTCACACCTGTCAGGCCTCAGAATACGAAGATGCGATCATCATGTGTTTTGTACCGGCATATAATATGGCCAGCAAGAGTGACGCGATGAGAATTTATCATGAGTATACACTCTAAAGTCAGTTGGGTTAAAAATCAACCCAAATCGACTGGGTTGAGTGAATATGAACCCAACTGGGTTCATATTTACTCAACCGAGTCGATTTGGGTTAATTTTTAACCCAACTGATTTTAGAGTGTAGGAGACCCCAGACCCACCAAATTATACTATTCAAAAAGAGTAGGGGATATTTGATAAAAGTGAGATATATGAAGAAATATATTTATATTTTCATCAAAAAGACAGTTGAGGCATTGCACTGTGACATCTGGTGAATGATTTCAGCGATAATTGGATGTCTGACAAGCACACATTCCACGTACTGAGCTGTAGAAGACATGGACGGTCGGTCAGAGATTTTACCACATTCAGTCCAAGATCACAATACCTTGTCCTCGGTTCGCGAGACAAGTGCGGATCCGACGTGGAATACTCCTCACCAAATGTCCAATATCAGCTTGACTGATGTTATTCCTTTCTTACTGCAGTCAGCAGCGAGTTCATGGACATTGGTAGGGGGCTGAAGGCGTTGTCGTAGGCGCCTGCCAGTCATATCCCAGATGTGCACGATTGGTGAAAGGTCTGGACTTAGTGCTGGTCAAGGCAGTGTAGTGATATTCTGCTCCCGGTGGAACTCTGTAGCGAGACTGGCTCTGTGTGCTCTTGCATTGTCATCTTGAACAATAGAAATCGACGGTCGTGACGTTGCGCAAATGGCACCACATGAGCTGCTAAAATGCTGTCACGGTAGTACTGCCCTGTCACACGCCCTTCGATGATATGTAATGCTGTTCTACTTGTCATGGTTATGCCACCCCACACCATGACCGATCCACCACCAAAACGATCGTGCTGCCTAACGGTTACGTCATAGTAACGTTCGTTCTGCTACCGCCACACTCTGTTTCGCCTGTCATGGAAGTCACCACGATTCATCGAAAAACATAACGTTGCTCAACCGACGATTGTCCTAGCGTTGTCGTGCTCCACACCAATTACGCCTTGCTGCGATGTGACGTTCAGTCAAACGTGGAATTATTCGAGGTCGTCGAGCGTACAAATTCCAGCCATGTAGGCGATTTCGGATAGTCTGCCTTTTGACTCGCACATCTGACGCTCGGTGCAGCTGCTGTCCAATATTTCTTAGGCACTTTGATGGTGGTTATGTAATGATGTGGTTCGGACGAAACTATCCTGGTTAGCTGTTGTCGCCCTTGGACGACCTGACCGATGTCTGTCATCAACTGTGTCTGACAGTAGCGTGACCACAACCTGCTTATCACCGATTGGGTAACGTTGGGAATTTGAGCCACTGCAGTCTGTCTGTTGCCAGCTTCCAGCATGCCAACGGAACGTAAACGTTTGTCACGTGTCAGTCTTCACAGACCTCAAAAGTTACATTTCGACCAGAAACTATTGATGAACGAGTTTATGCCAAGAAAAGAACGACGAGACTTCCGAAAAAAACCAGTACAGATGAAAATTTCAAAATGTCCCCCACAGACATTAACATGGCGCTCGTGCGAAAAACCTGCACGCAATTTTCATGGGCCAGTGACATTCATGATCCACACTAAACTTGGTAACATATTGATGTGTCCAATCACGCGTATCCAATACCATTTTCCGAAAATATCAACATCAGTTTGGACTTTCCCTATTTTTTTTAATGGTAGAGAATGTCTGACTTGTCAATTGTGGACGACTCATCTCACGACCAAAAGTCGCGGGTGTATTTTGGAATTATTATTGTTGTGAATTTGCGATGACATCCAAATTTATTTAAAAAATAATAATAATTATTAAATTAAATAGGAAAAAAAAACAAATTATATTTTTTAAAAAAACTGGATTATTCAAAATACGATAAATATCTTGCTCAATAATATGGCAGAATGTTACAGAGAGAATGGAGAAAAAAAATCTTGTGTATGAGAAGAAGACAGAGAGAGAGAAAAAAATAAAAATATGTAAAACTAATTTTATTATAAACTTTTATTTTCGAAATTATTTATTTATTTATTGAGGTTTAACGACATGTTAACAGCCAAGGTCATATCGTGTCGGTGACAGTTTTACAGGTGGAGGAAGCCGGAGTACCCGGAGAGAACCACCGAGCAACGACGAGCAGCTGCCTGCTCCCCCAACATCGTAACTCCACACTGGTTGAAGACATGCGCATCATCGACGTTCAGTACGCCTTAGTCCACGGCGTCATCGTGCCTCCAACACGTATGTCCAAATCGATCGCTCAGACGGTCACCCATCCAAGGACTAACCGGGCTTGACGTTGCTTAACTTCAGAGATCTGACGAGAACCGGTTACTGCAACGCCACCGCGCCCCCTATTTACGAAAAAAAAGAAATTTAACATTTTTGTTCTTTTTACAGACTCATATCTTTTATTGGTATGTGAGCTGTGACACTCTTCCCTCTTTATTTATATATAAATGTTCGATGACCATGTCTACTTTCGTTAATTTTTTCATATTATCGAAAGCTGTTTTTTCGAGTCGATTTACTTTAGGAAATTTGTATGGGGAAAAAAGTTCTCAATCTTGAAGTGAGCTGGAACAGACAATTTCGAAGATTGTACGCCTTTTTTAATTTTCTAAAATACTCCCGTTTGGATTTACCTTAGCCGATCTCTCCTCAAATACCAGCTCAGCTCATTTTGTCTTTAAGATGAGCTAGGAAATTTTTCAGACTAAATTCTCATTACTTTCAGGCTTAATTTTTTTTTTGTGAGTGGGAATTTTTTTTTTCTGAGTTGGAATCCACTTTTGACATCTACTCACAATCCTGTAAGAATTAAAACTGAAAACTCCCATACTACATACTCTTTTGGAGAATTTGGACATTAATACGGGATTTTCCACAGGGAATTACAAGTTTGGCAATTTTTGGAATGGAACAGCGATCTGCTGATGTTCAAAATGCAAACAAATGTTTAATGTGTGAGGCAGAATTAACATTGAATGTCTCATAGACATTTTCTAACTCAAGACAAAATCTTTTTCTTTTTAAGGTAGGAACAAAATTAGGTGAGTCAGGACTCTCAAAACATACCTTCTGATATAGATAGTTAAAACAAAATATATGGGCGTTTGTGTGGTTATATGTTGTTAATTTGAGAGGAAACTGGCTCAATTCATCCGAGGAAAGAAATGCAAAACCTTTTTTTTCCAGATGACAAGGACTCTTCCACCCCATTATTGGTGTCGAAAAAAATATGCAAGACCCCACCCCCTCCCCCTCCTGTCCTGAGTGGAAAAATTACTTGGTGGTGTGGCAGGGTGGTGTGTCACAACAATGTCTCTGGATTTACCTGACGGTTCTTACATAGGCTTTTTTGTCTTTGTACAGGTACATGAGTGGTTTACACTCCCAACTTAGTTGCCTGACGAATTTGTCATACTGGTAGCCTCTCGTAAAAAAAACATTTATTAACACTTTACCCAACGTAACGGCCAAAAACGGCCAGCGCTGTTCTCAAAAATCGCCAATTAATTTTCATTATTTTTTCATTTTTTGTCTCAAAAACAAAAGTTATGACCCCTCGTTGGAATGAGCTCGTCGAGCTCGTTCCAACGGGGGATCACAACCTATGTTTTGAGACATAAAATGAAAAAGAATATTTATTCAAGAATTCTTTTTGGCAAGTGTCGTCTGCTTTTCATGTTAGGTAAAGGGTTAAACGAACAAATGTTCCAGATGCAGTGATTTTCTTATCCCAGCTTGCTACATTTCTTGCATCCAAGCAAAAATAATTATTAACAACAGCAGGGCTGGCCCCACACGAATATGACCAAGCTATAAGGTGGGATCCGGCACTTCCACACAGAGGTCTTTGAATATGCCAATGATAGGGCAATAGTATTTTATTTTTACGTTAAAAGTCGTGATCAGGTCATAGAATTTATTGTTATTCGCCGTATGAGAACAACTCGTTCTTTGTCCATAGACAGGTGGTAATTTAAGCTCAAAAGGGATGTTCTTCAAGCTAGAGAATGTTACTGGGATTAAATTGTGACGAAAAATGGCAGTGCAAAATTCAATATATGAAAGCGTTCCTAACATCTCGAGAAAGTTGCTTTTCATCAAAGGCCGAAAGAGCAAAGGTCTTTTATAACAGAGCGAGGCTTAACAGACCTTAAAGTCCAACAGCCGATATTTGATTTTTTTTTAATTTTCTTACTTTCTTACAGGAAAGTACTATTTGAAAATCAGTTCAGCGCATTTTAGCGAAATACTTAGGGATTCCGTCTCCCAGAAAGAAATGAGGCAGTGGTACAGGGGTGAAGGAAAAAACGATATTGGTCAGAATTTGGTAGATCTCTGTGCCAGTGTATTTAGAGGTAACAGTATCATTCAATAGCTCTCTCTCTCTATCTCTCTCTCGCTCTCTCGCTCTACCCCCCCCCCCTTCATCTGTGTCTGTATCTGCCTATCTGTCTGTCTGTCTGTCTGCCTCTCTCTCTCTCTCTCTCCTCTCTCTCTCTCTCTCTCTCTCTCTCTCTCTCTCTCTCTCTCTCTCTCACCCACACACACTCTCTATTTTGTATGTGTGTTTGTGGAGGGGTGTATTTGCAAGGCGTTTGTTTACCACCCAGACCTTTCTATTAAAAAATAAACGCGAGAAGTTAGAAAACCTTGGACGAAAAGTGTATGCTTATTGAATTCATTAGCGAAGAAGAGTAATATTATCAACGAACCCTGTAAACTTGGCTTCATAGCCACACAAAAGTTAATATATCAACATACCATTTGGTACAACAATTTATTAGTTTCAACAGAAGAACAATATATTTGTTCCTTTGACTACTGTATTTATTTGAACAACACTTTGAGTTTTACAATACATCTAGAGTGGGGTGCGGATAAAAACCTTCAATGCAAAAGGCATTTAACAGCAGCACTCGAGAAAAATGACAAAGGTTGACAAAAGTGCTCAAGGCATTATTAATGTTTTTCGACCTTTCTTTTTGTAATTACTTCAATGATATCATGCTTTTGAGTTTTGACTTGAGTAACTTTTATTTTTAGTCTAAAAGGTATTTATTTATCTGACACCCCACGTTGAAATTGAACCCTTTTGTTGAATATTTTTATTGGCTTGCAGTGTCTTTCAAAGTTATTATGAAACTCATGAGACTTAATTTTACCCTTCTTGGTTGATGAATATTTAATTGCATATGTCTTCAAGCAATCATTACTAAAATAAAGTGTTATTATATTTGAGTAGGGTGAAACGGAGAGTCCCGGGACATACCAATCATGTGGTCCAGAAATTTTTGTGGTCCAGAAAAATTGAGTTATTTGTGTAAAAACCTAAATTTTTCGGTTAAAAGATTGATTTTCTTGGAAAACGTTGGGTTTTTTCCAAAAATAATTCAATTTTTTCCCGAAAACCCTGGTTTTTTCCTGGAAAGTGTTTAATATTTGAACATTTCTGGACCATTTTCGAGGGAATTTGAAAAAAATGTCTAAAAAATTCCGCGTTTTTAGAAACCCGCTTTTTTGATAAATTTAACACTGATTTTCCCATTTGGTGAATTTTTTCAAATTTTCTTATGAATAGAATTGCACGATTTGTGATTAGCACTGAGATTTCCATTGGGAAAAATTCCGAAAAAACAGGGTTTTTTTTAAAAAATTCGAGTTGGAAAATACGTGATCAAACGATGATTCCCACAGTAAAAGACAACGGTTCGATTGAGGTGAATGCGAAAATTGGTCAAAAAAAAAATCGATCCTAGACATGAATTTCCCATGGGAAGAGACTAAGGGTTCGGTCGAGGTGAGTTGGTCCAGTAAAAAATTCGACCGTTCGAGATCGAACACACGAGTCCGATTGAAAATGATAAACAAACAAAATGTATGTAATATATTATTATTATTACGAGTTGAGAGACGAGTCTGAACGAGTGATGAAAAAAAATTACCATTTCAGAAAAATAAAAATTGTAGGCGCGACCATTACGTGCTTGTTATTGTCATTAAAGAAAAAAAAATGTAAAAGTTATTTTATTTTTTTACATATATATAAAAAGAAACAAAAATAAAAAAGAATATTTTTACAATTAATAATAATTACCATTAAATAAAAAAAAACATAAAATTTAATATTTTTTATAAAAATTTTTTTTAACAAAACTACGACAAAAACAATAATTGATCATGAAATCCTCCACACCTAAAAAATCCCGATTAAAATTGAAAAGGGTCAAAAGGTATTCAAAGTTTGATACTAAAATTTATAGGTTAGAATGTCATGACCCTATTGAATTAACAGACGTGAAGACTAGTGGGTTAACACAGGAATATGAAAAAAGTGTCTTACCTCTAAAACTGAATGAAATTGCTCTCGATTTAATGTACAAATATCACGATGCTTTGTTAAGTATTCTGTCAGATAAGATGGAAAATTTTAATCCGGACGATTTATCATTGTTTTATGGAACTAAAATTTTTCCGAATATTTCCACAGAACTAATTCAGAAATTGAATTTAATCCCTGGAGAAAGACCAACTTTTGAGAAAGTGAATCTGATATTCCGCTCTGTATATCAATCTGGACAGAATATGTTCAAAGCAAATATTTTAGTGACGGATTTGATAAGAAGTCCATTATAAGATAGATGTTTAAACCATGACTTGAAAAAAACCCATTAAAAGTGCATTTCATTTTATCTCAAGGAATGTGCACTCACTCAGTTGAAATATTAATGGGGCGTGATTGCTTTCACAACTTTGACTGTTTATTTTTTGTAATGTTTTCTTTACTTTGATGTGTACTATAAAATATAACCACATTTTAAACATCTTCATTCATTACTGAATGAAGTGAAAATATGAATCTGGGGCGCGTGACTGTTTACCTCTCTTTGGAGTGAATTGGGAAAGTGAGGTAGTACTGGTTTTCTACAGTATACAATTATTTTTGTTGTTGCTTTTTTACTGATGAGACTCTGTCATCAAATGTTTTTTTTTTTTGAGGTGAATGTATTAGTTTGGATGTGATGTACCTAATCATCTTAATTTTTTTTTGCTTTACTGATGTTTCATTAAAATATATATATATATATATATATATATATAAAATTCGCCAAAATTTTTTTTTTTTAAAAACCTAAAATAATATATATTAAATAAGACGTTTTAACATAAAAAATGCCAAAAACAGAAATATCTAACGTGGAAAAGTTATATTCGTATACCGTATCTGAGTTGATAAAGTACTGTAGAAATTTAAGAATAAAAAATTACAGCTGTTACAGAACCAAAGAACAATTGATTGAACTCGTGCGTGGAGAGACCTATGATCAAAAACTTGTGAAATTACAAGCAAAAGTACGTCAGTTATTGAATTTGAAAGTCATTAAATGCATGAAAAAAAGAGGAATGCATCGATCATGTACTCCATGGAAAGGGTGTGGAAGAAAGATCTATGACAGAGGCAAAAACTCGAATCATGAAAAGAAATGAGAAGGCAGCAGTGATGATGAAACAACGTCAACAAACGACTGCAGAAGTTAAGAAGAAGACTGTTAAATGAAACGTGGACCGAAGAAATGAGAAGGCAGCAGTGACGACGAAACAACACCAACAAACAATTGTGGAAACTAAGAAGAAGACTTTTAAACGAAAAATGGACTGGCAGGTTTCGAAAGAGAATGAAAAAAAAAGAAAAGTGCTGCAGTTTGAGACAATGATTCATTACAAAAAGCGATTGATGCAGTCGTGAGAGTGCTGAAGGAAAACAAGAGACCCGATGCCATAAAGGGAATCATAATCAATCATTAGAGAAATTATTGATTCCGATACAACGAGACATTGCCATTAAAGGATATTTTAAAACTTTTGACACGATTCCCAGTCTTGCAAATCTCGATCCCGAATCGTTCATGGAACGGGTGAAGGGTGGAGTGTTGGATGTATTTCGAAAACATCTAGAAAAGAGTCAAAAAATAAAAATGATTTTGCGTTGTCTGATGAAAAGGGTCAATACGAACACGGATGAGAGCGTGGTGCAAGATACCTATTTACAATCTAAAATGGAGAATGTGTTTAGAGATGACGACGAATTATCTGATGTTTACGAAGTGATGAAATACAAGATGTTGGAATCTATGGCTCATTATCATCTCAAGGGAAGTGGTTGGACGTTCGAGAAGGTATTGAATCTCGAGATTCTCGTGGATAGACACGACCCTTTGAGAATGTCTTCCTATATAGAATTGCCTTGTTTTTTCTGTATAATCAAAAAGCTGTGATTAATGTGAAAAATAAAGAGGATAGTGAGTGTTTCAAATGGGCGATCACATCGACCTTGTATCCTGCAGAAGAACATAATGATAGAGTTTCCAAGCATGTGGAGACTTGTAAAAATCTCGATTGGACGGGAGTGCCTTTCCAAACGCAGTTGGAAGACATCTGACATCAAGCATTTTAAAAAGCAAAATCCCACTGTGGCTGTGAACTTCTTGTGATGCAACAATGAAAAACAAATAGTCTGTCCTCTCAGACTGATTTTGCTCAACGAGAGAGGAAAGATTGTTAATTTGTTATTAATTTCCTAGGGTGACAATCAACATTATTGCTGGATTAAAAATATGAGTCGATTGCTGTCGAAGCAGATTACTAAACATAATGGCGAGAGATTTTTCTGTCTCAACTGCATGAATTCGTTCCCTCATCAAGAATCGTTGACGGATCATCAGGAATATTGCAACGAAAAGCCAAGCGTTGCCGTCGAAATGCCTAAACCTAACACTTACATGAACTTTTACAACTACAAAAGAAGATTGGACCTGCCATTCGTTGGTCGTCTATGCCGGTTTTGAATATTTCATCACGAAAATGAATTCTTGCCAGCCCGAGGAGCGTAGGAGTTATGCCAAAAAACATCAGAAGCACATACCTTCAGGCTATTGTTATTACGTGAAATGTTCTTTCAACGATCGAGAATCGTCAGGTCCATTCATCTACACTAAATGTTCAGATGACGACGATGTGGCTAAAAAATTCGTGGAAGAGTTAGAATCGAAAATTCAAGAATTATACAACAAATTTAAAAAATTCAAAGACATGATCATCACGCCAGAACAACAGCGAGAATACAATGAAACCACCGAATGTCACATCTGTAGACAACCATTCGATGACGAACCTAATAATAATGAAAAAGATGATGAGTCTGAAAATAATAAAAAAGTTAGAGATCACGATCACTACACGGGTCTGTTTCATGGCACTGCTCACAACAAATGTAATTTAAGATTTCAAGAGGCTCAATTCTATCTGGTGATATTTCACAATCTCTCAGGCCACGATAGTTACCTGTTCGTGAAAAATGTGGGTGTCAGCGAGGGGGAGTTAAGATGCATCACGCAAAGCGACAAAAAATACATTACCTTCACTAAATCGAATTAAAAAGAAGGATGGATTGAGTAAGAAAACAACGAGTCTCATCCGTAAAGAGATACGTTTCATCGACAGTTATAAATTCATGTTGCCCAGTCTGGAAAAATTAGTCAACACATTGAATAGGGAGAAATTTAAAATCATAAGTAAACATTTTGATGATCAACGACAATTGGTGGACGTCATCTTGAGAAATGGCGTTTACCCTTACGATTACATGAGTGATCTCGAGAAATCTGACGATGTCACTCTACCTATTAAAGAAGATTTTTATTCAAAATTATATCAGTCTCACATGTCCGATGACAATTACGAACATGCGCAAAAAGTGTGGAGATTATTCGACATGAAATCCATGAGAGATTATTACAACCTCTATTTGAAAGCCGATGTGCTTCTCTTGGCCGATGTGTTCAAAAATTTTCAACGAGTGTGTCGTCGACATTACAAACTAGGTCTGGCTTGGTATTTAACAGAACCCGGACTTGCTTGGGATGCTCTCTTGAAGACGACCGAAGTTTGATTGGAATTATTAACAGACGTCGACATGTTGCTCATGTTTGAAAAGGCTATGAGGGGTGGCATCTCTATGATTTCCACCAGATATGCTAAAGCTAATAATTCTCACATGGAAAAAGATTTCGATTCGGAAAAACTGAGTAAATACATACAGTATTGGGATGCTAATAATTTGTATGATTGGGCCATGAGTCATCCTTTACCGATCAGAAATTTCAAATGGGTCGAAACGTTGGAAGAACAACAAAATTGAGACACTATCCTTGTATTCTGGAGGTAGATTTGGACTATCCGGAAACGTTACACGATCTACATAACGGTTATCCGCTGGATCCAAAACGAATGGAAGTGAACGGTATCGAAAAACTCATTCCCTATTTAAATCACAAACACAAGTACGTGGTTTATTGCAAAAATCTGAAATGTTACATCGATCACAGAATGAGATTAATCAATGTGCGTCGAATCATTCGATTCAACATGAAGCCTTGGATGAAAAAATACATCGATCTCAACGCAAATTTAAGAATGCAGGCGAGGAGTGATTTCGAAAAAGATTTCTTCAAACTCATGAACAATTGTGTGTACAGGAAATCTATGGAAAACATTAGGAATAGAACCAATGTTCAACTTGTCACATCTGAAGAGTGGTCTAGAAAATTAATCGCGAAACCCAATTATAAACATAGAATCATATTCGACGAAAATCTAGTGGCTGTACACATGCAAAAGACACATCTAAAGTTCGACAAACCCTGTTATCACGGAGCGATCATCTTGGACATCAGCAAGCAGTTGATGTATAAGTTTCACTATGATTATGTCAAATCCAAATTCGATTCAAAAGCCAAACTATTGTTCACCAACACGAACAGTCTGGCTTATGAGATAGGGACTAGAGACGTCTACGAGGACATAGCACCAGACATGAATGAATTGTTCGACATGAGTAATTATCCCGATGATCACCCATCTAAGATTCCAATGGGTGTCAATAAAAAGGTGTTGGGTAAATTCAAAGACGAGAGCAGTGGAAGACAGATCACAGAATTCGTGGGTTTGAGACCAAAATTGTACGCTTATCTCCCCGACAGTGAAGAGATCAAGAGATGTAAAGGCATTCAAGCGTGTGTGACGAATAAAAACATCGCTTTCGACGAGTATAAAGAGTTCTTTTCGAAGGTTCGATCGTGTATAAAAATATGACTGTGATTCAAAGCAAAAAGCATGAGATGTACACCAAAGAAATCAATAAGTTTGCATTAACGGCTGACTATGATAAGAGAATTATATTTGAGGATAAAATACACACTTTCACATTCGGACATTATTCCAAGATATTTCAATAACAATATTGAGACGATGAATGCAGTATGACTGAGGACATCGAAATGTTGTAAGTTTTAAAAAAAACTTGCGAGTTATAAATTAAAATAAAAAGAAATAAATAAAAAAAACAACATATTTATGAATAAGAAGAAAATTAAACACATATCTGTAAAAGGTGTTGTCTTACCCAACGAACCCCTATCCAACATTGATCTGTTGAAAGTGGTGAAAGATTTAAAAATCAAACATTTTCGAGGTGTGTTTTCTAGAGATGCCTTACCGAGATAAAAAAGACGATTTGGAATGTGGAATTTTAAATCTAGACGATATCGGAGGTGAGGGTATGCATTGCATTGCATGGTTTTTGAATCGGAATAAAAATTATTATTTCAATAGCTACCGAATCTCACCGCCGATAGAAATAAGGAACTATTTAACGCCAGTTATTTGCAATACCGAACGAGTGCAAGCACCAGATCAAGTGTTTTGCGGTCACCTATGCCTCTACATTCTCAAGAGATGGTCGGAAGGAGATCACTTTCAGGATATTTTCAATGATTTACATTAAAGGATGAGAAAGAAAAAAAAACTGATATAGATAGATATATAAATAAATAAAGAATATAAAAAAAAATAAAGTTATAATTAAAATAAAAACAAAAACAAACATTAAATAATAATAACAAAATAAAATAAAACAAATGACAGTCAATAAATTTGGTCGCGCTGATGATAATGAAGATTCCTCTAGAAAGAAAAGAAGAATGGTTGAAGTTGTTGGTGTCGGTGGTGACATTGCCAACTTGGACGAATGATACATCCGGAGATACGAACCTCAAGAAGAAGCTTTAAACTTAAACAAGAAAATCTACAATCTTCCCGAACCAATCAATCTGTCAGATGCCGCGTCTGAAAAATACATTGATAGAGGAGACGAAAATTTTCAGCAGATGATGAGAGTTAATTACATGAATAAAGACATGATGGACAATCTCGACTTGAAATTTAAACGAGTGGTGAATGTAGTGGATCATAGAGATTCGACTGATGTCACCACTAAAAGATATGCGGACGATGCTCACGCAAGATTCAGTAAACATCTGAGAGACCGGTATGTTCCTGAAGTGATGCAGTCTGAATTGAATGCAAATTCTAACAAGATAACAACATGCCCATTCCCACAAATCGAACGATGTAGCAACCAAACTTGGAACTGAGAAAGAATAACGTTGATGAGGTAGAAATGAAATTGGATCTGGATGCGTGATTCAACAAGATATTGAATCTGTCCCAGATCAATGATACGGATGAAGACTCGATGGTTGTCAACAAAGGCTATGTGGATTCTGCCCTTGATGTTGCCACTAAAAGGATGACGCTTACGTGAGATTCAGTAAACATCTGAGAGATCGGTACATTCCTAAAGTGATGCAGTCTGAATTGAACGCAAATTCTAACAAGATAACCAACGTGCCCGTTCCACGAATCCCAACGATGTAGCGACCAAACAATATGTAGACTTGGAACTGAGAAAGAATAACGTCGACGAGCTAGAAATGAAATCAGATCTGGATGCAGGATTCAACAAGATATTGAATCTGTCCCAGATCGACAATACGGATGAAGACTCGATGGTTGTCAACAAAGGCTACATGGATTCTGCCCTACAGGATTCTCAATCCTATCTGGAATTTCAAGTCAACGAATTGTATCTTAACAAAAAATCCGGAGGAATCATGGAGGCTGGCATCAACATGGCTGGTTACAATCTATTCGGTCTCGATACAAACCAGAATACGCTTCCAGCACAGTCAGCAGACAGTACTTGGACGAAAATATGGTCTGGAGAAAAGGTGATATCATGGAAGGCAAACTGGACATGGGAGGACACGCACTCACGAATCTACCGGATCCCACGCACATGTTGGATGCCTGCACTTTGATCTCCATCGTGGAAAAGATAAAATATGCCAGACAATTGATCACAGTTTGGGCCGAAGAGAGCGGTGTGTTAGAAGTGGAAAAGCTGAATGGTCCTTTGGAAACGGAGGTAACGGACTGCTGCACAGTCTGATAGGATATCCCATGCCGGTAGGAGGCAATATCATTTGAATGAGTCTGACTTCTATGGACTTGAGCATTAGAGCGGTCGTCAGTCTCATGGTGAATGGTGTGGAAACCGATAAGAGGTACAGCATCGAAAAGATGAAGGATCAACACTCGAACACTAGCATCTTCAGTATGCCTCTCAGGTGCAGATGGGGGATAGGATCAATTTCAAGACGAAAACCAATGATCCCGAAGCCGCCACTTCCGTGGTCTCTCTGTTGATCGAACTCGATCCTCTGAACAAACAGACAAAACAAAAAAAATTGAAATAATCACTTTTGTGATGTAGGGGAGACAAACCACAATAAAAAAATATAAATAGATTTTAAGAGATTGAATATTCAGTTTCTCAAAAATTCAATTATATTTTTTTTTATTTTATTATTTATTACTTTTTTGAGGGTATTTTAATATTTTTTTTTAATTATTATTATTTTTTTTATCAAACGATGGACATCTTTTGTCCATCTGATTCTATTCTAACTCTCTATCAGATAGAACTAGGGCAAAAGCCTCGGTTCTCTTTAGCACGTTCCTATCGAATTGCATCTTGATCCGGATGTCTAAGATGCTACTCTTGAGTCGCTCGCTCTGTTTACTAACGTCGAATATGAGCAGGGGATACATCGATTTGTATTCGGTGGGAGTGATGTTAGGATTACCCATCAATTCGTCCAGTCGATGATATTTCTTTCTGAAATCGACGTTGTCACTGTACAGCCTGCAGAAATCATTCTTATCGAAAGAGCATTATAATCGATGGCTGGATATCTTGTGGCATTTAGAAATACCTGCATGTTTCTCAAGTGACAATGATCGAACAGGGAAGGATTTTTCTTTTGAGACCCATCCCTATCGGTCTGAAATGCCACGATGATGAATCGTGGTCTTTCCGAAGCAGATTTCATGGTCATTCTATAATCGAAGTGATTGGTGGACAATGGAATACTTGTTGTGTCGCACTGTCTCATTCTAAATCCCACTGGTAATTTACTCTTCGATTCTATGATCTTGTAGAGACGTACTTTCTCCGCGACCAAGAGTGCATTTGTGGAACGAACCAAGATATCTTGTTCAGATGTATCTTACCCACATCGGTCGCGGTGGGTCTCATGATGGCTTCACCATTTCCTTTTCGAATCAACATTGGATTGTGTTTGAATCTGTAGAGAATCCTATCATAATCTTCTGCGAATCCGAATATGTGTTTCAGAGGTATCCTGAACGAAAACGTTCCTCTGGGTCTCGATAGCAAATCAGTTTTAGCTGCACTCATGTCGGCAATGGTGTCTTTCAACCACAATTGATTGAGTCCTTTAGATTTCGAAAAATCATCTGGATACATCAAGAGTCCATTGGACGTTGTGGCTTGTCCGGGATGTAACACGGATCCTATCTCCTGTCCCGAGAGCATGTATTTTATATTACTGAACAGATGCATCATGCCATTATTGGCTAGAGTAACTACATCGTCGTTGGCCTAATCGCTTCAATCTTCCTTGGTGAGACGTCCCTGTATCACTATGTAATTTTTGCTGGTGTGGACGAACAGATCTTGAGTATGGACATTGATTCTTATCTCACCGGCATTGTTCAGACTGGTTCCAGTCACAGGTTTGTACTTGTGAACTTCGTATTCTTGAATGCTTTCGTCTCTCAATATACCTTCGGTTATATCTAATATATTCATGTTTTTTTGTTTTTTTTGTTTGTGTTAATTCATTTGCTTTTTTTTTATTATAAATTGTTTTTTTAAATTATTATTTTTATTTATATATTTTTTTCCTTACTAAATATGTGTAAAAAAAGTGAAGGGTTGGTTTTCAAAACGCTGTCTTCTGCAATTGTTGTTCGTAAAATTTTCCAATGATTTCTCTGCTGCCATCTTCGTCATCCTCCAACACTTCTATTTTGTAAGTCACGGGTTCTGTGTAAAATGTTCTGACGATCTTAAAGATTCCCTTGGTCCATCGAGAAGTGTAACCTTTCACTAAGAGTGACTTATAAGAAGTGATTCTCACTCAATCGCCAAATTTCGGTGATCTAGACACCTTCTTGATCTTAATCCTTTCGGAATAAAGATTCGTGAAGACACGTTTTCCATTTTGAGGATTGCTAGCTTCTGCAGGCATCATCTTGATCGATCTGTGTTGCGTGTTGTATTCTTTGACCAGTTTGTCTAGAACGTCAATATATTTCTTGGTCTTATTGGCTGTGAAATAATTGTACATTTTTTCCTTCATGGTTCTATTCCAACGTTCGATCGTGTTAGCGTTCCCTTCGTTTTTCACGGAATAGAGGTCGACCAACAGATGAATGTGACTGTTGTAAAATTCCTTCCCCTTGTCCACCCACAATTTATCTGGTTTTCAAGAAGAAAATGCGAATATGCTCTTCAGAGCCTTGGCCACGCAAACTGCCAATTCATCAGAGGTCTCATCCATCAGTATTTCAAAAACACGTTGATGACCATCAGTATGTATTTAATGCCCTCATTCCATCTCGAAACCGATTTCATGTCAAACAGATCAGCCGACCAGATCTGATCCAGACCCTTCATAAACACCTTTCTCCTTCGAAAGTTATGCGTGACAGGCTTGTGTAGTTCGTTCGCCAAGGCATTCATTAATAATTTTTTCTGGACACATTTTTTTATGACCTTATCCAAATCGATGTTTGGTACCGATCACTTTACTGACCAGCGAATGTTCGAGTCTCTCTCTCCTAGTGGGATTCGATATATTTTTCATTTGCATCAACATGTTTTTATCGCAGATTCGATTACGAGTCTCAACATCAGGATGTTTAGTGTAGCACAGATTGTGAGCGTAAGTGGCCGAATCCACCCTATTGATCGGTTTGCTACAAGATTTAGGAGTCAGATCTTGATTCGATCTCTTATTTAATTTCGTGCCCGGTCCCGTGAATTGATATCCTGGCAGATGCATGTCTATGGGTAGATTATTAATCAATTTATTTGTCAGGCCGGCATTTGACGAATTGTGTCTTGGTCGAACCACACACTTTACATGTTCCGCGAAGCATGAGACTTTTATTTTTTGTTAGTACTTTTTTAACGTTAACCGTATCGGTAACTCTCTTGCATTTGTTGCAATACATTTGTTATTTTTTTCGTATATATTTAGTTATTTATTTTTTCGTATTTTATTTAAAAATTTATATATATCATTTTTTTTTTCTTTTATATATATATATTTTTTTTTCAATCGATTGCTTCCAGAATCTTTTTTGGATGTAGCAATTATGAAACGATCGTCTCGCTTCTTCCCTACTTTTTTCCATGAGAGAATCCTTCATTTCTTCCTTGATGACCTGATGACTCTTATATTCACTTTCATGACTTCGTATTTTTGTTTTTCTTTCAATATGTCGAGGAATTCGCCATCCGAAATCCTACCATCTTTCAACGCCAGGGAGATCTTATCCGACACGGTGTCGATCTTTGTATTGGCTAAAACGCTGATGTTTTTGTGCTTCCTGGCCTTTACAGATAATTTCTTAGTGATTAAATTTCTGATCGTACTAATGAATCTGACATTCAAAGCCAATCCTTCTACAGCCAGCACGACCGGAAGAGCAATCACGGTGGCCGATAATAGACTAATTCCAGCAACATTCAAACCCATAGATTTCACGATGAGAGTTAAATCCACACCATTCACACATTTCTCTAATTTCTTATTGAGCGAATGATGAGAATCTCTCTCTCACGTTAGATATGATTTGTTCGATTCAATACCTCTGCCCCACATTGTCACTTTCTCCTTGTTCTAGCAGTGATGGTGGTAGGAAAGGTGCCGAGAGCTCAATTTCCAACTTCTCTAACGATGGATAGATTTTTTTACTTCGAGTTTCCATTTTCATTTTTTTTTATTTATTTATTTATATCTATTATTTTTTATGCATTTTATTTTCATTCCTTATTATTTAACGGAAATTTTTTTTAATGGTCTCCCCTTTTCCAATAAAAATTCCAAAATGCGTCCTCTGTCTTCGGTGGTGAGACATCGATGCACTAACTTCAACTCTTCCAATTTAGTGGGCTTGGGTTCTCCGATGCAAGACACGAATTGCCTCCAACATTCGATCATGTCCAATGCAGGCATGAAACACATGGTAACGAGTCTTCCCATTCCATTGAAAGACACGAATAATTAATATGGTTAAATTCTTTCTCCTCTTGACAGCCGAGGCATCTTTTGTTCAAGACGCAAAGAAATTGTTCATTCACGCAGATCGCGTAAGCTCTGCACAGTGCCCTTCAAAAAAACCAAGCTCTTGATTTCATGGAATCATTTGTTTTACTCATAATTATTATATATATATATATTAAAAAAAAAATTTATTCTTATTTTTTTTTCTATAATTTGTTTTCGTATTATTTTTTTATTTTATTTTTTTTATATTTATTACATTTTTTTAATAACAACACATCTATTCATTGCATCATCAACCAAATGAACAAATACTTCTCATCTATTACGATCACGTGTATTATTATAGGAAAGAGATGACATTTTTTTTAAAAAGAAGGATTTTATGCTTTTCGTATTTCGATAAAACCATCATTTTTCATCGTCATCATCGTTAGAATGATATGGGAAATAATCGATAATGATTTTTAACCTTTCAGCAAATTCAATTCATGATCTATTTTACGCAAATGAGTGTAATCTGTGAATAAATTTGACACATGTGTGAATGGATTTTTCATCATCACCACCACCACGATTGAATACATTAACTACGTTTTTCACGCAATAAATAATGTAATGATATTTCCCGTAATTGTAAAGTTCTACAAATTTCAAGTCGTATTTTAAATGATCTAGGATATGTAAAATCATGTTATAATCTTGGTAAGATTTTTCATTTGAACACTTCATCGTTTCGATATTTTCGAAATAGCTTTGATTTTGGAATATGATTAACAATATTAACGAAAACAACGTTCCATACCTGTTTATACACACGTCGTGTATGATTTGTTCCAGTTGAATTCTTTCTAATGCATACTCGTGTAAATGTTTAGAAAAAGCTAAAAGCTTTTCGTAAAATGAATGTTTTGTTAACACATCTGTTGGAATATGTTTTCTCTCCTTTTGTTTCATTTTTTTTTATTGTTATTTTTTTTATAATAACTTACCCAAAAGAGGTATATTCTTAAATGGAGAATTCTGACTGAACAACAAACTTTCACCGATCGGTTCCACATTCTTTCTGGTCTCCAGATAGAGACTGTCTCCAAGGGAAGTATTGCCACTACCCTTTCTCATGGGTCCTAGATACAATCCTTTACCTTCAACATCTACGCGACACACGGCTCCTCCCTTCTTCAAAAACAGTCCATTTCTCCTCTTCTTCAAAAACAATCCTCTACCCATTAATTTGTCGACTCCCGAACTAGCGAGTCCCGAGAGAGCTCCGACGTGCAGAGCTGGCAACACCATCTTCGAGAGAATGGTTAATGCTTTGGCGGCGAGTCCTGCCAATAGTGGTAAGAAACTGCCTATCATTCTCAGATTATATCTCATTTGAGAGGGACTCAGTCTCACCGTCGTTCCCATTTGATTACGAATCGCTTTCTCCATCCTTTTGATTTGAGTTTTAGTCCAGGCGATCTGATCACTACCGTCACTCACCAGATCTTCATAACTAAATTTAAATCTAATGGCCTTGCCTCGATTACTCAATGCTCTGCGAAGTTTAGCTTTCTGTCCTTCAGATATGTTCACGTTTTTAATTATGTATTGACTCACAGTTTTTTGTTTTTCTTTTTTTTAATTATATATATATTTTTTAAATGATTGATATTATAAGTTTCTTTTTTTTTATTACATATTTAATATATAAATAAAAACCTAAAACTTCTTTAAATAAAAAAAATATATATTTTTTTTTAAGATATTATTTTTATTTTTTTCATATCTCTCTGATGTGAAATTGTATAGTCACTCTCTCTCCACGAAGATCTAACAGATTGCCATTCTGATCCGTCAACGTGGTTTTGATGCTATACAACGTTTACAGAATCATGGGTAGATAGACGAGATTTCGAGGTTGCTCCACGATCTTGTAACCCGGTGAAACATCTTGAAAGAAAGAGTAGATCGCAGGCTGATTGCTACCATCGACGTAACTTCCTGTGATCACATTGACATTCACTAAAATGCTATTGACAGCGAGAATGTCGACCATATTTTCGGACGCGGCGTGACCTCGATACATCTTTTGATCAAATCCCAACATCTTACCAATCGAATCTTCCGCACTAAAATCCACTCATAAATGATCTCCCAAGTCTAAAATCGTCTGTAGAGTACTCGTATTGGGAGCGAGTCTTATCATCTTGCTTCTGTGAATGTGGGTGTTCAGTCTCATCTGGATGTGATGGTTCAGATTATCTATGTCATAACTCCCTTTGGGAAATTGAATCTAAAACTAATCCATACCGTTGGAATACTTGAACGCGTTATTTTTTTCGGTGATGTTGGGAAACGAATATTAAGTCTCCAGATTAACCAACACCATCTCATATCTCTTTTTCTTCTTCAATTCGATGGAAGGTTCGAATTTTGTATTATTTATATATTTTATCGATATTTTTTTAATTTTTTTTATTTTTATTTTCTTCTCTATTATTATCGGAAATATAAAAAAAAATCATCAAATCCGCTTTGATATTTTCCGTTGTTAAATTCACTAATCAAATCGATCACCACGAACTTGTGATGTCCTTTGTCCCACACCTCTTACAGAATCTCCTGAATTCTTCCCTGCTCATGTCATTGACCACATGATCTTCATAGATGTGATTTAGATTATTGAGATCCTGACAAAAGAGACACAGAAAATTAGCATTCTCCCTTATTGTCTGTCTGGGAAGTCGAAAATAATTCTAAGACAGATAGAAACAATCCACGTTGCTGTGACATCTTCGAACATAATACGATTCGCATCGATTTTGTCTCTCCAACAGCAGATCATTAAAGATCATGAGATTCTTATTCTCCGACTTCAACTGTCTGGGATCGGGAACGTTGTTGGCATTCTTGTAAAACAGACAATCCACATTCGAACACTCGGCGTTTCTCCTAGTCAATTCTCTCACGCTCCTTCCAATATATTCGAAGTCTCGTGTCCTTCGAATTCGTCTTGATTGTCGAAGATTCTTGCCATGACATCCTTGGGCAATTTACGTATGATGCACTCTCGAAGCAATCTGTATTCCAGTTGAAAGAGACTCTTACTGAAAACGAATAATCTGTCTTAATCCAACCAGTCGGGTCACAACAATAGATTCATCAAGAGATTGGTCTTTCCACAATTCGATTTTCCCACTATCAGACCTGTTATGCTCTTGGGAAAGAACTCGTCATTTGACCTCTTGGTCATCACGTCATTCCAAGATATGTCTTTGATATCCTTTTTTTCTCCAGTGTTTTTTAACTATGTTTTTTTTCTATTTTTTTTAATTTTCATTCCTATTTTTATATATATATTATTTATAAAAAGTTTTTTTTTATTTATAAATCACTTTCAATCCCCATCCTTTCGTCATTGTAGCTAAGTCGTTATCGGTACGATGTCATTGAAGTCTCCTCAACGTCTCAATTTGATTCTCTATCGTTTGGCAGGTGGTTGTGGTGGAGTTATCAGTTTATTAATCAACACGTCGGCACCTCTCTTGTCAGCTTCCAAAGCTATTCTACCTCTCGCTTTAGTTGCAGCTTTCTTACCCACATCACCCTGTTCTGTCCAATTTTGAGAGCGCTCGAGGCAATCTGTTTCATGGCGTCGCCAGTGAATTTACGAGTTAAAAATCGCATCATCGAATCCATGATGCCCGATCCATTGTAGACGTACGAGCTATCATATCCCCTGTTATTTATCACTAACATTTTTTTATTATTATTATTATTTTTTGGAATATATATTCTTTTTATTTACTCAGTATTTTTTTTCTTTTCTCTTACTATTTTATTATTTCAAACGATTCATCAACTTTTGATAATCCTTCTTAGTCAAGACCTTCTGCCTCAACAATTCGTCGTACATGCTCACTATCTCATTATCCACTCCAGTGTTACCAGCCTCTCTGCTAGACATCAACAATCTCAATCTCTCCAACAAGGCATTGGGATCGGGCAGAAGAAATATCATGTCAGTCATTCCCTTTCCAGCCATCGATCTCACAAATCGGTCAGTATCCCTCCTTATCGGTTCCACCATGGGCTTCCACTTTGAACCTCTCCTATCCTTCGGTCTTGTCTCTTTGGGATCGTTGTTCTTCTTCATTGTGTGGGTCTGAACCAGAATGTCTCCGTAATTTTGGTAATTCTCATCGATGTAATATCTTGGTTTCTTGTAAGCGAGCAGACCATACAGTCCATCAGTCATTTCATACCTGTTCAGACCGACGATCAATTGGTCATCTTCGCGTGATATTTCCGTGTCACCCACGAAAATGTTATCGTCTTCACGATGAAATCCGTACATTAGATCTTTCTTTTTCACTATTGCTATCATCGTCAAATCTGACGCTGCTAACAATGCTGGAAGCGTCGCTATTATCGCCGTTACTTGGATCGGTCTCGATTCCTGTCGGAGTAGCATCTGCAACGTCGCTAAAGACGCTACTCTGACGAGAATGAATCGGTCTTCATTCCCATCGGAATGTTATCAGAGAAAGTTCTCAGTGCCAAACTACCGGGGAGTGAAGCCATCCTCTGAGAACCTTCTTTTATGGGTCTCAATTCCTCGGCGATCTCTTTCCTGGCTCGTTCCTGAACCTCGATAACGGGTCTGAACAACTTAGTCATCTCTCGTCTCATTGTATTCTTATTTTTGTTTTTTTTGAATGTTGTTTTATATATATATTCATATACATATCTTTTATTTTTTTTTTTTAAACGGTCAGTTTTTTTCATCACTCGTCTCACAACTCGTAATAATAATGATATATTACAGACATTTGTTTGTTTGTCGTTTTCAGTCGATCTCGCGTGCTCAATCTTAAACGGTCAAATTTTTTACTGGACCAATAAATTTTTCAAAAAAGGGTGTTTCTAAAAACCCCAAATTTTTTAGACATTTTTTTTCATGAAATGTTCAAATTTTAAACATTTTCCGGGAAAAAGCCAGGGTTTTCGGGGAAAAATTGAATTATTTTTGGAAAAACCCAACATTTTCCAAGAAAATCAATATTTTTAACAGAAAAATTTAGGTTTTTTCCACAGATAACTCAATTTTTCTGCACCACAAAAATTTCTGGACCACATGATTGGTGTGTCCCAGAACTCTCCGTTTCTCCCTACTTATTTGTTTTGAAAATATTCAGTCTTCTCTGTTCTACAGAAAATATCTCAAATATTATGTGGAGGGTATTTATTTTTCGTTAAGGGTACTTCTTTAATTATAACTGAACACAAATGTATTTCAGATTTCTTTATTGGCTGGTAAAGTGCTGGAAGTCCAAATTTGGGCATTTTATCTGAAGTGTAGGTGCCACACTTCGAAGGCTTTATATTCTGTGGATGTGCCCTACAAAATCTGTGAAGTGAAATTATTTAACCTCTTTCAGCAGAACTAAGGCCAAGTTCACATAATATTCGTTTGTTTGTTCCATCATTCTAACTTTGCCCAATCCATAAAAATTATTCAAGGTCTTGGTCATCCTCAACACAAAGATTGCTTGCGCTGTGTCCTTGAGCAAGACACTTAATCCGGATTGTCCACGAGGGGTACAGTTCTGACTTTGACTCAAAGCCATACCTCCAATTTCATAGTCACAAATGATTGATATGTTTGTTCCTCTATTTAAACGTTGTTCAGCCCATAAAAAATATTCAGTGGTCCGATCTTGTTCATACTTCACACAATGATTGTTTATGTCGCATGGGTGTTTGTGACCTTGACCAAGGTCATAGTTCAAAGCCCAAGGTCAGAAACCTCTCATTTGTTGGATGCTTCATCCTTAATTTATGCGGTCCATAAAATTATTCAGTGGACTGATATTGTTCATACTTCACACAGTGATGCTTTATATGTCAATGGTTTGTCATGACCTTGGCCCAATGTCGTACCTCCAAGGTCAAGGTCCGAGCCCGTTCATGTGTTCTGACTGTGTGGTCCAGTGCAATCGATTCAATGAATAGATCATTTTCGTACTTCACTCATTTGGTTGTTTATGACTCAACTGTGTCATTAATACTTAACACAGTGCTTGCTCTTGACGTAAGAGTGTCATGACCTTGTCCTAAGGATATAAATTCAAGGTGGCCTGTCATGAGTTACACCAAAACAAATAAAATATTTACAGGCTGATGGACAATGTATATTCACCGATATTTTTGGAGCGAGGTAGCTATGTGGTAGAGCTTTGAACATCAAACCATAAGGTTGTGGGTTCGATCCTGACCAGTGGTAACTACGCTGAATGCTTTGCAAAGGCACTGAATCACGATTGCACACAAAGGCGCACACCGGTGCTGTGTACTGAGATGTACTACATGTTGATGGTGCACTTGTCTTCAACCGTCAGTACGCTGGAGAGTTTTGACAGTTGCTCGCCGCTGCTATGTTGTATTCTGTAGGTATCCCGGTTTCCCCTACTCGTCGGATATGATGTGACCCTGGCTGTTGAAAATGTCGTTAAAGCCCATTAAAACAAACAAAACAAACACTAAGCTTTTGATAACTACACGTGTATGGGTTTTTTTCCATTCTATTACAAACTGTTACCATCACTCCTTACCTTTGGGTCCATGTTCGGAATGCACCGAATATCTCTTCATGAAAGAGTACCACATTACAGAACGTATTGTACACGAATATCCGAGTATAATAGGATATTCAGGGATAATGCAGGGACACACTGAAGCCTTCAATTCCCCCCATCCAATCAGAATTCCTCGATCCGCCTATAGACGACTCGGTCTAACCCTTTTATTGCCGCACCCACTTAAGCGATATATGGAGGACCTCTATGTACTCCTGGTTGCGAGGAAGTTTAATAGGATTTATGACATACTTGAAACTCTATCATCTGATTAATTGTTGGAAAAGGCTCTTTGGGCCCTTCCCAGCAATTAATCAGATGGTTGGGTAGATCTGCGTAAACTAGAACGTACAAATAATCATCATACAATAGGTGGCAATAGTCGCTTTCGGCATCGTAAGTGTTAAATTACGTTGTCTCTTGGGGAATAGTCCAGTTTTGTTCGCAGACTGGTATTAGCCCTAGATGACACGTATAAGTCTAAAAGGAATGTTAATAGTAGCATGATCAGATTTGGAAATAATCATTAATAAAACATCTGTGTGTGTGTCTGATATTGCCGTTTGGTGTTAACGATGTTACTTGTCCTCCTGTTCACCAAGACGAAAATCATAACCCGATGACTTAACGAAGTGCTAGCTTTTTAGTCCTAAATCGATACAACGACTCATATAATTCATAAAAAGCGACTCGTAGAACTCGTTATAGCGATTCAGTAACTGGTTAAGCGCTGTGAAATCCGTTACTTATTCCCAGTTCCTTATTCGACTTTCTAAATTTAGCAGAAATTCGAAAAATAAATGGCCTTATAGGGTGGCGCCCTAAAATACAAGATTATTCAAATCCTAAGGTTCACCCTCCCACCCCTTTTTAGGGGCCACATTGGACCCTAAAAGTGACCAAATGGTCAAAATCGTAATTATTGATGGAAATTCGCGGAACAAACGGCCTTATAGGGTGGCGCCCGAAAATACAAGATCATTCAAATCCTAAGGTTCACCCTCCAACCCCTTTTTAGGGGCCAGATTGGACCCTAAAAGTGACCAAATGGTCAAAATCGTAATTATTGACGGAAATTCGCGGAACAAACGGCGTCATAGGGTGGCGCCCGAAAATAAAAGATCATTCAAATCCTAAGGTTCACCCTCCAACCCCTTTTTAGGGGCCATATTGGACCCTAAAAGTGACCAAATGTTCAAACTCGTAACTGTTGGCCATAATTCGCGGAACAAACTGCCTTATAGGGTGGCGCCCTAAAATGCAAGATTATTCAAATCCTAAGGTTCGCCCTCTCACCCCTTTTTAGGGGCCAGATTGGACCCTAAAAGTGACCAAACGGTCAAAATCGTAATTATTGACCGAAATTCGGCGAACACACGGCATTATATGGTGGCGCTCTAAAATACAAGATTATTCAAATCCTAAGGTTCACCCTCCCACCCCATTTTAGGGGCCACATTGGACCCTAAAAGTGACCAAATGGTCAAAATCGTAATTATTGATGGAAATTCGCGGAACAAACGACGTCATAGGGTGGCGCCCGAAAATACAAGATCATTCAAATCCTAAGGTTCACCCTCCAACCCCTTTTTAGGGGCCAGATTGGACTCTAAAAGTGACCAAATGGTCAAAATCGTAATTATTGACGGAAATTCGCGGAACAAACGGCGTCATAGGGTGGCGCCCGAAAATACAAGATCATTCAAATCCTAAGGTTCACCCTCCAACCCCTTTTTAGGGGCCATATTGGACCCTAAAAGTGACCAAATGGTCAAACTCGTAACTGTTGGCCGTAATTCGCGGAACAAACGGCGTTATAGGGTGGCGACCTAAAATGCAAGATTATTCAAATCCTAAGGTTTGCCCTCTCACCCCTTTTTAGGGGCCAGATTGGACCCTAAAAGTGACCAAATGGTCAAAATCGTAATTATTGACCGAAATTCGGTGAACACATGGCGTTATAGGGTGGCGCCCTAAAATGCAAGGTTATTCAAATCCTAAGGTTCACACTCCCACCCCTTTTTAGGGGCCAGATTGGACCCTAAAAGTGACCAAATGGTCAAAATCGTAATTATTGACGGAAATTCGCGGAACAAACGGCCTTATAGGGTGGCGCCCTAAAATACAAGATTATTCAAATCCTAAGGTTCACTCTCCCACCCCTTTTTAGGGGCCACATTGGACCCTAAAAGTGACCAAATGGTCAAAATCGTAATCATTGATGGAAATTTGCGGAACAAACGGCGGCATAGGGTGGCGCCCGAAAATACAACATCATTCAAATCCTAAGGTTCACCCTCCCACCCCTTTTCAGGGCCACATTGGACCCTAAAAGTGACCAAATGGTCAAAATCGTAATTATTGATGGAAATTCGCGGAACAAACGGCGTCATACGGTGGCGCCCGAAAATAAAAGATCATTCAAATCCTAAGGTTCACCCTCCAACCCCTTTTTAGGGGCCACATTGGACCCTAAAAGTGACCAAATGGTCAAAATCGTAATTATTGATGGAAATTCGCGGAACAAACGGCGTCATAGGGTGGCGCGCGAAAATAAAAGATCATTCAAATCCTAAGGTTCACCCTCCAACCCCTTTTTAGGGGCCATATTGGACCCTAAAAGTGACCAAATGTTCAAACTGGTAACTGTTGGCCATAATTCGCGGAACAAACTGCCTTATAGGGTGGCGCCCTAAAATGCAAGATTATTCAAATCCTAAGGTTCGCCCTCTCACCCCTTTTTAGGGGCCAGATTGGACCCTAAAAGTGACCAAACGGTCAAAATCGTAATTATTGACCGAAATTCGGCGAACACACGGCATTATATGATGGCACTCTAAAATACAAGATTATTCAAATCCTAAGGTTCACCCTCCCACCCCATTTTAGGGGCCACATTGGACCCTAAAAGTGACCAAATGGTCAAAATCATAATTATTGATGGAAATTCGCGGAACAAACGACGTCATAGGGTGGCGCCTGAAAATACAAGATCATTCAAATCCTAAGGTTCACCCTCCAACCCCTTTTTAGGGGCCATATTGGACCCTAAAAGTGACCAAATGGTCAAACTGGTAACTGTTGGCCGTAATTCGCGGAACAAACGGCGTTATAGGGTGGCGCCCTAAAATGCAAGATTATTTAAATCCTAAGGTTCGCCCTCACACTCCTTTTTAGGGGCCAGATTGGACCCTAAAAGTGACCAAATGGTCAAAATCGTAATTATTGACCGAAATTCGGCGAACACATGGCGTTATAGGGTAGCGCCCTAAAATGCAAGATTATTGAAATCCTAAGGTTCACACTCCCACCCCTTTTTAGGGGCCAGATTGGACCCTAAAAGTGACCAAATGGTCAAAATCGTAATTATTGACGGAAATTCGCGGAACAAACGGCCTTATAGGATGGCGCCCTAAAATACAAGATTATTCAAATCCTAAGGTTCACCCTCCCACCCCTTTTTAGGGGCCACATTGGACCCTAAAAGTGACCAAATGGTCAAAATCGTAATTATTGATGGAAATTCGCAGAACAAACGGCGACATAGGGTGGCGTCCGAAAATACAAGATCATTCAGATCCTAAGGTTCACCCTCCAACCCCTTTTTAGGGGCCATATTGGACCCTAAAAGTGACCAAATGGTCAAACTGGTAACTGTTGGCCGTAATTCGCAGAACAAACGGCGTTATAGGGTGGCGCCCTAAAATGCAAGATTATTCAAATCCTAAGGTTCGCCCTCACACCCCTTTTTAGGGGCCAGATTGGACCCTAAAAGTGACCAAATGGTCAAAATCGTAATTATTGACCGAAATTCGGCGAACACATGGCGTTATAGGGTGGCGCCCTAAAATGCAAGATTATTGAAATCCTAAGGTTCACACTCCCACCCCTTTTTAGGTGCCAGATTGGACCCTAAAAGTGACCAAATGGTCAAAATCGTAATTATTGACGGAAATTCGTGGAACAAACGGCCTTATAGGGTGGTGCCCTAAAATACAAGATTATTCAAATCCTAAGGTTCACCCTCCCACCCCTTTTTAGGGGCCACATTGGACCCTAAAAGTGACCAAATGGTCAAAATCGTAATTATTGATGGAAATTCGCAGAACAAACGGCGTCATAGGGTGGCGCCCGAATATACAAGATTATTGAAATCCTAAGGTTCACACTCCCACCCCTTTTTAGGGGCCAGATTGGACCCTAAAAGTGACCAAATGGTCAAAATCGTAATTATTGACGGAAATTCGCGGAACAAACGGCGACATAGGGTGGCGTCCGAAAATACAAGATCATTCAGATCCTAAGGTTCACCCTCCAACCCCTTTTTAGGGGCCATATTGGACCCTAAATGTGACCAAATGGTCAAACTGGTAACTGTTGGCCGTAATTCGCAGAACAAACGGCGTTATAGGGTGGCACCCTAAAATGCAAGATTATTCAAATCCTAAGGTTCGCCCTCACACCCCTTTTTAGGGGCCAGATTGGACCCTAAAGGTGACCAAATGGTCAAAATCGTAATTATTGACCGAAATTCGGCGAACACATGGCGTTATAGGGTGGCGCCCTAAAATGCAAGATTATTGAAATCCTAAGGTTCACACTCCCACCCCTTTTTAGGTGCCAGATTGGACCCTAAAAGTGACCAAATGGTCAAAATCGTAATTATTGACGGAAATTCGCGGAACAAACGGCCTTATAGGGTGGTGCCCTAAAATACAAGATTATTCAAATCCTAAGGTTCACCCTCCCACCCCTTTTTAGGGGCCACATTGGACCCTAAAAGTGACCAAATGGTCAAAATCGTAATTATTGATGGAAATTCGCGGAACAAACGGCGTCATAGGGTGGCGCCCGAATATACAAGATCATTCAAATCCTAAGGTTCACCCTCCCACCCCTTGTTAGGGGCCAGATTGGACCCTAAAAGTGACCAAATGGTCAAAATCGTAATTATTGACGGAAATTCGCGGAACAAACGGCGTCATAGGGTGGCGCCCGAAAATGCAAGATCATTCAAATCCTATGATCCACCCTCCAACCCCTTTTTAGGGCCATATTGGACCCTAAAAGTGACCAAATGGTCAAACTCGTAACTGTTGGCCGTAATTCGCGGAACAAACTGCCTTATAGGGTGGCGCCCTAAAATGCAAGATTATTCAAATCCTAAGGTTTACCCTCCAACCCCTTTTTAGGGACCATATTGGACCCTAAAAGTGACCAAATGGTCAAAATCGTAATTATTGACGGAAATTCGCGGAACAAACGGCCTTATAGGGTGGGGCCCTAAAATACAAGAGTATTGAAATCCTAAGGTTCACACTCCCACCCCTTTTTAGGGGCCAGATTGGTCCCTAAAAGTGACCAAATGGTCAAAATCGTAATTATTGACGGAAATTCGCGGAACAAACGGCGTCATAGGGTGGCGCCCAAAAATACAAGATCATTCAAATCCTAAGGTTCACCCTCCAACCCTAAGGTTCACACTTGGACCCTAAAAGTGACCAAATGGTCAAACTCGTAACTGTTGGCCGTAATTCGCGGAACCAACTGCCTTATAGGGTGGCGCCCTAAAATGCAAGATTATTCAAATCCTAAGGTTCACCCTCCAACCCCTTTTTAGGGGCCATATTGGACCCTAAAAGTGACCAAATGGTCAAAATCGTAATTATTGACGGAAATTCGCGGAACAAACGGCCTTATAGGGTGGCGCCCTAAAATACAAGAGTATTCAAATCCTAAGGTTCACACTCCCACCCCTTTTTAGGGGCCAGATTGGACCCTAAAAGTGACCAAATGGTCAAAATCGTAATTTTTGACCGAAATTCGGCGAACACACGGCGTTATAGGGTGACGCCCTAAAATACAAGATTATTCAATTCCTAAGGTTCACACTCCCACCCCTTTTTAGGGGGCAGATTGGACCCTAAAAGTGACCAAATGGTCAAAATCGTAATTTTTGACCGAAATTCGGCAAACACACGGGGTTATAGGGTGGCGCCCTAAAATGCAAGATTATTCAAATCCTAAGGTTCACACTCCCACCCCTTTTTAGGGGCCACCATGGACCCTAAATGTGACCCAATGGTCAAAATCGTAATTGTTGGCCGTAATTCGCGGAACAAACGGAGTTATAGGGTGGCGCCCTAAAATGTAAGAAGTGACCTAAATGGTCAAAATCGTAATTATTGACGGAAATACGCGGAACAAACGGCCTTATAGGGTGGCGCCCTAAAATACAAGATTATTCAAATCCTAAAGTTCACCCTCCCACTCCTTTTTAGGGGCCAGATTGGACCCTAAAAGTGACAAAATGGTCAAAATCGTAATTATTGATGGAATTCCCGGAACAAACGGCGTCATAGGGTGGCCCCGAAAATACAAGATCATTCAAATCCTAAGGTTCACCCTCCCACCCCTTTTTAGGGGCCAGATTGGACCCTAAAAGTGACCAAATGGTCAAAATCGTAATTATTGACGGAAATTCGCGGAACAAACGGCGTCATAGGGTGGCGCCCAAAATACAAGATCATTCAAATCCTAAGGTTCACCCTCCAACCCCTTTTTAGGGGCCACCATGGACCCTAAATGTGACCCAATGGTCAAAATCGTAATTGTTGGCCGTAATTCGCGGAACAAACGGAGTTATAGGGTGGCGCCCTAAAATGTAAGATTATTCAAATCCTAAGGTTCACCCTCCCACCCCTTTTTAGGGGCCACATCGGTCAAGCGTTGGAAAAACAATAAGTGTTGTTTGTCTGTAAATGACCACTTGATGCACATTGCTTTTCATCGTGTCCTTCATTATTATCTCGGATTGTATTATGCATCTGAATCCCAGTGATAGAGTTCAAGATTTTTGTTGAGTAACCAGACGATTGTTACGAAATAGTATTTTGTAATGATTGACTTTTAATTGTCATTGAAAGATGAAGTAGTTTCATTTTTACTCACTCACACATTTTATAATTTGCGATAATTTTAGTTTTGATGCCGAAATATCGTCACATCATTCAACAAATTGCTAACACTGATATATACATCAATCCCTATGTATGAGCTTCCAGTGGTGGGCCATGGAGTGATGGAGGTGGGAGAGGGCAGATGGACCCAGGTGCAAACTGCCACTTACTGTTTTTAACCCCATCTTTCCTCGGGAGGCGCCAGAATCGATCTCAGAGCTTCAGAATTTGAAATGTCAGACTGCACAAAGTTTATATAAAATGAAACACACTTATCACCCAGAAGTAATTTCTTTCACTTTATATAAGGTTAGTGAATTTTGCTCCCTAGAGTGCCCACCCGCTGTCTCTGGACACTTCGGCTAGTGTCCAATCCGTGTACATCTAATTTTCTTCTTTATATTTCTTGCCCAGTTAGCACATACGATTACCATTGAAGCTGATTTTTTCTTCTTTATATTTCTTGCCCAGTTAGCACATACGATTACCATTGAAGCTGATGTCTTGGCACAATCCTTACTACCTTTCTCTCACAGATACTGGCACAGATTGGGCATGAAGTAATTGGTTCTTGATTCCCCTCGCCTACTATACATATTGTGTATGATACACAATAATGTGTTTAGCAGGAGACTGGAATTAACAAACAATGAATTGTGTACGATATAACACTTTGCCCCCCCCCCCCCCCCCCCCCCCCCTTTCCAAAAAGTGCTACAAGGCATTTCTCTCAATGCTGCCTTAGTCTTAGTCTTTGTTGAGGAAAACAAACGCAACAGTCTCTATTTAGCACAAGGGTGTAACTCGACAATGCATTTAAAAAAAGACAATGCTATTTTCCGGTAATATTTCCCTGTACTTTTCCCGTTGTGGTCTACAGAAATCAGTCGCCTAGCCGCCTGGCTTGGGGGGTGGGTGGGGGGGGGGGGATAAAGTGATCATGACCATGTTTCACATAACAAAAACTCCCCAAATCATGCTTGTCCCAAATGATGGAGCTACACACACTAAAATTACTTCATATTGAATCTTAAAGCACGGAGTTTTGCAAAATGTTCTGTTTGGTCTTCATGCCATTGCCTCACCCCCTACTTCCCTGAAGGGAAGTACGAGGAGTGGAAATGACAGAGGTCCTAATTAGAATTGAGGGGGACCTTCGAAATCCCACCGAGTCTTTTCAAATATCAAGGTTGCCCACACACACACATACTTTAAGAACGAAAACAAACTGGCTAGCCCCCCACCCCCACTCACACAGACAATTATAAAATCCGGACTACGCCCCTGCTATATTGTATATCACTATATATAATCGATTTCTCTATTTTCGAAATGGGGATGTGGGGGGGGGGGGGGGGCAAGTTCGATATAACGCTGACATATTTCGAAGGACTGACCCATGGAATTGGGCGTATCCCCCCACCCCACGGTTGAGGGTCTGAACGCCCCTCTACGTATATTGTTTTCAAATTCTGAAGCACTGAAATCGATTCTGATGCCTCCTGGGAATGATAGATGTTAAAAACAGTAAGTGACAGTTTGTATTTGGGGGTAAGTGACAGTTTGTATTTGAATTGAAGATCCCCTCCCGTCCCACCACTGGGAGCTCACACGCAGGGATTGGTGGAGTGTGCACATGGGGTCCCAGTTATAATGGCTCCTAAGGCTTTGGGTGGGTATCATTGGGGTATCAAGAATAAACAGAAAGATAGTGCTTGAAATACATGTATATTGTTACTGATAGAATAAAGAATAAAAAGATTAAAACAGCTATGATAGTGGACTGTTTTTAGTTTGAAAACCAAAAGCTATCAGTAGTATGTCGTGTGGTTTTCAGGGATCACTGGCAGGACCCCGCAGGGGGACTTCGGAAGGGAAGCAGTAGTGTGTCATGTGGTTTTCAGGAATCATTGGCAGGACCCCCCAGGGGGACCTCGGAAGGGAAGCAGTAGTATGTCTCGTATGTTTGAGTCCTCATTGGCAGGACCCCGCAGGGGGACCTCGGAAGGGAAGCAGTAGTGTGTCATGTGGTTTTCAGGGATCATTGGCAGGACCCCGCAGGGGGACCTCGGAAGGGAAGCAGTAGTATGTCTCGTATGTTTGAGTCCTCATTGGCAGGACCCCGCAGGGGGGACCTCGGAAGGGAAGCAGTAGTGTGTCATGTGGTTTTCAGGGATCACTGGCAGGACCCCGCAGGGGGGCCTCGGAAGGGAAGCAGTAGTATGTCTCGTATGTTTGAGTCCTCATTGGCATGACCCCGCAGGGGGACCTCGGAAGGGAAGCAGTAGTGTGTCATGTGGTTTTCAGGGATCATTGGCAGGACCCCGCAGGGGGATCTCGGGAGGGAAGCAGTAGTATGTCTCGTATGTTTGAGTCCTCATTGGCAGGACCCCGCAGGGGGGACCTCGGAAGGGAAGCAGTAGTGTGTCATGTGGTTTTCAGGGATCATTGGCAGGACCCCGCAGGGGGACCTCGGAAGGGAAGCAGTAGTATGTTGTGTGGTTTTCAGGGATCATTGGCAGAAGACCGCAAGGGGACCTCGGAAGGGAAGCAGTAGTATGTCAGGGGCTTTTCAGGAATCATTGGCAGGATCTCATCGGGGGACCCCGGTACAGGGTCGTTGAAGACAGCCAATAAGCTATCGAGCAGTTACTGATAAGTCATTGCTCGAATGACTCGAATCCCATCGGGCAAATGAGCTTTAGAGTAATTGCTCGATCGACTGACTCGGCATATTGCTCGAACGACTCGAATCCCATCGAGCAAATGAGCCAACGAGCAATTGCTCGTTCGAGTGACTCCTCGAACGACTCTTAGGCTCATTTCAGGAAAAAGGGATTCCATAGCCACAGCCGTTTTCGAAAAAGGGATTCCACAAATGGGATTCCCCAAAAGGGATTCCATAAGTGGGATTCCGTCTTACCTCGAGTGACTCGCATATATTGCTCGAACGACTCGAATCCCATCGAGCAAATGAGCCAACGAGCAATTGCTCGTTCGAGTGACTCCTCGAACGACTCTTAGACTCATTTCAGGAAAAAGGGATTCCATAGCCACAGCCGTTTTTGAAAAAGGGATTCCACAAGTGAGATTCCGTCTTACCTCGAGTGACTCGCATATATTGCTCGAACGACTCGAATCCCATCGAGCAAATGAGCTAACGAGCAATTGTTCGTTCGAGTGACACCTCGAACGACTCTTAGACTCATTTTAGAAAAAAAGGGATTCCATAGCCACAGCCGTTTTCAAAAAAGGGATTCCACCAATGGGATTCCCCAAAAGGGATTCCATAAGTGGGATTCCGTCTTACCTCGAGTGACTCGCATATATTGCTCGAACGACTCGGATCCCATCGAGCAAATGAGCTAACGAGCAATTGCTCGTTCGAGTGACTCCTCGAACGACTCTTAGACTCATTTCAGGAAAAAAGGATTCCAAAAAGGGATTCTTAAAAAGGGATTCCGTAAGGAGGGCTTTTTTAGTCGTATGAGGCCATGAAGGCTATGTGAAAGGTATGACGGTCCTGTTGCACTACGTGCTGCAAAATATTCTTGAAGAATCCATATCACATATAGTCGGGTTTGTTTGTTTTTTGGTTTTTTTTGGTGATTTGAGGATTGGTGGGAAGTAGTGGGGTCTGGTGGGGACTATTTGGGGCCTGTGGGGACTAGAGGCTAATTGTCGTAAAAACCTGTGGTTTCTACAACCGGATCTCCACATCTCCTCCTACTTCCCTTCCCCTCTGGCTCTCTCTCTTCAATGGCCCTCTGCGGGGTCTCCCGATGAGATCCCCCAACTAACCCCTGAAAAGCCCCTGACATACCACTGCTTCCCTTTCGAGGTCCCCCTGCGGGGTCCTGCCAATGATCCCTGAAAAGCTCCTGACAAACTACTGCTTCCCTTCCGAGGTCCCACTGCGGGGTTCTGCCAATGATCCCTGTAAACCACATGACATACTACTGCTTCCCTTCCGAGGTCCCCCTGCGGGGTCCTGCCAATAATCCCTGAAAACCACATGACACACTACTGCTTCCCTTCCGAGGTCCCCCTGCGGGGTCCTGCCAATGAGGACTCAAACATACGAGACATGCTACTGCTTCCCTTCCGAGGTCCCCCTATGGGGTCTTGCCAATGATCCCTGAAAACCACATGACATACTACTGCTTCCCTTCCGATGTCCCCCTGCGGGGTCCTGCCAATGAGGACTCAAACATACGAGACATACTACTGCTTCCCTTCCGAGGTCCCCCTGCGGGGTCCTGCCAATGATCCCTGAAAACCACATGACATACTACTGCTTCCCTTCTGAGGTCCCCCTGCGGGGTCCTGCCAATGATCCCTGAAAACCACATGACATACTACTGTTTCCCTTCCGAGGTCCCCCTGCGGGGGTCCTGCCAATGAGGACTCAAACATACGAGACATACTACTGCTTCCCTTCCGAGGTCCCCCTGCGGGGTCCTGCCAATGGTCCCTGCAAACCACACGACATACTACTGCTTCACTTCCGAGGGCCCCCACCGAGGTCCCCCAAACTATCCCTCAAAACCACATTACATACTACTGCTATCTAACTGTTTAGGAGAGTTGTTTTGATTTTAGAAGGGTTTTGTAATACATGTATGTTTTAACTATTGTTATTTTATGTACTTAGCAGATGCCTCTCTTATGTTTCTCACTGTTTGTATCATTTTATTTTTATGTAATTTATTCAGTAAAACAATTTTAGAATTCTTTAACTTATCTTTCCTTTTAAAGTTTTCTCAATAAGTGAAGGGTGGTGGAAATAAATGCATAATGGGGACGGGTCAGTGGGTGATCCCATAGTGTCAGAACGCACTTGTTCCAGTCGTTTGTGTTTTTCCTCCCATTTGCATTTCTCAGAGATGATTATATTATTAAATACATGCAAATATATTATGCGGCAATCAACTATTTTTACAAGATTATCACCCACTGAAGGTTGAATATGACTGGAACATCTTTGTTTCGTGGTAGTCAGAGTGGATTTCGACAATGACGGACAACCCGATAGTACAAATTAACTGAGGTATGCAATCAAACAAGGTTTGATAAAATAAAAATAAGAAGCTTGCTCATCAGGCTTTATGCGGATTGATTCGGTTGAGGGGGTTGATGTCGCCGTACACACAAATATCACTCCACAATAACACTGATCATAAGGAACAGATCAAGCAAAAGCAATTATTTATACCTTCTTCGGATACTAAAGCTCACTTCCATAAATGAGGTGTTCACCCGACAGTGGCCGATAAAAGCCCAACCCATAACTGATATTCCCACCTATCTGCTTATTGACAGACATGTACCAACACTACAAGTAACTATACAAGTAAATAGGTGAATAAATATGTTTTTGGTCAGCATATGCCAGACCAGAATATGATAGAAGCACACGCGTGTGGTGATGGTCTCTGAAGTTGAACACGTCTATAGTGGGTGCTTCATATTGGACTGTATCTCTATTTTTACACAACACAGCTTGGCGGATTTATGAATTGTCCCACTAAGGTGTTCAATGTTAGCAGTAACTTAAGCAAATCTGTAATGCCATATCATGGGTTTACAGAAGGATGCAATCCAGAAATGACCACTTTATGTGTTCCATCGGAGAAGACTTTTACATATAGATAATGCCTGCTGATATCCCCCGTGTCCGGTTTTCCCAGCCCCTATCAACACATAACTACCATTTTAAAGCCCAGATAGAGGTCCCAAAAAAGGTTTTCTATCGGGCCAGTTGAACTGTCAATCGCCTCTATTCCAAAGGGGTCCCCATCAACGCCAAGAACATCCAGCGATGATTGCCAAGTATAGTAACTGTTTCTAATACACCCATTTGTGTCCTTGATGTTTTGTAACTGGCCCTTTTGGAAGTCTTAGCATGGTCCTAAATGATGTCCGATCGGGGCACCCGAGATGTCAATCTTTTTAGTCCTCGCTGCCTCTCATAAATTATTTTGTAACTGACCCTTTTCGGGGTCTTAGTAGGGCCCGATATGGCGTCCGATTGGGGATGACGTCGTGTCAATTTTCTATTCCTCGGATGCAATCTATCAGCAATAAAATATCTGATGATTTTTACCTATTTTTGTAACATTTTACAACTGGGCGTTTCAGGGCTTCAGTAGGGCCCATAAATAGGGTCGAAGGATGAACCCGAGGATTTGAATAATCTCGTACTTTACGGTGCCACCCTAGAAGGCCATTTGTTCTCAATATTTCAGCCAATAATTACCATTTTGACCGTTTGGTCACTTTTAGAGTCCAATTTGGCCCCTAAAAAGGAGCTGGAGGGTGAACCTTAGGATTTGAATGATCTTGTATTTTAGGGTGCCACCCTATAACGCCAGTTGTTCCGCAAATTACGATAAATAATTACGATTTTGACTTTGGTCACATTTAGGGTCCAGTGAAGCCCCTAAAAAGCGGTGCGAGGGCGAACCTTAGGATTTGAATAATCTTTCATTTTAGGGCGCCACCCTATAACGCCATGTGTTCGCCGAATTTCGGTCAATAATTACGATTTTGACCGTTTGGTCACTTTTAGGGTCCAATCTGGCCCCTAAAAGGGGGTGGGAGTGTGAACCTTAGGATTTGAATAATCTTGCATTTTAGGGCGCCACCCTATAACGCCGTGTGTTCGACGAATTTCGGTCAATAATTACGATTTTGACCGTTTGGTCACTTTTAGGGTCCAATCTGGCCCCTAAAAAGGGGTGGGAGTGTGAACCTTAGGATTTGAATAATCTTGCATTTTAGGGCGCCACCCTATAACGCCGTGTGTTCGACGAATTTCGGTCAATAATTACGATTTTGACCGTTTGGTCACTTTTAGGGTCCAATGTGGCCCCTAAAAAGGGGTGGGAGGGTGAACCTTAGGATTTGAATGATCTTGTATTTTCGGGCGCCACCCTATGACGTCATTTGTTCCGCGAATTTCCATCAATAATTACGATTTTGGCCATTTGGTCACTTTTAGGGTCCAATATGGCTCCTAAAAAGGGGTTGGAGGGTGAACCTTAGGATTTGAATAATCTTGTATTTTAGGGCGCCATCCTATAAGGCCGTTTGTTCCGCGTATTTCCGTCAATAATTACGATTTTGACCATTTGGTCACTTTTAGGGTACAATCTGGCCCCTAAAAAGGGGTGGGAGTGTGAACCTTAGGATTTGAATAATCTTGTATTTTAGGGCGCCACCCTATAAGGCCGTTTGCTCCGCGAATTTCCGTCAATAATTACGATTTTGACCATTTGGTCACTTTTAGGGTCCAACCTGGCCCCTAAAATGGGGTGGGAGTGTGAACCTTAGGATTTGAATAATCTTGTATTTTAGGGTGCCACCCTATGACGCCGTGTGTTCGCCGAATTTCGGTAAAAAATTACGATTTTGACCATTTGGTCACTTTTAGGGTCCAATCTGGCCCCTAAAAAGGGGTGAGAGGGCGAACCTTAGGATTTGAATAATCTTGCATTTTAGGGCGCCACCCTATAAGGCAGTTTGTTCCGCGAATTACGGCCAACAGTTACGAGTTTGACCATTTCGTCACTTTTAGGGTCCAATATGACCCCTAAAAAGGGGTTGGAGGGTGAACCTTAGGATTTGAATAATCTTGCATTTTAGGGCGCCACCCTATAAGGCAGTTTGTTCCGCGAATTACGGCCAACAGTTACGAGTTTGACCATTTGGTCACTTTTAGGGTCCAATATGGCCCCGAAAAAGGGGTTGGAGGGTGAACCTTAGGATTTGAATGATCTTGTATTTTCGGGCGCCACCCTATGATGCCGTTTGTTCCGCGAATTTCCGTCAATAATTACGATTTTGACCATTTGGTCACTTTTAGGGTCCAACCTGGCCCCTTAAAAGGGGTGGGAGGGCGAACCTTAGGATTTGAATAATCTTGCATTTTAGGGCGCCACCCTATAACGCCGTTTGTTCCGCGAATTACGGCCAACAGTTACGAGTTTGACCATTTGGTCACTTTTAGGGTCCAATCTGGCCCCTAAAAAGGGGTTGGAGGGTGAACCTTAGGATTTGAATGACCTTGTATTTTCGGGCGCCACCGTATGACGCCGTCTGTTCCGCGAATTTCCATCAATAATTACGATTTTGACCATTTGGTCACTTTTAGGGTCCAATGTGGCCCCTAAAAAGGGGTGGGAGGGTGAACCTTAGGATTTGAATAATCTTGTATTTTAGGGCGCCACCCTATAAGGCCATTTATTTTTCGAATTTCTGCTAAATTTAGAAAGTCGAATAAGGAACTGGGAATAAGTAACGGATTTCACAGCGCTAACTGGTTATAATGACTTTCTGAACTTGCTACCTCAACTAACAAAACTTGCTGTCATCTATTAGTAGATCGTTTTGCAGGCGGGGACCGCGGTGGCTCAGTTGTTGTGAATTGAACTTCAAATCTACAGCTCGGCGGCTCGATCCCGAATAGTGGTAAGCGCGTTGTGCCTTTGTGAAGACACTTAATCACGATTGTCTATGTGAGACACAAGGGCGCTGTGTACTGATGCGTGCCTGACAGCTGTTCGATGGTTTTCTCCAAATACTTTTTCTCCTTCAACCGTAAAACTCTCCATCACGATGGGGCTCTGGTTGTTGAAAATTAAATCCCCCAACAAAGCAAAACAAACAAAAAGTTAATGATGGAGTAACGAAATCATCCGAGTTGCGGCGTGTGATGGCAATCAGTTTCCCTCAGTTTATCCTCGCCATAAGACCTCGAGGGTGCGAGAGGAGGGATATACCCAATTATTTGTCAGAAAACAGAAAAAAAACAGTAACCAGTTTGAAAAGTAAATACGCTTCTAAAGAAAATAAAAACACGTTCTACAAATTATGCCATCATGCCATATAGGGAGAAGTGGTTTTTCAGCTTGTTTGAGACGAAAAAAAAACCAAAATAAAATGCCCTATAAAATTGTGTATTTAAAAAGGAAGGTTTACTTGAATATTTCGCTTGTTGTCCGTACAGTCTAAATTTATGTAACGAATCTTTCGCCTGGTTCCATATCCTTCCACACTGCCATTGTTATGGGTGGAGTTGGATTTGAATTTGGCGTCAAGAAAACTTGACAGATCGAATCATACTATTTGAGACTTCTTTAATGTGTTGTGCATGGATTTTGATTGATGCCTTTATGTTCAGTGCAAATGTAGACAGTCAATTCAGTCTGCAGTGTAACAGAATTTGAACATTTTGTTTTACTTGTCAGTTGGACAGACTGGAGAAATGAAAGACACTAACATCTGCCCCGTTTACAAATGTTAATTTAAGGGTGGTTTGGAGTGGCAGCCCACTAGTTTGGTTTCAGTTTTCATGTGACTGACCAGAGAAGATAATATGTGTAGATAATATGTGTTCGTTCCATTCACAGCCGCATATTTACTTTCGTTTCTATTAATGAAAGCTAGATACTAAAATTGAGAACCATTTGACAAAATGGCGTCGTCAGTCATACAGAGGAGGTAGTCTTTGCGGAGCGAAGTCATCAGAGTGGCAGCATGTGGTCTCAAATACAATTCGGTATGGGGTGGCATAACAGCCACGCAAAGATGCAAGTGAAATACGCGACAGATAATGGAGAAACCCAACTTCCACTTTGTTTTGGAAATTTTTATTTCCTTCTTTACCCCCTGCATTCACTCCAAGGTACAGTATTCTGAAAACGATACACGTGTAAAAGAGTAGCGGGTCTAGGGTGCCACTATTCTTTAATATCACGGATTCAGATCTCTTAAAGAAAATAACTCTGAGTTTAAACCACAATTTTATTTAATCCACACACATCTGATCGTTTATAAATGCCATTCAGTCTGACGTGGGAAGGAGGAGAGCCGTTTCATAAATGAGTAGACAGCAATTTTAGTCGTCCTAAAAATGAAGGGAGCTCTAAAATTCCCAGCCAGCTGCCAATAGGCATCTGGCTGCCAATTTCAGAGCGCTCGTCACTTTACACAAATGAGCTAGCGAACAACAGAGCGAATTGTTTCACTCCAGTAAAAATGGCATGTCAAGAGAGAGAAAGTGAGGCAAATAGTGTTTTACCTTGTATTTTTTTTCTCTTTTAACGTGGACGGAAACCCGCAAAAAGCCTCGACCAAATTGTAACACAAACCTAAATATTTTACAACAATGTACACAGCGATGGTAAACAAATCAGGTTTTATATAACATAAATTATTGCTGCCACACCAAGACCCATGAACGGACCAACATCACGGTCGCCACTCCAATACTATGCATTGGAGTGCCCCCCCCCCCCCCCCCCCCGCGATACCGGCACGCACATAGGTGCTTGGGAGGGAACAAACCGCTCCCAAAACACCTCAACCTCGCACCTCCAGAAAACGTACATCAAACGTTGACGAGATGTAAGGGAGACAATTTGCTCCCTGCTACACTCCCCCCACCTCAGACTGAATTAACTTTTATTCCCTAACCAATTCAGTTCAACCAATGTTTCTTGGGTACTACAATACACTGTCCTTCCACAAACTCAGCTGAATGGTCCCGAGGAACGTTGTTGTGGGTCACACGCCACTGGATCCCTTCATCTCGCACCTGTCTTCTTTCTCCCGCTTGCCGTGTACGCTCTTCCTGGGCGTTAATCTCATGTCTCGTTAATCTCCTCGGACAAACGACGTCACCGGGTGAAATGAACTTGTCATTGGAAACTCTCACAGGATTCTGGTATAAGCCGACTCTTCTCGCCATATCAGTCGTAACCTTGTGCTTAGTTTTCAAATGTTCATGATAACTATTTCTCTTGGTGAATTTCTTCCCACAAACACATTTTGTGAGCTGGATAGTGGCAATATGCCGCTTTTTCCAATGACTATAAAAAGTCCCAAAGTTATCATAGAAATGTTCTCTGTCACAAGTCTGTATAGGGCACGGAGAAGGCTCATCAGACCATATTGGTCTGGACAAAAACCCAGGAGTTGTCTCCTCATCATCTACAACAGGAATGAGATCCATATCGATCTCTTCTAGCTCCCCATTGGGGACCATCAGTTGTAATACATCTCTATTCATTCTGCAAGTATAGAGAACAAAAACAAAATAAGTGCAATATACAAACTCACCACATGGAAATTGGAACAACAATTCAGATAAACCCAAATGCAAGAGAAACTCACTGGCTCGCCGGCATAAATGGAAACATCAAAAGAAATAATCTGACTATGTGCTGAAATTTACTAATAACTCTCAGTATCCACCACCAATAAAAATGGTTCACAAGGTATAAAACATATTTCGCTCTACCGCAGAATGCCTGATGGCATTCAGCGATAAAACGGAACAGTTCCATACAGTGACTAAAAATAATTTCTGAATTTATTTTTTTTTTTTAATTTCAGCACATGCAATCTCATAGACGCTTCCACAAAAACTACCAAACCAGAAGCGATCTCGCACACCCAGAGTTATCCCTTCCAATTTCCATGTAGTTCATTGTTCAAGAATCATTCTCCCAAGATGCACACTTCTACAGGTCCATACGGTTCGGCGGTTTCACAACCCGTCCCAGACGAGTACGAGTCGGGATAGGAGAAGGGGGCTCGACCAATACAAATCCATCAGAATCCCGGTCACCAGAGGGAGTGTCCAACGACTCTGTGTCAATAAATTCACACTCGGGGACATCAACTTCATCTATACCTTCAGTCTGGCAATCTAAATTATCGTTAAACGATATTCCCTCATAGGGTTTTAGATGGTCAATATGGACAAATAATTCTTTCCCACTTGCTAGGTGTTTGATTTGACATGTTACTGAATCAAGGGTTTTAATCACCCTATAGGGTCCAACCCAAGGCATAGCTAACTTTTTGTTGGCATGAGGCGGATAATACCTCCAAACAATATCACCATCCTGGAAAGATCTTGATTTTAATCCCCTGTCGTAATTTCGTTTTTGACGTTGGGCCGCGTCTCCCAAACACTCCCAAGCATATTGAAAACTACCCCTCAATTTAATCTGAAGATCACGTACAAACGAAATCTCGCACCTGGACCCAAACTCACAGTTTCCCAACAAAAAGTCGATAGGGTAATTAACTTCCCTGCCAAACATTAATAAATTTGGACTGCACTGGGTACTGTTATGAATTGTGGCCCTATACGCCATTAAAACAAATGGCAACTTTTCGTCCAAATCCCGCTGAACATCTTCAACAAAAGGCTTCAAAATTTGTCTGAGAGTCCGGTTAAACCGTTCAACTAAACCATCCGACTGTGGTCGATATGGTGTAGTTCGGGTTTTATGTATTTCCAAAATCTCACACAAACACATGAACAATTTAGACGTAAATTCGGCCCCCTGGTCAGTATGGATCTGTTTTGGTATCCCATACCTAACAAAAAATTCCGTTACAAGCTTCTTTGCAACTGTTTCAGCTGTGTGGTTCTGTAAAGCATACACCTCAGTCCATTTCAAAAAATAGTCACAAACAACCATGATGTACTCGTTTCCGTTATGAGAAATGGGAAGAGGGCCCATGATATCAATAGCAATTCTGTCCAACGGTGCACCGACATAGTCCTGAACCAAAGATGATTTACCCTTACCGGGACCGGGTTTAGATTGAGCACACTTATCACACTGGGTACACCATCGAGATATGTCAGAAAACATCCCAGGCCAAAAACATCTGGACCGCATAGCTTGGTAAGTTCGATCCCTACCCAAGTGTCCAGCTATCTGATTACAGTGGAGCTGAGTGAACAGGTCATCCTGAAGCTGATTCGGGACGACAAAGTAACTTTTTTTATCCTCTACTAAATAAAGAATGCCGTCTTTTACTTCCAAAGAAGACCAACGAGACCACAAACACTTAGATTCATACGACAAGTGAGCAACATCTTTCCTGCCTGGTTTGACTGACAATGTACTTTTCATTTCCAATATGGGGCCCACTATTCCATCTGACTGTTGCATCATTGAAAGGTCAGCCTTGTCAAATATTTGAAACCAATTGACCAGATCCTCAACACTTTCTTCACAATTACTAAGAGTACTGTCAAGGTCATCACTACAATCAGGGCCATGCTGTGCCATACTCATAACTCCGGGGTATGTATGGGTAGAATCTATCAGAGCAAAGCCTGGTTTATCAATTTGTGAGACGGGCGTTCCCAACCTAGAAGCAGACTCAGAAGTCTTGGGACTAATTTCAGTAATATGCTTCTCTGGTTTGAGTTTTCCCTGTGTTTTCAATGCAATAGAATCAGCAGGTCTTTGAAAGTTCTCATTCTGCACACCAGTGGAACTAGACCAAACAGAACCAGGATTACAACCACAGGGACAATCATTTCTCTTACACAAGCGATATGGGCGTCTAGACAAACCATCCGCGTTTTTGTGATGTGTGCCTCTTCTATGTTCTATGCGGAAGTCAAATGCTTCAAGGACTGAAATCCACCTAGCGACCATTCCTTCAGCACCCCTGATATTTTTTAACCAAATCAATGAAGCATGATCTGTTCTTATCAAAAAGTGTTTACCTAACAGGAAATGCTTAAAATGTTTTACAAACTTGGTGACAGCAAGCAGTTCACGGTAGGTGGCACAATAATTTCGCTGTTGTCTATTCAAAGATTTACTGGCGTACGATATCACCCGTTCTTGTTCCTCCTGCATCTGAGATAAAACAGCCCCTATACCTTCCAAACTTGCATCGGTGTCCAAAATAAATTCCCCCTCCCGGCGGGGATATGAAAGCACTGTGGATGAAGTAAGCACCCTTTTTAAGCTATTGAATGACATCTCACACCTTGAATCCCATTTAAACCGGACATTCTTCCTCGTCAACTTAATCAAAGGGCTGGCTAAGTCACTAAAATTGGGACAATACTGTCGATAGTAGCTGGCAAACCCAACAAAACTCCTAATCTCATGCACATTTGTAGGTCTGGGCCAATTAACCACTGCCTCAATTTTCTTGGGATCACACTTTACTCCTTCCGGTGTAACTAGGTGACCCAGAAAAGAAACATTCTCCTGAAACAATTGGCATTTCTTAGGCTTCAGCTTGAGACCAGATTGACGAAACCTTTTAAATACCTCTCTCAAGTTTTCAAATGCAACCTCAAAATTTGAACCAAAAATAATAACGTCATCGATGTAGCACAAACAACGTTTCCACTGCATTCCTGAGAGTACTACTTCCATGAGGCGCTCAAACACGGCCACTGCATTGCATAACCCATAGGGTAAAACCTTAAATTGGTGAAGGCCCCGTGGCGTTATAAATGCAGTTTTAGGTCTATCTGACTCTTTGATCTCTATTTGCCAATACCCACTAGCCATATCAACGGTAGAAAACCACACAGAGCCCGCAAGTGAATCCAAACATTCCTGTATTTTGGGCAAAGGGTAGGCGTCTTTTATAGTAACAGCATTAACTTTCCTATAGTCGACACAAAACCGGATACTGCCATCAGGCTTGGTGACAAGTAAAATTGGTGAGGCCCAAGGACTGTCACTGGGTTCCACGATGTCTTCTTTAATCATTTTATCCATTTCAGATTTGAATTGTGGAATTTTATGAAAAGGAAGACGCCTGCATGGCTGTTTAATGGGTTTACCGTCTCCCGTGTCAATTACATGCCTAGCCAGGCTAGTTCTTCCCAGTTTTCCATCAGTACCCAAAAATATATCCTGAAATTCCGAAACCAGCTTAGCAATTTCCTGTACCTGCAAAACAGACAATTTGTCAGAGCAACCGTCAATCAAAGATTGCAAATGCTCAGGCAACTTCAAAACAGTTTTACTGGCATAAGTTTGGGAATCACCACATTGACTTTGGGTGTCAGTATTATGCTGTACAGTGATCGAATCAGAAGCCTCTTGAACAACAGTTTTCGAAAAATTTTGATCATTTGCAATAGCTACGGGGACGACTTGACCCACACACAGTCGCTTCTTAAGCCTAATGGGTTGATCAGTTATGTTCATTATTTGTACTATCTGGTGACACCTTTCTGTTGTATAAACCGTCTTGGGAATACAACAACCTTTCCTAAGCATGTAATTATAGGGATCAAGCATGACATTGGAAGGCAATGAACTACAATTTTCTAGAAAACCCTCAACAAACCTCTCTGAATTTGGCGGAATGGTAACACATTTTCTGAGTGCTAGGTAAGAACAGCGTTTGCTTCTTCTTTGAAACAATTTCGCCTTGAAACCCTTTGCACATAACACCTGTCTAGAAAGTGAAATATCTGACCCTGTTTGTAGCAAAAAGTCCATCCCTAGAATGCCAGCAACACCTTGAATGTTAGCAACCAAAAAATGTTGTTCAACAACTGATCCACCTATGATAATATTGACCTCAACCTCCCCTTTGACCTCTAAGGGTGTCCCATCTGCAGTAGCATAGCTAACAGACACGTCACTAGTCCTTAATTCAACAGATCTCAAAGAGGAAAATAATTCAAAAGAAAGAATACTACATGGGGCCCCTGTATCTACAAGCATTTCCGTGGACACACCTTGCATCATACAGTTTACAAAGAGACATGAGGACTCAAAAAATGCCTTTATTTTGTATGACCGATTAGTATGTTTCACTTCGACTGAGCTTCCGGCCTCAACCTCAGTCTTGTGTAGTTTTCCTGGTCGTTAGTCAACTGCTTTTTCAAGTCCCGCAGATTTTGAATTTCAGGGCAATTACGAATAAAGTGGTCAGGCTTATTGCAAAAAAAACAACACTTAGATGGCTTTGATTGTGACCTTGAACTCTTTGTTTTGGGGACCTTGACCCTTTCACTGGTTGATTGCTTGTAATTAATAGACTCGGCACTTTCAGCACCTTCAGCCACAGAAACATTGTCACTAGGGGAATTCAAATCAACAGCAAACAATTTACCCTGAGCAATATTACCTAAATTACCCGAATTTGGAAATTGAGCAGGATTACCCACAAAAGCTTCAAACTCCTCAGCATAACTGAGGGCAATTTCCAAAGTAGTTGGGTGGTGGAATTGAATATGTTTCTTTAACTCATGAGAATCCAACCCATCAATGAATCTATCTATCACATACATTTCTCTGGAGCTGAACGGCAACTGAGGATATGCCATAGAACAAAGTTTCCTAAGAGCAAACCCGTAGTCTGCCAAAGACTCCCGTGATTGCCTCCTACGGGATCTAAACTCTACCCTAAAGGCAGACTCTCTTTCCGGTGGGTTAAAACGTTGAGCTAATACACCCTTAAGCAGGTCATAATTTTGTAACTGCTCAGGGCTCAAATCTCCCAACATTTTCTGAGCCGTCCCTCTTAGGGACATTATCAGTTGCTGGGCCATTTCAGCCCACGTCCAGGAATTCCATAGTGCTACCTGCTCAAAGTGAAGTATATAATCCTTCCACTCCATGGATTTTCCGTCAAACTTGTCAGGTTCTTTAAACTTTCGGGACTTAACTAAGCCAATAGATTGTGGACTAGTGATGGCAGTTACATTTGGATTTATGCCCCGTTTAGGGGTCTCCTGTGGCAGTTGCAATGACGAAGGAGAAAAAGGATTATTTGCTTGAAAACAATCTCCAATTAACTGGGAATTAGAGAACGTCTGATTATTAACATTACTCTTGTCCTTCAAATGCGTTGTCCCTCCACTCTGAAGAAACAAATCTCTAAGTACCCTGGAATTATCTTCCGGTGGTGGTGGATTTTCCTCAAAATCAATCAAATTAAAATTATCTACAATATTTACATTACCAAACCTAGTGGGCCTAGTTTCAGGTTCGCCACCTTTTGAGCCATAGTACTTATATGGTCCTTCCTTTGCGTATCCATATGCTCCTGTCATTGAAAACAATGAAGGGGTGCTAGTGTACCCAGATGGAAGGGGTTCCATATGCCTCTCATGACCTTGGGGTACTTGGGCCTTACTGGTAGTATGGTGATTGCCTGGGGAGGAAATATTCCACCCACTTGCCTCTCCTCTACGATCTTCACTGATAGCGGACATTGGTTGCCCCAAACCCAATAGGTTGGTAGGCACAGGCTTCCGTCCATAAGTTGTTCTTCCAGGAGTGGAAAACCGAACACCAGAAGTACGCGGAGTGCGAAGATCGGTCGTTCTAATATGGGGAAAACTCAGCCCCGAATCGGCTCCTTTCACTACAAATGTATCCATATGGATCAAAAATTCAAAGTATGTGGTTCTTTAATTTCCATACACTGAAGAGATCCCGGACGAGCCCCCAGTGTAAAAGAGTAGCGGGTCTAGGGTGCCACTATTCTTTAATATCACGGATTCAGATCTCTTAAAGAAAATAACTCTGAGTTTAAACCACAATTTTATTTAATCCACACACATCTGATCGTTTATAAATGCCATTCAGTCTGACGTGGGAAGGAGGAGAGCCGTTTCATAAATGAGTAGACAGCAATTTTAGTCGTCCTAAAAATGAAGGGAGCTCTAAAATTCCCAGCCAGCTGCCAATAGGCATCTGGCTGCCAATTTCAGAGCGCTCGTCACTTTACACAAATGAGCTAGCGAACAACAGAGCGAATTGTTTCACTCCAGTAAAAATGGCATGTCAAGAGAGAGAAAGTGAGGCAAATAGTGTTTTACCTTGTATTTTTTTTCTCTTTTAACGTGGACGGAAACCCTCAAAAAGCCTCGACCAAATTGTAACACAAACCTAAATATTTTACAACAATGTACACAGCGATGGTAAACAAATCAGGTTTTATATAACATAAATTATTGCTGCCACACCAAGACCCATGAACGGACCAACATCACGGGCGCCACTCCAATATTATGCATTGGAGTGCCCCCCGCGATACCGGCACGCACATAGGTGCTTGGGAGGGAACAAACCGCTCCCAAAACACCTCAACCTCGCACCTCCAGAAAACGTACATCAAACGTTGACGAGATGTAAGGGAGACAATTTGCTCCCTGCTACACACGCATACGTTGTGCATCATGAGCCTCCGATACAAATCTGAATACTCGCGTTAATAGTGAGAAGAAACAGTTTCATTCGTTGCTTTCTCTGGTTTAAAGAAGAAATATCGTAACACAAGTTTATCTTTGCCATTGTGTGTATGCACGCGAAAAAGAAGTGAGTCTTACCCCGATGCATTCGCGGGTGGTATAGTGCTCACAAGTAGCACAAGTTGTGACGTCTTTGTATGGTGATGGGTCGAATTAGAGTCGTATTAGAGTGCATTATAGCGTCTATTGTTAGGGAAATTTGGGTTTATCAATCAAATAGAGACCGCTATCTTGTGGTTTTCGATGGTACGAAGTTGCATCACTCGCGCGTACAACGTGGTTACTAAAGGACGAAATGTCATCTACAGAGTGGGGAGTTGTCACGAAGGTGTTTTCGGCTCAATTGGGTACTCAGGTATTTGTAATATAACAATAACTTGATTTTCAAGGGCATTACGGTTCATTAGCGGCTCAACAGAAATGATTAACAGCCCGAGGTCTAATAAGCGGCCCGAAACGAAGTCTCGGGTCGCTAATAAAATTGTCGATAATGGAACCGCAATGCTCGAAAAAAGTCATGTTATTACTATTATTACCACTAATAGGGGAGAACATTAAGGTAACATCAAAATAACTGCAAGTCAACAATTTAGTCAAATCCGAGAATTATTCAATGTATACTATTCCAAAAAAGTAGGGGATATCCAAACTGATGATATTTTCGGAAAATGGTATTGGATACGCGTAATTGGACACATCAATATGTTACCAAGTTTAGTGTGGATCATGAATGTTACCGACCCACGAAAATTTCGTACAGGTTTTTCGCACGAGCCCCGCGTTAATGTCTGGGGTACGTTTTGAAATTTTCATTTGTACTGGACGGGCTTTTTCGGAGGTCTCATCGTTCTTTTCTTGGTATAAACTCGTTCATTAATAGTTTCTGGTCGAAACGTAACTTTTGAGGTATACGAAGACTGACACGTGACGAACGTTTAAGTGCCGTTGGCATGTTCGAAGCTGGCAACAGACTGCAGTGGCTCAAATTCTCAACGTTACTCAATCGGTGATTAGCAGGTTGTGGTCACGCTAGCGTCAGACAGGCAATGTTGATGGCAGACGTCGGTCAGGTCGTCCAAGGGCGACAACTGCTAACCAAGATCGTTTCATCCGATGCACAGCATTACGTAACCGCCATCAAAGTGCCTCAGAAATTGGACAGCAGCTGCATCGAGCGACAGATGTGCGAGTGAATGGCCAGACTATCCGAAATCGCCTACACAGCTGGAATTTGTACGCTCGACGACCTCGAATAATTCCACGTTTGACTAAACGTCATCGCAGCAAGGCGTAATTGGTGTGGAGCACGATAGCGCTGGGACAATCGTTGGTGGAGCAACATCATGTTTTCCGATGAATCGAGGTTCACTCTCGACTTCCGCGACAGGTGAAACAGAGTGTGGCGACGGCGGAACAAACGATACCATGACGTAACCGTTAGGCAGCACGATCGTTTTGCTGGTGGACCGGTTATGGTGTGGGGAGGCATAACCATGACAAGCAGAACAGCATTACATGTCATCCAAGGGCGTGTCACAGGCAGTAATACCACGACAACATGTTAGCAGCTCATGTGGTGCCATTTGCGCGACGTCACGGCACCGTCGATTCATTATCCAAGATGGCAATGCAAGAGCACACAGGGCCCGTGTCGCTACAGAGTTCCTCCAGGAGCAGAACATCACTACACTGCCTTGGCCAGCACTAAGTCCACACCTTTCACCAATCGAGCAAGTCTGGGATATGCTTGGCAGGCGCCTACGACAACGCCAACCACCCCCACCAATGTCCCGAAACTCGCCGCTGCTCTGCAATGGAATAACATCGGTCAGTCTGATATTGGACGTTTGGTGAGGAGTATGCCACGTCGGATCCTCGCTTGTCTCGCGAACCGAGGAGGATTTACAAGGTGTTGAGGTCTTGGACTGAATGTGGTAAATTCTCTGACTGACCTCCATGTCTTTTACCGCTCAGTGCGTGGAATTTGTGCTTGTCAAACACCCGACTATCGCTAAAATCATTCACCAGATGTCACAGTGCAATACCTCAACTATCTTTTTGATGAAAATATAAATATATTTATTCATATATCTCACTTTTATCAAATATCCCCTACTTTTTTAAATAGTATACTTGTCCTTTAATCAAGAAATATACTGACATTTTAACGTGGATAGAAAATGAACAATTAAATTAAGAGTTTGAACTTTGAACATTCGTGAGATGTCAGCATTTACTTTTTCAAGTTTTTCAAAAACCAAGTACGAAATAACTGAAGCAAAAATCCAGCATCGGAGTTTGGTTGCTTCAAAAACAGAATGATACATAGCCTGTCTGCACTGACCTCATATCATTATTTGGCTATTCGTGTTCCAGTAGACACGTTTAAATTGTTTGAATTGGCGTAATCACCAAGATAACTCCTGTGAGGTTTTTCTCACCCTGTATCCGAACTTACAAAGCGGAAATAGATTTGGAACGGGACGTAATTCAGTGACGTGACGTATCGGGCTGTGATAATGGAAATCATTTTCATCATCAGCCCGCGGTCCGATCCGTCACGTGACTTGCCGTGTGTTATATAATTTGAAAAAAGTAATAATGGGAGTTAAATGGACAGTTGTGTTGACAGGGAATCTGCGTTTTGGGGTGCTTTTCGTTAAAACTTTGGCTGTATTGGATTGTTTGTTGCATGCAGCATATAGTGATATAGGGTGAGTTTTATGGAGGTCTGTTCGAATCACTGATATTTTTTGTTTGTGTTTGAGCCAGGGTCCCAATTCTCGCTTTCCAGTTATGTCGGGTTCTATTCTACATGCTCTTGCCCAGGTTTCTGAATCGCCATCTTGGATTTTCTTGGACGTACACTGAATATCATTGTGGGTTTCAAATGACCTTTGTAAAATGGTTTTGATCCTTAATCCTCTTTTTACCTATTTGCGTTCTATTCTATGTACTCCAGTGTTCAAAGAATCCATTTAACAGTGCTTTCCCATGCGGATAAAAAGAGGGCCATGATAACCTCAAACCCATTATGTTCTCAGTTGGATATCTGGAGACCATTCGGTAATGATGCCAGAATATAGTTTTGGGATCAAGGTTTGGCAACTATTGATAGTGGGAACTGGTACCAAAAGAGAGTGATTTGGGAACCAAGGGCAGGGGTCTATTTGGGAGATGCGGAAAATTATGTGGAAAGATGGTAATTTAGGGCCAGGGCTTGTGAAAAGTTATGACCCTTTGCCAACCAATAGGAATCATAGGAGGATTGATCTCAGAAAACAACAGTGGTGTGGAGAATCAGTAGGAACTGATCTCGGTAAAAATTCGGAGGATTATTGGAGTCCATCCAGTGGAAACCTATTAATAGGGATCTGCCGTTGTGAATAGTATCGGAAATACTCTTGATGATGGTCAGAGGTCTTAAAACTCCACTCCAACTGTACAACTGGCTCCACAATTGGTTATCCTAGCCACTACTCGGCTTATAGGTTATGATACCGGCTCATCCTCGCACTGATATTGCCTCTGGACGAGACCTCGAATCCGTTAATGTGTCTTTGGTGGGGAGTGGGTGAGTGTGTGTGTTTGTGTTTGTGGGGGCGGGGGGGGGGGGGTAAAAATTCGCACTGCACAGACATTTCCCACTAAGACGTTTTTTTTCTTGTAATATGCCGCCTAAATATTGTTTTCATTTACTGAATCTTGATGGGCTTCAAACATGATAAATACACAAATTTGATTTAAACTAGGTGATGAACTTAAGAACTGGTTAAACTGACTGGCAATAATTGATATCATTCACCGATGGGCTTTAGCCCTTACACGGATGTTTCGCAAGCTTTTGTTTTTTTATAGGCGATGACAGGTCGAAGATTCAATGATTTATTTAATTTAGGGTTGGTTAAATTGAATTCATCTTTTACTATTTTTTGATATTTCGATATTCATTCTGTTGTATACTAAAGTGAAAGGAATGATGGACCTCCTTTCGTATTCTCCCTCTGATGTGTTCATAGCAAACGGCCAGAGGATTTGAAGTGTATTGATCCAAAAAGCTTCATGTTGTTTCCTAAATTCATCCGTTTCGCCTTATGTGTCTTCACTTGGTGGTTGTTCAATAGGATGGATTTCGAAATCGTCCAAAAAATGGCCAGGAAGGTTAAATTGTTGTGCTACTGGGACACCAGAATTATGTTTTATATCCTGTTTGTGTCTAGTAGCACGTTCTCGGAAAGGATTTTGACTTCGACCAACATACTGCTTCTGTCAACGTTGATAAGTGACAGCGTAAATAATATTGGGTGAATCACAATGGAGGGTGTTTCGGATGTGATAATGATTTTTCTTTTGTTCAGAAGAAAGTTCCTTTTTCAGATCAGGCACAAAAGTGCGCAGTCTACAGCGAGGCTTTTTGCAATTCAATACCGCGCCCCTACAATTATGCAACGGTCTGTTGTGTTCATTTTCAGTGGTTCGAAATCAGTAATTTCTGGAGGACTTTCCAGCTTTTTCAGGGTGTGAGATTTCAGGCTACGCAAACAACACATTGAGTACCCCCTCGATCTGAGGGCGCCAAATAGGATAGAACAAGCCTCGTTGAAATTTACCTGATCACTTGAATTGCTGTGGAAACGAATGAGCTGTGATTTGAACATACCTTTGAATGTATGTTGAAGATTAAATGATTTTGTGTGCAACAATTGATGTGAATCAGTTGGTTTAAAATGTACTTTATAATCTAAAGGACCGGATGCTTGGAATTGCTTGCCTTTATACATGGTCGCATCAAGAAAATCAACAGAATTTTTACTGATAGTAGCTTTTAATTTAATATTTGGATCGTGATTGTTTACAATTTCTAAAAAATCATCAATATCTTCTTTTGAATATTCCCAAATAATAAAACTGTCATCTAAATATCTGAGATATTCAAGAGGATGTTTGGCACATTTGCTTAAGGCATTTCCATTCCATTCCGCTGCATAAATGCTTGCAAAATTAGGATTGAATCTTTTGCCCATAGGACAACCCATTATTTGTAAATAATTTTCTCCATTAAATTGAAAGTCATTACCTTTTAAGCTCAGCTCGAAAAGATCCAAAATATGTTCATCCGGGCGTTTTGCATCCGGATGTTTTTCAAATGCATTTCTAACAGATTTAACACCTTTGTCAATTTCAATGTTGGAATACATGCTGTATATATCCAAAGTAGCCAGGATTGCATTTTTCGATATTTTCAATTTAGAACTTTTTGCCAGGAAGTCCCGTGCATTTTTGAGATGATAATCAGTTAGTTCCGAGATCGCATAAGATTCCGAGTTACAATCTGAGACAACTGGCCTCCCGGGTGGAGTTAAGTCATCCGCCCGTGAAGAACGGACTTTGTGGATCTTTGGTAGAATGTAAAATTGTTTTGTTTGAGCATTGAGCTTCGCTGTTAAATATTCTGAGTCAAAAAAGAAAGTATAATAGAAACAAATGTGAAAAATAGCATAAAGGATGAAATGTAATAGTTCTAATGTTGCATGTTTGTGGACAAGACGTTGTGCAAAGAGTTTAATGACAAGTTGTTGTCGGCCACCCAACCATATACAATTTTGCTACGGATTTCAAAATAGCACGTGCTACTCGAGAATGTCAAATTGAATGGGTGACCGACGATTTTCTTTGTGTTATGTTGTGCTATAAAACCTGGGTCATTGAGAAAACACGCTAGTTTTTGTCTTCCGACATTTTAAAAAATGCCAAGGTTAACCGAAAATCAGAGGTTGCATGCCATTGGTATGCCTGAGGCTGGGATACCTCAAGATGAGCTCGCTGCTGAGTTCGGAGTCACTGTGGCCACTATTCACCGTCTCATTGGAAGGTATAGATTTATTTAATTTTTTATTGGTGTTTAAGGTCACATATTTATGCACAGTGGCTAATCATGACCGTGACAGTTTTACGGGTGGAGGAAGTCGGAGTACCCGGAGAGAACCTTCCCAGCAACGACGAGCAGCTACCAGCTCCCCTACAACGTAACTCCGCACTGCAGCACAGGCAGGGTTAGATTGGTTGAAGACATGCGCATCATCGACGTCCTGTACGCCTTAGTTCACAGCGTCATCGTGCCCCCATGTGGACAATGGGGGTTAAGTGCCTTGCCCAAGGACACAACGCGGGAGTCCGAATCGAACGCTCAGACGTTCACCCATCCGAGGACTGACCGGGCTCGACGTTGGTTAACTTCGGTGATCTGACGAGAACCGGTTACCGCAACGCCACCGCGCCCTCGGAAGGTATAGAACCACAGGATCAACGGCCGACCGACCGCGTTCAGGTCAACCAAGAGTTAGGAACCCTGCACAAGACCGACACATCAGGACGTCTCACTTGCGGGATCGCTTCCTTCCGGCGACGAGAACAGCTGCAATTACTCCTAGTAGAACTAACAATAGAATCAGTGCACAAACCGTCCGCAACAAACTCACTGAACACGGCATCCGCAGTAGGCGTCCATACCACGGACCAATTCTTACCCAACGTCATCGTACCGCCAGAATGGAATGGGTACGTCAGGGTAATCGCTGGACTCAGCAGCGTTGGAGCACAGTTCTTTTTAGTGATGAATCACGATTTTGTCTACGGCGCGCTGATGATAGGGCAAGAGTGTATCGTCGACGAGAAGAACGGTTTTCTGATGCTTGCGTGCGGGAATGCGACGGTTTCGGCGGGGGTAGTGTAATGGTTTGGGCAGGAATTGCCTCGCACCATCGAACGCAGTTGATCTTCATCGATCGTAATCTGATTGGACAGCGATATAGGGACGACATTTTTAACGCTGTTGTTATCCCGTGGTTCAACGCTGACGTCGGATTGCAGTTAATCCAACAAGACAATGCCCGATGTCACGTTGCGCGTTTCTGTCGGGACTTTCTTGAGGAGCAGAGCTTCTTCCCTGGCCCCCACTTTCGCCACATTTGTCACCAATCGAGCATCTTTGGGATCAATTGGACCGTCGGGTACGACTTCATGATCTTCAGACGTTAGGCGATTTACGTAATGTTCTAAGGCAGGAGTGGAACGCAATACCACAGGTGACATCCAGAGACTTCTTATCAGGTCCATGTGCCGTCGATGTCTTGCCATCCAAGAGGCTAGCAGTGGACATTCACGCTACTGACTGCATGTGTGAACTTTTCATTTCACCCCATGTCAGAATTGCAACGTCCTGACGTGACGCTGGCAACAGTAAGAACATGAAATTATGCAAATTCATACAGCTAGACTCCAAACATGAATTTACAATAGTTTGTATGGGATTAAAGTCGATAATACTAAAAATAATTGCTCCTCAAAGTCCATTATACTTTCTTTTTTGACTTTTCAATTTCAATTGCTTTTTGGTTGTGTGACCTTCGTCGCGGAGAACTTCTAAGATCTTATTTAATTTTTCGACATTACTAGTCCAAATAAGTGAATCTATAATTATCCCGAGATAGAACGACTACTGGTTTAATTAAAAATTTCTTAATTTTTCGAAGTTTCGTGAGGGCTCTCCGTTCACCAGCTGTTAAATTGTTTTATCGGAGAGTTTGTTCATGCTGAACACCTTTTGGAGGATTCGTTGGTAAGCCTCAATAAGTTCAGGATCTACTTCACTATCTGGAGGTGACCTACCAGGTGATTCTGTAAAAGGAAGTTTCCAACTGCTGGAGTTCCTAAAGCTGTTTGCCAATTTCATTTACCTAAGACAATTACAGTTATACGATGGTATATGTTATCGGATTACCAGTTTCAGGCTTCGGTGCTGGTACAAAAGTTACACCGCGATCTAAAAGAGGCTTCTATTTGGCTGTTTGGTCATTGGTGCCAGACAGGTTAACCGCATTAGTTCCTAATCCCATATCTGTTAGGTGGTTGTTATATTTGCCTTTACTCAGTTTAAATCTTGATTGTCCAACCAGTGATCTTACATACTATTAGCGGTTCTCGTGGTCCAATGTATCAAATCTTGAACCACATCAAACTCCGCGTCATCATTTTTGGAATAACATTAACATCCTTCACTTTCCTAATGGCTTCGTTGATGGGGTTCAGGGTTCTCCTCTCAGCCAATGGGAGTTTTGGCAAAGAGTTTAGTGCAGCGAAATAAATTTTTGCTGGTCTATACTTGACCCTTATGTCGCTAAGCATATTCCGCAACTGCTGAAGTACGAGATCAGTATTATCACTTCAAGAATTCACGCCAATATTTAATAATATTTTTGGAGGACTGGACTGGGCCCTGTGCCTTTTAAACATAGAGTGCACATGATTGAACTTGGCGCCGGGATAACACACACTCCACCTGGATGTCCGGGTGGGAATCTCAATCACAACTGACAGTAGCTTTCAGTTTGATGTTTGAATCAAGATTGTTTACTAAAAATTCGTCAAAGGCTTCTTTTGAATGTTCTCAAATGATAAAAATGTCATCTAAATATCTAAGAAAACGAGAGGATGCATTGCACATTTGCTTGTACTGGGTGTTTTCATTTACATCGCCTTGAATATTTAAGACGAGTGTGATCCTTTCTGCAATTCTTAGAACTTTGAAAACAATACTTTGCCCAAGTTTAAGATTTGCCTGAAATGATTACAAACCGTCATGTTACTTACTTCCCGAATGGTGTTTTCAAACGAAGTTTATTTTTTTATATATTTTCTTCGGGGCGTTTGGTAACTCATCGGAGAGGAAATGGCAAAATATGCTTTCTCCGAGTCTTTTATTTAAAACCCAGTCATTGGAATTACCGATCTACTCGTGTTTTTTACAGTTGGTTACTTATGCCGTTGTGTGTTGTTCTGCTATCAAACTCATAAAAGTAGGATTTCTTGTAAAACTGTGAATAGATTCCATTTCCTTGTGGTCAAGTCATTATTTTGATATGTAATATGCCTTCATTTACTTATTTTATCTGTATTTCGGGAACTAGTAAACATTTCATAAATTTCCCTCCAAGTTTTGTTGGGCGACCCCTTATCGGCACTTAACAATATGTTCCTGTGTGGGGGCTATCGAATACATTATTACCCAAAGCCATTGGTTGAAGGCATGCCTTGATGACGTAGAAGGTATATTAGGCAGCCGGTAATATAGTTTTAAAAAAAACTCGGAACTTCTTTGAAATTTATTTTTTGATATATATAAAATTTGTATGATGTAGTTGCCGTGGCGCAACATCTTATTTAATTAATGTCGTACTGGTTCTCCAAACTGGTTGTTCTGGGCCTCGAGCAGCCCGAATCGGGTGCTACAGACCTCCATTTGTATGACTAACTGTGCGTGACATAAGTCCAAGTATTAAATCGAGTCTTTTCAGAAAATCCATCATTACTAGCAAGAGAGGATTGATATCATCGACTCCAACCCTTAATAAAATGTCCCGACTACACAATTTGATTCGGAGGGGGGTGGGGGGGGGGGTGTGGGTGGTCACCCGTGCTATTAGTAGTTTTCAAGGCTCATAGCAACAACATGCCACCATAGAAACCAGGATGGCGGCCTCCAGTATACAAAATGGACGACGGAAACACGTATCACCCCAACAACACGCGCTGTTCATGCGCAATGAGACCACATATCACTATGGTAAGGACGTCATAACATGGCCGCTCACGTGGGTTACTATGACAATCCCAAATTACGTAACTGGATCACGTGATATGACGTCACTTCTGAGGTGTCTCACCCATCGGGGTCATCCAAATGAGGGATAAAAGCCATATTACATACTACATCCATAGAACTTTGAAGACCAATAAGTAAATTTGTCATTCATGGACGACCGAGTAGGCGTGATGTGCTAAATTAAGGATAGTATGGAGGAAGCACGCCCGTCCATTGTAATGATCGTGGGAACCTTGCATGAAGGAACATAGCGGATACATACTGTTGTGCCAAATTATATCATTTGTCTTGGAGAGGGGTTGAATATGTGCTAAAAACGATAATTTGCTAGGCTTTCCCAAACCCAGTTGGGAAAGACTCTTGTTATTCTTCTTTTTCAAAATATTTCTTCTCTATTTTTTTTTTTTTTTTTTTTTTTTTTCCTCCTCGAATTTTGTCTGTTGAACTGCTCAAAAACAAGCTGTACGATTTTAACCAAATTTGGCATACTTATGTAATGTCATAAAACATAAAATCTAGTGAAATGCGGTATCGTCATGTCTGTGAAAACGGGTATTTTCAAAATATTCTGCCAAAACCGTCAAAATTTCACCATTTTTCAAATGTCTCAAAATTGTTTACAGTTATTTAGCTCAAATTTTCCACAAATTTAGAGCATAATATAATACACCACGAATACCACTCAAATCTTTTAACTTTAACCCCCATTGGCCAAAAATGACATGAATATAGATTTTTTCGTCAAAATTGACCAACTTCAAGAGCAAATTTCTCTAATTACACGGTTGTTGTATCAATTATTTTGGTATGGATAGATGCAACAATGATTGCGGAAGAATGTTACTGTTTACTTTTTAATCTCAGATTTAACCTTCAAGCACAATGAGGGCGGGAATAAGAGTACCGTTTGAAAATGCCAAAATTAGCCAACTTTGTTTGCTTTTTCTATTATTTTGGAAAGGGTTAATTTCAAACACTTTTCATGTACGTATTCACAATTGACTACCAAACATATTTGCTGTTGTAAGTTTGGTTGTAAAGTTTAACCCTATCCCATTCTGGATGCATAAATGTAGGTACCGTCCAAAAAAAATCCAAATTTTGCAGAATTTGGTTAGTTTAGGTGACGATTTACTCCATTTTTAATTGTTTGAGCTCTGAATGTTTTCCATAGCTGCATGCAGCAGTCACAGTATGACAAATTTTGTTCTATATGTTATATTAAAAGTTTAACCCTTAAGATTTGAGACTTCCTATAAGAGTTTTGTCGGAATAATTGTTATTTTCGCCAAAATTTACATGCAATTTCTCAGCACTGGAGCCATATTTCTCAAAACGTTTCCCGTGAGGAGACAGGACATTCATCCAAGAACAATTTTGCTGTTATATATTTTATTCCAAGTTTTAACCCTCACCCAGTTGTCGTGCCTTAACTCAACTTATACATATTCATTGAAATACCAAGATTCAAGATTCCGCCACGTCTCTTATTAGACACTCAGTCTGTGGTTGATCCTCACACATTTAGAGTATAATACGATACACTAAAATCCCCACACAAATATTTTGAAAATTTTTGAAATTAACCCCTATTGGCCACAAATGATAGTAATATAGCATTTTATCTTCGAGATTGACTAACTTCATGCGCCTATTTCTCTAATTGCAATGTTGTTGTAACAATTATTTTTGTATGCATAGATGCAACAATGCTTGCAGAAGAAAGTTACTGTTTAGTTTTTAATCGCATCTTTAACTCTCAGGCACATTGAGGGTAAGATTTCCATTCGTAAATTCTAAAATTTGCTAACTTCGGTTACATTTTACTGTCAGTTTGGAAAGGGTTAATTTTAGATACTTTGTTTTGCTATAGGTAGAGATGCTTAATGAACAAATCCGCTGCTGTAAGTTATGCTTTGGGGCTTAACCCAACATATGCTATGGCCACGTAAAGAATAGTATTGGCTGACAAAAATTGATTTTCAGTGAATTTTGCAAACATCTGTACTCATTTCCTTTCATTGCAAGGTTGTTTTAGCAATTATTTCGGTGTGGATAGATGTAACAATGATTGCAGAAGAAAGTTACTGTTTACTTTTTAATCTCAAGATTTAACCCCCAAGCAAAATGAGGGCGTGAAAAGAGAACCGTGAGAGAATGCCAAAAATAGCCAACTTTGGATGCTTTTTGTCTATCATTTTGGAAATGGATAATTTCAAGCACTTTGCTTTGCTATATGTAGTCTGCATTTGTACATTGGAAAGTTGGGAAAGCCCGTAATTTGTCCAACAAATTACAATTCTCGAGTTTTATTTTTATTTTTACGTTGCGCTGTTTTAATTGCAGTTAAAACATGTTTTAGGTTCTAATCACCTGAACGCCTAAAACGCACATTGACGTCGACCTAAACTTATTGCGTAATGCGCTTCACATCTGGAGAGATATTCTTTTATATTTATTGTGAAAATACATATTTAAAGGTATTCATGAGACATATTCTAATATCTGTAGTAAAATTTAAAATCTAAATCCCAAATAAAATGTACTATAGGAATTTGTTCGATGTATTACTTCATTAGTGCATTTCATATTAGGAATACCAGCACATTTACTCTTTTCGATCCAAGTGAGAGCTGTCGAATCCCTGATGCTGATGTTGCATTTTGTTTTAATTCAACTTCATTTTTATATTTAAGGCTTAACTGTAGTCCGAAAGAGTCTCGAAATGTTGAAATGCATAATGGTAAATTTGATTGGTTGGGAACAGTATCAATAGATCAGCACCTCTCATCTGGATAACGTATGCACCCACTCACGTGTCCTTTGTTTCCAAAACATATCACGCGAGGAACGTTAGCAGTGCACAAACCTTGTTAGGAAATGGCTGATGTGAACTCGACTCTAAAGTTAAATCATTTGGTATTGGTATATTATGCGCTTGGCCATTTGTGTTAAAAATTAACTTTAAAACCGAGTATCAATTGTAACATTAATAATATGTAAATTTGTGTTGAAAACGAAACTGTTGGTAAAGAACACATAGATATTTGACTGCGAAGAGTCTGAATCAAGTTTTGACGGTAACCGTCATTGCTGTCTCACAAATGTTTATTGTTTTTAAAATAAATGTCGGCTGAAAGGGGAGGGTGGGGACTTAACATGGAAATAGCTGATAAAGTGTTCTATCTTCTAAGTACGGAAGTTCTGGAGCGCCACTTCAATATTTCATCCTTTTTTCATTTTGATTAATGTTTTTCTATCTTTCTTTTGTTTTTCCATGTAGTTTTGTTTTCTATCTATTTTATTTTTCTATCTTTCTTTCACTTTCAATCTTTTTCTGCTTTATTTTTTTTTTCTTTGTTTTTCTATCCTTTTTGTTTTTTTTCATCTTCCTTTCTTCACAAATATCAGCAACGTAGTAATGTGACGACGGTTACTTATACCTTATTCAACATTGGGAAAAAAATATTATGGACCGATCTTCTGTTGTCTCTCGCAATCAACAAAATAACTTCTGGAAGAATGTGAGGAAGAAAAGGACACGCGTCAACGATATCTCCACAGTAAATCTGAGCAACAGAAGTCCTGAAATAAGCGTCCTGCCAGTTTCGGCGTCAGATTTCTGCTTCAAGGAAGGCACGTGGGTACGAGTTCTCTCTCGGGAACAACAGGTGACACTTGTAAAAAAAATTCTCGTGTTCGGCTTGACGGGGAAAAAAGTTGAAAAATGGACCCCATTTCCTTGTTTTTTAAGTTTGGTGGTTTCGACATAAGATGTTGAAAAGTGTCGGGACGTGGATGAATATACAACATCTTCGTAACAGGAACGTCCTTTTTATTTATTAAACATATTTTATTTGTTATAACAAAACGGATTGGATAACCAGTGCCGAGCACTTTGATAATATCCTTTCCTTAATATACATTTGAAAATTTCAAATTATGTTTACAAATATTTACAAAACGTTACCAAAATGTGCAAGCAGTGGCAAAGCAAACTTATGAATAATTAAAACAATATTGTGTATGTACACTCTTCAAGATGGATGTTGGTAAGTATTCGACTTTACAAAAGTAAGAACAGATAGGTGAGAGGGAGGAGAGCAGAAAGGTGAAAGGTGAACTGCCAAATCGCAACACTGTTGGACTTGGTCAACTAGCCAACGTGTCATATTATGGCACAATCGCGATTCCAGTGGAACCGCGATTTAGACGGAGCCCCGTTACCACTGCTATAGCCAGGGCATACAGGACAAACATGCGGAATGCACAAAGCCGTGACTGAAGGAAATGGAAGTGAAAATGGACACTCATGTTATAGGACATTTGGCTGGGAAGATGTTGTCAGACTAGTCTGCCTGATTACGGTCCAGTCTTAAAACCTCTTCGTGGCCTTAATGAAATTTTGTACACTTCGAAAAAGGTGGATGTTGACGGATTCTGGTAGGTTGGGAATACCATAAAGAAGATCGTTGATCGATCTTATTGTAAGATGCGCAAGATTTCTCTGTAGGACTAGTCTTTCGTTTGAATAGTTTTTACAGTCGAAAAAGTAATGGTTCGCGTCTTCAGTCTATTAGCCACACGGACAGATAGGTGTATCATGGATGTAGTTGGAGTATTTATCATAATTTAGGTCGCTACAGGAATTCCGCAACTTGCAATGTATAATATTGACGGCTCTATCGCCATTGTTAAATAACTTAGGTGGCCTACATGCGCCACTATTAAAATATTTGACAAAGTTATTCAGTGAACTCGATTGTCTTATTTCTTGGGGTAATGCATTCCATTCCGAGATACATGAGGGGATAAATGAGCGCTTAAATGTTGCCGTGTGTGTAAGTGGTAATTGAAAATTAGTGTGTGACCGGGTGCTATACGTGGAAATGTCCTCGAAGGTCCGTGGCAATAAATCAGAGAGATATGTGGGGGCCTGATTATTTACGATTTTAAAAAACGTTTTCATTTTGTGGAGATGGCGTCTTTGCGCAAGGGTTTCCCAACCAAGTTCTGCAAATAGAGCAGATACAGGGGTTGATCTCGTTAGACCGGATATTATTCTCGCTGCATCCGCGTGGATTCTATCCAGTTTGGTAAGTTGGTAGTCAGGCGCACCGGCCCACACCACATCGGCGTATTCTAAGATAGGGAGTATGAATGATTTGTATAACGTTTCCAGGCGTTTTCGACCTAGAATATACTTTAATTTTTGTAACTGAGACAGCCTGGAATTAGCCTTTTGGCATAATCTATTAATTTGGACATTCCAGTTTAAGTCCCTCTGTAAAGATAGGACGAGGTGGATGAGAGACTTTTCCATTCCGAGTGGCGTGTCACCAAACATTACCATACTGCGTACATTAACACGTTTGTTGGTGAATAAAACAGTTTCAGTTTTTGAAGGGTTAAATGTAACAAGCCATGCATTTGCCCATTCGGAAACGGCCGCAAGGTTTTCATTACACTTTGAAAAAATATCGTCCAGTTCAAATCCAGTTTCTGTTATACTTGTATGTATCATCCGCAAATAGTCTACAAGCATCCGGAAATTTAAATTTCAGAAATGTCATTTATGTATATAAGGAAGGGGAATGGTCCTAAGACGGGTCCCTGGGGAACACCGTAATTAACAGGTAAGTACTCAGAGGGAGTTGAGTTAACAGTTACCCTTTGTTTACGATCAAATAAATAGCTTTTGATCCACTCAAGGAGTGGGCCAGATATACCGTCTTGTCTCAGTTTGTAAATTAACCCTTTGTGCCAAACCCTATCGAATGTGTTTGATATGTCGCAGAGTACTCCAAGTGAAAAGTGGTTCCTATCAAAGGCTAAGCAGAGAGTATGATATATTTCGATGAGCTGATAGACGGTGCTATTTTGGGGTAGAAAGCCAGACTGGTATTTAAAAAGTAAATTGTTGCCACAACAATATTCGTACATTTGGTTAAAAACAATCCTCTCCATAACTTTACTGGCACAGCTTAGTAGAGAAATTGGTCTATAATTATTGGGGTCGTGTGTGTCTCCCTTTTTAAATATAGGTACGACAGTTGCCAGATTCCATTCCAATGGGTAGACACGTGAAGAAAAAGAAAGCCTAAATAACTGAACCAAAGGCTTGCATATTGTGGCTTTGGTTTCTTTAATCATGCAATTACTAATGCCATCATGTCCAGTTGCTTTTTTGGTATCTAGTTTGCCTAGGATTCGAGTCACTTCATCTTCAGAGAAGTCTATCTCAGAGAGACTCTCAGAACACTTGCTTCTGAAAGCAGGTAAACTATGTCCGTCGTCAATTATCTTACTATTTGACAAAAATGTTTTGTTGAGCAAGTCAGCTTTTTCTTTGTCATCTGTTACCATAACTGGACTACCCGCATTGTCTTTATGGTTAAGAAAAGGGACAGAAGGCTTACTTTCAAAATTATTCAGTAACTGTTTAACAGTGTGCCAGAAGTCTTTAGGGTTTCTACTTACTGAAAGTGAAGTATCTAATTTTGAAAAATAGATGGATTTGGTCTTCTTTTTCATGTTATTTACTTTGTTTCGGGCATGTTTGTATTTTTCAATTATTCGTGGGTTTGGATTTTTCAGAATTCGTTTCCGTAAACGGTCTCTATGACGAATTTCCCCACGTAGAGCCGAGTCAAACCAGGGTTTATCATGGGGACGGATAACTACGTTATAAGATGGAATACATTCTCTAGCAATATTTAAAAATTTGGATGCAAATTTATGGTATGACATATCAGGGGTAGTTGTGTCTGAGATGAAAGACCAGTCTGTTTCGGAAATCAAATTATTAATTTTGGGGAAATCTGCCCCGTTATAATTCCAGATCTGTCGAATTTTCGTTTCGGGCTGTGCAGTTCCAGTCTCTATGACTGCTGATACAGCTTTGTGGTCGGAAACACCAAGTTCGTGAACTTCTAAGTTCAAAATCACAACATTATCACTAACTATTATTGGGTCTAATAAAGTACTTGAGGTTGGCGTTACACGAGTCAGCTGTTCAATAACATTTTGTAGGTTGTAAAAGTTTAGAATTTCATTTAATCGACTAGAAGGGTTAAGAAGGTCGCTATTTAAATCTCCGGTAATTATCAGGGACGGATTTATGCTGATTGACTCTTCAATGGCTCCTTCGAGCTTCTCCCGGTAGTCATTGGTAGAAGTAGGTATAAAAGGCCGATTCTAGACCACGTGTACACAAAAATGTACACGTACATGTACGTGTACCACCATAGGGATTCAGTGTTAAATCGTGTACAGAGTGTAAAAAATGTTGTTTTTACATGGTGGTCCAGAATCGGCAAACGCAGTTCCTCGCACTTTTTACTGTTCAAACAGCCATTGGCGAACGGGTGAAATTCGACACATCACTCGGAAGGGGAAAATGTACGAAATTCGAAGAAAACGTCAATTAAAAAATTTTTCTCGACGTTCCCATCGCGGATCAGACCTTCGATCTATGTTGGCGAACGCCGGCAAAAAACGCTTTCCCGATTCTAGACCAGCATCAAAAATGCGGTTTGCCGATTCTGGAACACCGACGTTCGCGATCGCATTTCAAACGATCGAGGGCGCGGTCCGAACGGTGAAACGATTTGCCGATTCTAGACCAGGAAGAATCGATCTCAAAACGTTTTCTCGACGTTCACCAACGGTGAAAAGTGGGTGTAAAGTGTAGTTACTCATCAAGGATTTTTTTCCAAACTGATTGCGGCTTCTGGTACATCATCAAAAATGCGACCACTGACGTTCGCAATCGCGTTTCGGACGTTCGAGGGTGCGATCCGATTGGTGAAAACGATTTGCCGATTCTAGACCAGGAAAAATCTCAAAACGTTTTCCCTACATTCGCCAATGGCGCGAAGTGGGTGTAAAGTGAAGTTACTCGTCGAGGATTTTTTTCCAAACCAAACGGAAAAAACTCGAGTTTGGAAAATTAGAACCGATGGAAATCGTCCGTCCACATTTTGTCATCGCTGTTAGCGATCGAGAACTGATGAAATCATTGGAGAGAACTGATGAAAACGTCAAATCCTCGCAAGTTTTGTGAGGTGAATCGTAATAGAATCGGTTTTGTCAAGAGGAAATAAAAAAGTGATTGATATATATATATAGGAGAGAAAAAAAATATATAAATAAATAGTTATTTAAAAAATAAATATCGAATCGAATAGATAAATAAAATATACATACATCATGAACGATTCCCAGATTATGAGAGCAAGGTTTCTTTTAAAAAAGCTGATGAGAGCCTACGCATTCTGCGTGAATGATCAACTAGGTCGCCTCTTGTTAGAACGATGTGTCGGGTGTCGGGATCATCTAGACTTCGATCATGAGGATCATTTGTGTCTGACGATGGAAAGGGAAGATATGGTCGGTCCTCAAGTATTTCGAACCGGCATTCGAATGCGTTCAAATCGACGACGTGATCAAGTTTTGGAAGAGATTAGTTTTCTGTAGCGTGCGAGATAAGCCCACCACATCGGAAAAAATGAAACTGGCGCGTAGAAGTCTGACTTTAGAAGACAAGGGATGCATTTTGAAATTATTGCTGGAGGAAGCATACGTCTAAGTTTTCTCGCTGATATAAATAAGGAGAATAGAAAATAAAAAATAAATACTCACATAAATTTTTTATCTAATATTAGAAAGAAAAAAGCATAAAAAAAATGAGGACCAGAAATAAATTGTATCCGACGTTAGATGATGACGAGGATGAGAAGCCGAATGGCGTTTTGCCAATACCGCCATCGCCAGAAGAAAAAGAAAGAGGAGAGAGGTATCGCATCGATCAAATCAGTAGAATCCAATTGTATCTGACTCTAGAGAGACATTCTCATCGTTCTCTCAAGAAGTATTCGCATCTCGTGAAATTCGTCAACGCAGTCGACATGACACTCTTCACGATTTCCATGGGTTTACACACGGCCGGCATCGGATTGTTATCAACCGCAGTCAGTGTTCCAATCGTGTTGACCATAGAATGAGTGGCTCTCGCCGCCGGATTGTTTAGCATGCACGGAAACATTTTGAGTAGGAAATTATATCTGAAGGCTCGGAAACACGAAAAAATTCGCGTCTTGGCCGACTCCAAGATAAAAAAAACGCTTTGGAAAAGAAGAAGAAACGATTATTGATGAGCGAATTGGCCGAGGAGTTACACAAACACATTGTGCGTAAATTTCGAAAGAGAAGGGTGTTCGTGAAGGGTTTGGATGACATCTGGTCTGGCGACTTGGTCGACCTGAGATCATTTTCCAGGTGGAACGAGGGTGCCAAATATCTATTGACGGTCATCGAGGTGTTTTCCAAATTTGGTTGGATCAGAGCTTTGAAGAATAAATCGGGACCTTGCGTCGCCAAAGCTCTGAAGCGTGTTCAACTTGTCTTCTCGAAAACCGAATAAATTGTGGGTGGATAAGGGAAAGGAATTCTACAACAAGGACGTTCGTCGATTAGTCAACCTTTACTCGATCGAAAATGAAGAGAAAGCCAGCATCGTGGAATGTTGGAATTGAATGATGAAGGAATAGATGTACAGATACTTCACGGTGAATTCGACCAAGAAATGCATATACGCTTTGAACGGTCTGGTTGAAGATTACAACAACACGCGACACAGATCGATCAAGATGACTCCCACGGAAGCTAGCGATCCTTGAAACGAAAAACGTGTCTACGAGAATCTATATCCCAAGAGATCTAAGATCAGGAAGAAGTCTAGGCCGCCGAAATTTGCGGTCAGCGATCGAGTGAGAGTCTATGCTTATAAGAAGCACTTTGAAAAGTGTTACACTCCTCGATGGACCTCTTCGTGATAATCAGAATATTTCACACTGATCCGGTGACTTACGAAATCGAAGCTTTGGATGGCGAAGAGATCATCAGAAAGTTTTACGAACAACAATTGCTGAAGACGAAGTTTTAATAAAGAAAAATTTTTTTTAATTTTTTTTTTTATTTACTCTCTTTAACATTTTCTTGTTTACACATATATATATAAAGGAGAGAAAAAATAATAATAATAAAAAAATAATTAAAACTATTTTTTAGATAAAAAAAAAGAGAAGCAAGCTAGTTAATAAAAAAAAACCCAAAAACCTTCAAAAATGGCAAATATACTAGATATCGCCACAAAGCATAGTGAAAGATAAAAGTATTCAAGAATACGAGGTTCACGAATACGAACCGATAACCGAACGAGTTGGAACAATGCAGGAGAGATAAGAATCAACGTCGAAACGAAAGATCTATTCATTCATCCTAGCGAGAGTTACATAGTGGTGCAGGGACGTCTCACCAAGGAAGATGGGACCGAATACGCCGACGACGACATGGTTACTTAAGCCAATAATGGCATCATGCATCTATTGAGTAATATAAAATACTTGCTAGCCGGACAAGAGATAGAATCTGTGTTTCATCCCGGTCAGGCCACCACGATGTTCGGACTCTTGACGTATCAAAAATCTCGAAATCTAGAGGACTTAATCAGTTGTGGGTGAAAGACACCGTCGGCTCTGCTAGCGCCGGCGCCACCGCGATATTCGACTACGTCGTCAAGACGTCCACACCCAAAGGAACGTTTTCATTCAGGATACCTTTGAAACACATCTTTGGATTCGCGGACGATTATAACAAGATCATGTATGGATTCAAACACAATCTGACATTGATTCGAAAGGGAAATGATGACGCAATAGTGAGACTCACCGCGACTGATGTGGGTAAGTTAACTCTACACAAGATATCGTGGTTCATTCCACACGTGCTGCCTTCGATCATGGATTAAATTACCCATGGGATTTAGAATGAGACAGTGCAACACGGCTAGCATTCCACTCTCCACGAATCACTTCAATTGGAGACTGACCGGGAAATCCTCTTCAGAGAGACCGCGTTTCATCGTGGTCGCGTTTCAGACCGATAGGGATGGGTCTCAGGAAAAGAATGTGTCACTATTCGATCACTGCAATTTGAGAAACATGCAAGTGTTTCTGAACGCCATGAGATATCCAGCAATCGATTACAACACATCGTTCAACAAGAACGATTTCTGCAGACTGTATGGCGACGCCGCAGATTTTAGAAAGAAGTATCATGGTCTAGACAAATTGATCAGCAACCCTAATATATCTCCCGGCGAATACAAGTCGATTTATCCCATGTTCGTATTCGATGTCAGTAAACAGAGCGAATGACTCAAGAGTAGCGTCTTAGACATTCAGATCAAGATGCAATTCGATAGGAACGTGCCGAGAAAAACCAAAGCCTTCTCTCTGGTCCTGTCGGATAGACAATTACAATTCGAATTGGATAGAAATAGGATGTCGATCATTCGATGAGAGACGTGTGTGTGAAAAAAAAAAATAAAAAAGTAATGAGTAATTATTAAAAACAAAAAACAAAAAAAACAAAAAAAGTAATGAGATCTAGAGAGATTGAACATCTTTCTATATCTCATTATTTTTTTGTTTGTTTTTTTTTTGTTTTTAATAATCACTCATTATTTTTAATTAATTATTTCCACACGTTCACTGTTTGTTCAGAGGATCTAGTTCGATCAGTATGCTCACCACGGAAGTGGCAGCTTCTGGATTATTGGTTTTTGTAACGAAATTAATCCTGTCTCCGGCGTTCACTTTGAGAGGTGTGCCGAACGTGCTAACATTCAAGTGTTGATTCTCGGTCTTTTCGACACTGTATCTCTTATCGCTCTCTACTCCGTTCACCATGAGATTGATGACCGCTCTGTTATTCAAATCCGTGGAAGCCAGACTCATTCGAATGATTTCGCCTCCCAACAGCATGGGATATCCCACCTGACCATGTTGCGATCCACTACCTCCATTTCCGAAAGACCACTTGGCCTTTCCCTCCTCTAACGTACCTGTCTCCTCAGCCCACATGGTGATCAATTGTCTGGCATATTTGATTTTCTCCACCACCGAAATCAGAGTGCAGGCGTCCGTCATGTTCACAGGATCCGGTAGATTGGTGAGCGCGTGTCCGCCCATGTCTAGTTTACCTTCCATGATGTCACCCTTTCTCAGGACTGAGTTGTCGTCCACATACTTTCTGCTGACTGCGCTGGAATCGTATTCAGGATTGTGATCAAGACCGAATAAATTCTGACCATTCATGTTGATGCCACCCTCCATGGTTCCGCCAGATTGTTTGTTCAGGGAGAGATCGTCCACTTGCGATTCTACGTATTTTTGAGATTGTATCACGGCAGAATCCACATAGCCTTTGTTGACCGCGGTGGAGTCTGCATCCGCGTCGTCGACCTACAACAGATTCAATATCTTGTTGAATCCGGCATTCAGATCCGATTTCGTTTCTCGTCTGTCAGACTTTCTCTGTTCCAGATCTATGTAGTGTTTGGTCGCCACGTCCTTGGGATTCGTGGGAGTGGCCACGTTCATTATCTTGTTAGAACTGGCGTTCAATTCCGATTGCATCATTTTCTGAATATATCTACTTCTCAGATGTTTGCTGAATCACGCGTGAGAGTCGTCCGTGCATTTCTTGGTCGCGGCATCGGTGGAATTTATGGGATTCATGACGTTCACCAAATGTTTGGATTTCAGATCGAGATCGTCGGTCATGGTTTTATCCACATAATTATCTAGCATGATTCATTCGAAATTCACGTTCCCCCCAACGACATATTTTTTAGCCGCTGCATCTGCGAGATTTATCAGCTCGGGAAGATTGTAGAGCTTCTTATCATTCATGTTCAAAGGTTCCTCTCGAGGTTCGTATCTCCGAACGTAACGTTCGTCCAAGTTGGCAACATCGTAACCATCGCCAACTTCGAGCGTCTTCCTCTTCTCTTTGGGTCGATTTTCATTGTCACTTCTACCAAATTTATCGACTGGCATGTTGTTTTGAGGTTTTTTTGTTTTAAAAAAAGTATATTTCAAACGCAGTTTATTAAAAATGAATTATTTCACTTATTTTTTATTTTTTGTTTTTATTTGATTAAATTTTTTTAAATATTTTTTTTTTTACCTTTATATATACCATAAAAAAATCTCTCTCTAATGTAAATCATTGAGAATGTCTTGAAACTGATCTCCTTCCGACCATCTTTTGAGAACGTAGAGATACAGGTGACTGCAAAACACTCGATCTGGCGATTACACTCATTCCGTGTTGTAACAAACCATCGATTCATCAAAATAGTTCTTTATTTCTTTCAGGTGGCGAGATTCCATAGCTGTCGAAATAATAATTCTTCTTCTTCCCGTTCTTGAACCACGCCACTCAGTGAGTGCCTTCACCCGATAAATCGTCCAGATTTAAAATTCCGCATTCCGATTGTCAAGGTCTTCTCTTCAGCAAGGCATCTCTGGATAACACCCCTAGAAAATCTTTGATTTTCAAATCCTTCGCCGCATTCGACAGATCGATGTTGGATAGGGGTTCGTTAGGTAAGACGACACCTTCTACGGATATCTCTATTTTCTTATTCATAAATGTATATATTTTTTTTATTTATTTATTTTATTATAATTCACTAAAATGCCGTTATTTTTTTATATTTTTTTTCTTTTTCTTTTTTAAACTAACTCTCTCAATGTCTCTATCGACTTCCATAATCTTGAATCCATCTAATTCCTCTTGATTTTCTGAAATCCTATCGTCCTTAATCATATCTGGAATCCTATCTGGAATCCTATCATCCATAATCATATTCAAAATCCAATGTCCGAGTGCCAAAGTGCTTATTTATTGTCTAACACGAATCTCTTATCGTCGTCGGCCGTCAGTGAAATCTTGTTGACTATTTTGGTATACACGCCATGATTGTCGCTTCGAATCGATTTCATACTCTTATACACTGGACAACTTCCAAACAGACAAAATCTTTATACTCTTGGAAAGAGATGTTTTTCTTCACCACGCACGCTTTAACCCCTTTACACTTCTTGATCTCTTCACCTTCTAGATGATAAGCATACAGTTTGGGTCTCAAACCCACTAATTTGACGATTTGTTTACCGCCGCTCTCATCCTTAAATTTACCCAACACCTTCTTGTTGTTGTTCGATTGAATGTTGGATGAGTGATCAACGGGATAATTGCTTGTGTCAAACCATGCGGTCATGTCCGGAGATATATCTCGGTAAACGTCTTTCGTCTCTATCTCGTAAACTAAACTGTCTGTGTCGGTGAACAGTAGTTTAGCTTTCTCACCAAATTTCCGTTTGACGTAATCATAGTGAAACTCGTACATCAATCGCTTGCTGGTATCTAAGATGATCGGTCCGAGATAATAGGGTTTGTCGAACTTCAGGTTCGTCTTTTGCATGTGAATGGCCACTAGATTTTCGTCGAATATGGTTCGGTGTCTGTAATTGGGTTTCGCCACTAATTTTTTAGCTCTTTTCTCAGACGTGACGAGTCGAATGTCGGTTCTCTTCCTGATGTTTTCCATTGACTTACCGTACACGCAGTAGTTCATGAGTTTGAAGAAATCTTTTTTGAAATTGTTCTCAGCTCGAATTCTAAGATTCGTGTTGAGATTGATGTATTTTTTCATCTAAGGCTCTTCGTCAAATCAAATGACGCGATGTATGTTGACTAATTTCATCCCGTAGTCGACGTATTGTTTCAAATTCTCACTGTAGACGACATACTTATGTTTGTTAAATAAATTGGGAATTAGTTTTTCCTCTTCTCCTCGATTGGTTCCATTCATTCAGGAGCTAGCGGATAATCGTTGTGTAAATTGTGTAATTTTTCCGGATAGTTCAAATCGACTTCTAAAATGCAAGGATAATCTCTCCATTTTTGCATCTCTTCCGGTTCCGTCACCCATTTGAAATTTCCAATCGGTAAAGGACGACTCATGGCCCAACCGTATAGATTATTAGCGTCCCAATACTGTATGTATTTATTCGATCGTTCCAAATCGAAACCTTCTTTCATGTAGGGATTGTTGGCTTCAGAATATCTGTGAGAGATCATGAAGACGCCACCTCTCGCGGCCTTTTCGAACATGAGCAACATGTCCACGTCAGATAATAATTCCAGTTGGATTTCGGTGGTCTTAAACAGAGCGTCCACTGCCAGACCGGGTGCGGTGAAATACTAAGCCGGATCCAGATCGTAATTTCGACGACAGACGTCTCGAAAATTTTCGAACACGTCTGCCAGGAGCAGAACGTCAGTCTTCAGATAGAGATCGTGATAATCTCTCATGGTTTTCATATCGAATGATTTCCACACGTTTTTGGCGTGTTCGTAATTCTCGTCGGAAATGTCGGATTCGTATAATTTTGAATAAAAATCTTCTTTCGAAGGTAGTACGGTGTCGTCAAATCTCTTTAGATCGTTCATATAATCATAAGGATAGACTCCTTTCCTCAACATGACGTCTACTTGTTCTCCGGAGTGTTCGCTCATGATTTTAAATTTATCCTTGCTCATGTTATCGACTAATTTTTCCAGAGTGGTCGACATGAATTTAAAATTGTTGATGAAACTTACGTCTCTATGAATGGATTTCGTTTTTTCTTCCAACGTCTCTCTGTCGATTACTCTTTTCTTCTCCACGAGCTTCCATTTCGTGAAGGAAATGTATCTTTCTTCATTGTTCATGATGCAATTTAATTTTTCGTGGGAGGTGGCGAAATTTTTCACGAACAGATGACTTTTGTAGAAACCAGTTTTGAAAAAAAACAGCTTTTGAAAAAATAAAAAAATTTTTTAAAAAATCACCAGTTTTGAAAAAAAAATCACCGTTTTTGAAAAACAAACAGCTTTTGAAAATAAATTTACCACTTTTGAAAAACAAATTCTAACCACATTTGAAAAAAAAAATTACCACTTTTGAAATAAGTTGTCATTTTTTCAAAACTGGTTATCTTTTTCAAAACTGGTTATTTTTTTTCAAAAACTGGTTATTTTTTCAAAACTGGAAATTTTTTTATCAAAAGTGGTTATTTTTTTTCAAAACTGGAGAAAATTAATGGAAAATAGTTCTTTTTTAGTTTCAAACTTTTTACCAATCTTCAGCCTTCAAAACTGGATGTCTCCTGGTGCCGACTTGAATCTGTCTGACTTGTGCAGGATGCTGGGTGTCGACTATACAGCTGACAGAAGATATCTGCATTGTTTTGAACGACATCGAAGAATCGCCACCTCTTCTAATACTAACTCGTTAAAACAAGAGCAACACGAAGCGTGGCATATGCCCCCTCCCAAAATGCCAAGTGTATCAAACGCTAAATTTATAGAAGTAGCTGTAACCTAAAAAGAACTAGAGGGGGCTGCCAAGGGTGGCTAATTCTCCCGAATTAATTCCTTGATACTGTAATGCCTCGATACTGTAATGCTGTGATACTATAACTAATAATACGGTCTAGCAGAATTTTAAACCTCTTACTTGGCAAAAAATCAGTAATTTGACTTTGAGGTCAAAGGTCAGTGTTATATGTGGGTCATGATGATACGCGACACATAATCTCATGGTGATACACCCACATGCCAAATACCATAAGCCTAGGTCAAAAGATAAAACAGTTCTGAACCGCACATGAATTCCGTCTACAGACGGACGGACAGACGGAATTGGGTTTATGTGTTTAAATTTATGTGTTTATTCTAAAAAAAACATGTCCAAATAGTCAAAAAAGTGATTTTTAGGAAATTTTTTGGGTGGTAGTTAACCATAACCCCACCCTACTACTGACTGACCCCAACCCCTACCCCTCCTCCCTAACCCTACCCCCCCCCCCCCCGGATCATAAATTTGCACTATGTGACCAAAGGTGAAAAAAGACTCGTAACCCCCACCTGTACTTGAAAATAAGCCACATAAGCCAAAAATAGCCACATAAACCGAAAAACAGCCGGGGCAGACATAAACCCCTTCCGTACTTACAACTAAACACTTAAACCCATTTCGTTAGCTCGGACGTACTGACTGACAGATAGACGACGCCACGACTACATTCCCCCGAAATTAGTTTTCGGGGAAATAATTATTTAAATCCAACATTGATGACAGCAAATATGTTGGACGGACACATTTTGCAATCATCTCTTAAGTTAAACAAGGGCAAATAACTACGTAAATGTTTATGCGAAGATGTTAATTCTGTTTCAGGATCCGTTCTCCCATATTGAGGTATAAGCATGGCAAACATTATTTGATTTCAACAATTAATGACTATGTGACCAAAGGTGAAAAAAGACTCGTAACCCCCACATGTACTTGAAAATAAGTCACATAAGCCAAAAATAGCCACATAAACCGAAAAACAGCCGGGACAGACATAAACCCCTTCCGTACTTACAAGTAAACACTTAAACCCATTTCGTTAGCTCGGACGTACTGACTGACAGATAGACGACGCCACGACTACATTCCCCCGAAATTATTTTTCGGGGAAATAATTATTTAAATCCAACATATGATGACAGCAAATATGTTGGACGGACACATTTTGCAATCATCTCCTAAGTTAAACAAGGGCAAATAACTATGTAAATGTTTATGCGAATATGTTAATTCTGTTTCAGGATCCGTTCCCCCATATTGAGGTATATATATAAGCATGGCAAACATTATTTGATTTCAACAAATAATGACAGTGCCACAGCAGCAAATATGTTGGACGGACACATTTTTCAATAATAATCCCCTAAGTTAAACAAGGGCAAATAATTCAGTAAATCCTTCGGCAAAATTATTAATTCTGCTGTAGGATCCGTTCCCCCATGTTGAGGTACAAGCATAGCAAAATTTATTTGAATCCGACAAATAATGTCAGTGCTGGAGCGGCATATATGTTGGACAGACACATTTGTGTAACGAACATACGTAACGTAAACAACGTAGCTAACTTGTTTGAACAAGTTACTTATGTAGTTTAAACAAGGTAGCAACTTGTTTATTCAAATTAGCTGACTTGTTCAATAAAGTTACTAACTTGTTCAAAGAAATTAACTAACTGACCAATCACAGATACCAGTTTATTATTTTAGCTTTCCCATTCGTTATTACTCTATTCACAATTGATAGAGCAAAGATGGGAGTGTTTGGGCATCGTGTCCACGTATTGCTAGCCGGTGATAACAGCAGGATTCCATGGAAAACACAAACTAAGTATAATAGGTGCCTGGGCTATCATTAGCGTGGGTTTCGTTTGGAGGAATTATGTGCCTGTACGACAAAGATTATGTGACACTGTTACACTAATCGCGAATGGCCAGTGCATGTCCAAAAACCGACTTGACACCCAACTGTACACATGAGCTCCATAACGTCCACATTCCAGACTTTTCCTTGAGAAGTACAGAGGCTATAATTTGGGCGCCTGGGGCACTCCAAAAAACTGAAAATACTTTTCTACAAACCTGACTAAGTGATATGTAGAGCTACGCGCTATCCAACCCCATTGAGTGCTATCAACGATAAGGGTCTGTGAAAGGTTAGGGTTATTTTGGTGTCATCGTTGGGTCGTAGTTTGATATTTTCAATTGAGCTTCAACAACAGTTTCAACAAATGAGTCATATCATGTCGGGCAATTTTGCGGAGGTAGGATGAGCCGAACAAACAGGAAAGATCAGCCCAGTGGCAGCAAAGAAGTTAACTAACTTTACTAGCCCGAAAAAGCATGCCGCTTATCAGTGGTTGAAGACGAGTACGCCATCTACGTGTTGTACCACTCATTACCCAACGTCACTGTAACCCAGCCTGGGCAGTTGAGTATCTCACCGAAGGACGCAATGCAGATGACGAATCGCAGGATCAAACCGTTCCTTAATGGTATTTATTTTGTTATTGGTGTTCAAGGTCACATTTCTGCATACTGACTGATCGTGACCACCACGTGGAGATAAAGTCAAGGTTAGTCAACCGATTATACTCAGGTTGTTCATTTTAGAGGACTTCCACCCCAAGTAACCTTGTTTTAAAATGCTAGCAACTTTTTATGCCCCCGACTGATCTAGTCGGGGAGAGTGGGGGGGGGGGGGGGCATCTAATGGAGAGTTTCGTCCGTTCGTTCGTACGTTACGTATGTTCGTTACACAAATGTGTCTGTCCAACATATATGCCGCTCCAGCATTGTCATTATTTGCCGGATTCAAATAAATTTTGCTGTGCTTGTACCTCAACATGGGGGAACGGATCCTACAGCAGAATTAATAATTTTGCCGAAGGATTTACTGTGTGATTTGCCTTTGTTTAACTTAGGGGATTATTATTGAAAAATGTGTCCGTCCAACATATTTGCTGCTGTGGCACTGTCATTATTTGTTGAAATCAAATAATGTTTGCCATGCTTATACCTCAATATGGGGGAACGGATCCTGTAATAGAATTAACATCTTCGCATAAACATTTACATAGTTATTTGCCCTTGTTTAACTTAGGAGATGATTGCAAAATGTGTCCGTCCAACATATTTGCTGTCATCATATGTTGGATTTAAATAATTATTTCCACGAAAAATAATTTCGGGGGAATGTGGTCGTGGCGTCATCTATCTGTCAGTCAGTATGTCCGAGCTGACGAAATGGGTTTAAGTGTTTAGTCGAAAGTATGGAAGGGGTTTATGTCTGCCCCGGTTGTTTTTCAGTTTATGTGGCTATTTTTTGCTCATGTGACTTATTTTGAAGTATAGGTAGGAGTTATGTGTCTTTTTTCACCTTTAGTCACATAGTGCAAATTTATGATCGGGGGGGGGAGGAGGGAGGGAGGGGAGGGGGGTAGGGATTAGGGTCAGTAGTAGGGTAGGGTTAGGGTTAGCTACCACCCGAAAAATTTCCTAAAAATCACTTTTTTGACTATTTGGACATGTTTTTTAGAATAAACACATAAATTTAAACACATAAACCCAATTCCGACTGTCTGTCCGTCTGTAGACGGAATTCGTGTCCGGCTCAGAACTGTTGTATCTTTTGACCTAGGCTTATGGTATTTGGCATGTGGGTGTATCACCATGAGATTGTGTGTCGCGTATCATCATGACCCACATATAACTCTGACCTTTGACCTCAAGGTCAAATTACTTATTTTTTGCCAAGTAAGAGGTTTAAAATTCTGCTAGACCGTATTATTAGTTATAGTATCACAGCATTACAGTATCGAGGCATTACAGTATCAAGGAATTAATGCGGGAGAATTAGCCACCCTTGGCGGCCCCCTCTAGTTCTTTTTAGGTTACAGCTATTTCTATAAATTTGGCGTTTGATACACTTGGCATTTTGGGAGGGGGCATATGCCACGCTTCGCGTTGCTCTTGTTTTAACGAGTTACTATTAGAAGGGGTGGCGATTCTTCGATGTCGTACAAAACAATGCAAACATCTTCTGTCAACTGTTTTCTCGACACATCCTGCACAGGTCAGACAGATTCAAGTCGGCACCAGGCGACATCCGGTTTTGAAGGCTGAAGATTGGTAAAAAGTTTGAAACTAAAAAAGAACTATTTTCCATTAATTTTCTCCAGTTTTGAAAAAAAAATAACCATTTTTGATAAAAAGAATTTCCAGTTTTGAAAAAATAACCAGTTTTGAAACAAAATAACCACTTTTGATAAAAAAAAATTCCAGTTTTGAAAAAATAACCAGTTTTGAAAAAAAAATAACCAGTTTTGAAAAAAATAACCAGTTTTGAAAAAACGACAATTTATTTCAAAAGTGGTAATTTTTTTTTCAAATGTGGTTAGAATTAGTTTTTCAAAAGTGGTAAATTTATTTTCAAAAGCTGGGTTTTTTTTCAAAAACGGTGATTTTTTTTTCAAAAGTGGTGATTTTTAAAAAATTTTTTTTATTTTTTCAAAAGCTGTTTTTTTTCAAAACTGGTTTCTACAACTGTCGTAACCCGAGAGATTGTGAAATATCACCGGATAGAAAATGGCGTCTCGATATTTTAAATTACACTTGCTGTGAGCCGGACCGTGATACAGACCTGTGTAATGATCGTGGTCTCTGACCTTCTTATTTTCCTCTGAATTCTCGTCGAACGATTGTCTGCATATGTGACATTCGATGGCTCTGTTATTTTCGTCCTGCTGCTCTCGCGTGATGATCATTTTCGCCAGAGTTTTGAATTTGTCGTATAAAATTAGAATTTTCGATTCTAACTCTTCCACGAACCTTTGAGCCATGTCGTCATCTTCACACCTTTTCGGGTAGGTGAAGGGACCCATGTCGTGCTGCGAGTCGAAAGCACATTTCACGTAAATGCAATAGCCCGAAGGCGTGTGTTTTTGATATCTTTCGACGTAACTTCGAAAAGTGTTGGGTTGGCAGGAACTCATTTTCACGGTGAAGCAATTGAAATCGGCGTACACGACGAATGGTACTTTTAACCTTCTATTGTGATTTTGAAAGTTCACGATGGTTTTGGGTTTAGGCATTTTGACGGCAACACCTTGATTTTCGTTGCAATATTCCTGATGTTTCGCTAATGATTTTTCGCTGCGAAACGCATTCATGCAGTTGCAACATAAACATGTCTTATGTTCATGTTTATTATTTTGTCTCGACAGTAAACGTCTCGAATCTTTAACCCAACAATAATGACGATTGTCACCATTCGAAATCAATAATAAAATAATCGTCTTTTCTCATTCGAGATATGAAGTCTGTCTGAGAGGATAGATCATTCGTTTCTCATCGTCGTATCCCAAGACGTTCACCGCTACGGTGGGATTTTGAACCTCGAAACGTTTGATGTGTTTTAACTGCATGGGAAAAGTCACTCCGGTCCAATCAAGATTTTTAGAAGTCTCTTCGTAACGAGAAACTCTATTGGTGTGCATTTTGATGGGGTATAAAGTGGAGGTGACTGTCCATTTAAAACACTGATCATCTTTATTTCTCACAGTGATCACAGCTCTTTTTTAGCTAAGAAATATGGTAATTCCACGTAGGAAGACGCTTTCAAAGAATGGTTTTTAGTTATATGAATTTCGAGTTTCAACACCTCATCGAACGTCCAATTACTACCTTCATGTTGATAAACTGATGATCTGAAATATGCATTTTTCATGATGCTCTCGCCAGAATTCACGTCGATTTTATTCATCACGCAATGGAGTATCATCTTAATTTTTAGTCCCACGTTCATGCGTTCGCGAAACAAATCCAATACCTTTTTCTTCAGCCGTTCCATGAACAATTTCGGATCGACTTTCTAGAACGAGGGAACCACGTCAAAAGTTTTAAAAACGACTTTGATCGCACTCTCCCATTCTACGGGATTCGATTGGAATGCTTCCATGATGACTCGTATTAAAATTTTCTTCTCCTTTCCCTTCGTCGATTGCTCATCGAATTTCGTTCGATATATCTTGTTTGTCTTGATTCTGAACTGCATCACTCGTTTTCGTTTTAGTTTTTTTTTCTTTTGAAACTTGAAGTTCTTTGATGGCTTTTCGTTTAGTCGTCTTCTTATTTTTCACAACCGAAACTTTTTTTTTTTTTCGACGTCGGCATTTCAATTCCTTTTACTACCTTTTTCTTCTCATTTTTCACAACCGAAGCATTTTTTGACGTCGTTGCTATCGACATTTCGTTTGCCTTTTCATAGAGCCAACTACGGAACTCCTCACACATGATCTTTCTAATTTCATCACACTCTACGTTTCATTTTCTATCATCAGGCGTTACTGTCATCGGCTTATTTTTTTTAGCAATTTTGAGTCTGTTTAAGTTTGTTCACTTTCGATCTTTCAATTTTTTTTCTTTCCATCGTCTCACAAACGATACTCCTGTATGACTTCAATTTTTTTTGATTTGGTTCTATGATTTCTGAATTTGGAATGTTTAATTCTTTACAAATCTCGTTTTACTGAGGTACAGGTTTCTCATATAAATTTTCCATTTTTTTATTTGTTTGCTTCATTTGTAAGAATATATTTTTATTTTTTTTGAATTTTGTATTTAAATAATAATTTGTTAAAAAGTTTTAAAATAGTTTTTATATATATGTTTTAATTCCCTCCAAAAATTTTTTTGGATGAAATTAATTAATTTTTTTATGTTCCTTAACGTGAGAAAAATTGAAATAATATGAGAAAAAAAGGACGTTAAAATTTAAACTATTATTTATATGAAGAGAAAAAAACACTTTTACAAAAAAATTTTTTTTCACATTAAAGAAAATTAAAAACTTTTTTATATATATATATAGAGAGTAAAAAAAACCAAACTTTTTAAACAAATTATTTAAACACAAAATTCAAAAATATATATTATTTGCAATAATTCATAAAACAAAAAAACAAATAATCGATCATGACAACAACACCTAAAAGATGCGAATTGAAATTGAAACAAGTCAAAACGTGTAAGAAATTCGGTTGTAAAATCTATAGATTACAATGACACAACGCCATCGAATTGAACGAGGTCGAGATGAAGGGCTTACAGTACAAATATGACAAATATAGCATGCCTTTGAAATTGGACGAAGCCACACTCGATTTGTTTTATGAGTACCAAAGCAATCTACAGAACATCGTCTCCAAAGACAGAGAATTCGACAAGGACGATTTGTCATTTCCCTACAGAAGTTACATATATCCAAAAATCTCTCTCAAACTCGTGAACAAATCAGGTGGTGAGAGCGCATTCACCGATGTAAAAAAACTTGCAAAAGTAAAGATAAACATTCAACACATTTTTGAAAAAGGAGAAGACACGACCGTCAACATGCTAATAACGGACTTGGAAATATAAAACAATAGAGAGACTGATTTTTAGCGAAGAAGAAGGAAAAAAAAGTAATAAGATCTAGAGAGGTTGAACATCTCTAGATCTCATTACTTTTTTTTGTTTGTTTGTTTTTTTTTGTTTTCCTTCTTCTTCTTCTTCTTCTTCTTCTTCTTCTTCTTATCTTCTTCTTCTTCTTCTTCTTCTTCTTCTTCTTCTTCTTTTCTTCTTCTTCTTCTTCTTCTTCTTCTTCTTCTTCTTCTTCTTCTTCTTCTTCACTATTGCCCATATATATTATTCTCAAATTTCGGAGTCGATTCTTCTTTTCTTTTTTTGTGATATATTACGTTTTTATAACAACACATTTGTTTATCTATATCATAATTGTGAACGAATGTGGTGCATCTCTTGGTAACACTTACATCATTACCATTCTCTTCAGAAGGTAGTGGTGGCAGTGGAAAACATCTCATTCTTTTAAATTTCAACCATCTATCCCAATCTCTTTTAAACTCTTTTTTCAGTTCTTTCCTAAGATATCCATCATTAGCGTCCAATTGTTTTTCCACATCTTTTTCCCACACTATTCTGCAATATTCATCATTAGCGTCTAATTGTTTTTCCACATCTTTTTTGCACTCTATCCCGTGATATTCATCATTTTCGTCTAATTGTTTTCCCACATCTTTTCCCCACTCTATCCCGTGATATTCATCATTATCGTTAAAAAAAAGCCTACCTTTTTATCCATTTTATATTATTTTTTTATACTTTCTATGATTTATATTTTTATATTTTATATAATTATATAATTTTTTTTTATACATTATAATAACATACTCAAAATTGATATATTCTTAAACAGCGAATTCTCACAAAACAGCAAACCCTCACCATATTGCTCAACGTTCTGTCCACTCTTCAGCTAGAGACCGTTTTCCACTGAAAAAGTTGCCACCTCTAATGGGTTCCAGATACAATCCTTCACCGTTGTCATCTATGTGGATGCAACACACAGCTCCTCCCTTCTTCAAAAACAGTCCGCTGCCACCCATTAATTTCTCAACTGCCGAACTCGCGAGTCCCAAGAGAGCTCCCATGCTGAGAGTCTGCCCGAGAAAGGGCAATGCTTTTGTGTCAAAGGGCAATGCTTTTGCGGCGATTCCTGCCAATAGCAGTATGAAACCGCCTTTCATTTTCAAATTGTATTTCAATTGAGCGGGACTCAATCTCACCTTCAACCCTCTTCCATCACCAATCGCTTTCTCCATCCGTTTGATTTGAGTTCTGGTCCAGGCGATTCGATCGTCAGACCTTCGTGAGTGAATTTGAATCTCACGGGCTCACTTCGAGTTAACACTCTCTCAAGTCTCTTCCTCTGTCCTTTGGATATGTTCACGTTTTTAACCACGTATTCAGTCATATTTCTTTTTTTAAAATATATTTTGTTCAATTGTTTTTTTTTTGTTTTAATGATAATTATATATATTAAATAATTTTTGTAAAATTAATATTGCATTTATTTTATTTTCTTATTTATATATATACACAATATTTTTTTTTTTTTTTTGCTTTTTTATATTTCTCTTATGTGAAATCGTATCGTCACCCTCTCTCCACAAAGATCTAACAGTTCACCATTTTGATCCGTCAACGTGGTTTTGAGACTATACAACGTGTCTTAAATCACGGTTAGATAAACTAAATTTCGAGGTCGTTCCACGATTTTATAACCCGGCGACACGTTTGGAAAGAAGGAATAGATTGTCAGTTGAGTACTACCATTCACGTAGCTTCCAGCAATCACGTTCACCAGAATGCTATTGACTGCGAGAATGTCAACCGTATTTTCAGATGCCACGTGGCCTCGATACATCTTTCGATCGAATCCTAGCATCTTGCCTATAGAATCATCCGTGTTGAAATCCACTTTAAAATTATCTTCCAAATCCAATATCGTCTATAGGGTATTAGGGTTGGGAGCGAGTCTGATCTTGTTGCTTCCTTTTCCATCCGTCTTCATTTGCGTCTGAATGTAATTGTTCAAATCGTCTATGTCGTAACTTCGTTTGGGAATTCGAATCTCCAACCAATCCACTCTGTCGGAATACTTGAATTAGTTATTCTTTTCGGTGGCGTTGGGAAAGGAATAATAAGTCTCCAGATTCACCAACGCCATCTCGTATCTTTTCTCTCTATTCAATTCGATGGAAGGTTCGAATTTCGTCGCGATTCGAGTCGAATCGCCACTCACCACGATTTGAATGGATTGTTTTGCAGCCGTATTCTCGACTACCCGTTCTAACAATTCTCCTTGTTCGAACATTATATTTTTAATTTTTATTTTATTTTTCAAAACTAAATTATCTATTTTATTATCATCAGAAACATAAAACTTGTCGAATCCGCTCCGATGTTTTCCGCGATTGAATTCGCTAGTCAAATCGATCACAAAGAAATTGTAAAGTCCTCCATCCCAAACCCTCTTGCAGAATCTCCTGAATTCTGCCATGCTCATGTTGATTGCGACGTGATCACCGTAGATGTGATTGAGATTCTTGAGATCCTGGCGAATGAAACACAGTAAATTAGCGTTCTCCCTTATCGTCTGTCTGGGCAGTTGAAAATACTTCTGCGACAAGTAGAAACAGCCCACGTTGCTATGACGACCCCTAACGTAATACGATTCGCATCGGTTCTGTCTCTCCAAAAGCAGATCATCGAAAATCATGAGATTCTTATCTTCCGATTTCAATTCTCTAGGATCCGGAACGTCGCCAGCGTTCTCATAAAATCGACACTCGACATTCAAAGACGCATTTCTCTTCATCAATTCCATCGCTGCACTGTCCAAAATGGTCGAAAGAGAAGCTTCACTTTTGTCGAATTCCTCCCAACTGTCAAAGATTCTGGCTATGACGTCCTTGGGCAATCTACGATCCATGCACTCTCCAAGCAATCTGTATTTGGGTTGAAACAAACTCTTGCCAAACACGAATAATCTGTCATTATCCAACCAGTCGGGTTGCGACAACAGATTCATCAACAGATTGGTCTTTCCACAATTCGATTTTCCCACTATCAAGCCTCTTACGCTTTTGGGAAAGAACTCGTTATTCGACCTCTTGGTCGCGACGTCGTTCCAAGACATATCTTTAATGTTCATCTTTTTTATTTTTTTGTTATTTTTAGATTTTCAAACACAATTTTTATGTTTTTTCAAACTCATTTTTTATAATATTATTATTTATTTATATTACACCGTCGCGAGTTCTCTTCAATCCAGATCCATTCTTCATTTTAGCTAAATCTTGTATGGGTACCACAGCATCCTTAAAATCTTTCCAACTTTTCGGCGATCGCTCTAACGTAGTTCGCTTCGCCGGCGGACTGATCAACTTGTCGATCAATGCGTTGGCTGCTCTCTTGCCATCCACAGAAGCGATCCTACCACTTGCTTCGGAAGCGGCTTTCTTACCAGCATCCAAACCTGTCTTCTTACCGACCGCAAACGCGGTTGATGCGAGTTTTCTACCTGCGTTGCTCGTGAACGCTCGCATTATAGAATCAACGATGCCAGAACCGCCTTGAATGTAAGTTCTAACGTATCCCCTGTTAGTCTAGGGGCAGAGTCAATATATGTGACACCCCCTAAACATTTTTGTTAAAAGCAGGAAACATCGTGGATCCTATTGCCCTATATGTACTGAGTCAGGCTAGGTATGTTTCCACCTTGGCTTTTTTACTTTAGTGACAATATGGCCGCCAAATCCAAGATGGCCGCCAAAATATATAATTAAAATATTAAAATTCAATAACAAATCAACTACTAAATATTTGGAGTTGGTATATCGCATGTTGTGAAGTAATTATTTATACTAATTTTTGGTGTACAAATCATAGTTGTACAAATTCAATATGGACGCTATAATCCAAGATGGCCGCCAAATTAAATATTTTAAATTTTAAAAATCGATAATAAATCTACTGTTCAACACAAGAATTAGTATTATAAATAATTAGTTAACAATATGTAATATACCAACTCTAAATGTTTAAATCGTTGTTGTAAATTTCAATATGGCGGCTATAATCCAAGATGGCCGCCAAATTAAATGTTTTAAATATTAATATTCAATAATAAATCTACTATTATTTAACATTTAGAGTTGGTATTTTGAAAGTTGTAGTAATGTATACTAATTTGTCGTGTACACAACATAATTTGTTAAATTCAATATGACCGCTGTAATCCAAGATAGCCACCAAATTAATTGTATTAAGATATTCACTGGTGGTCTTTAATCTATTATTCACAGCATAGTGTTGAGGCAGGCGATGATCACCATTTGCCGAACACCTGATCTCATCTCTGATATTTTCTCAATTTATTTTATAGTGAAATTGTTTTTACGTGGATTGTTCTTGTGGGGGTGTAATTAAAAGTAACGATTAAGATATTTTTTAAACTTTAATTACTTCACAACATGCAATATACCAACTCCAAATATTTAGTAGTTGATTTGTAATTGAATTTTAATATTTTAATTATATATTTTGGCGGCCATCTTGGATTTGGCGGCCATATTGTCACTAAAGTGAAAAAGCCAAGGTGGAAACATACCTAGCCTGACTCAGTTTAGCTGTTATGTGCTTCTTCAAACATTAGTCATCTCGATCATTCAGAGGGTTTTTACACCAAAATGTTTCACATCTGCAGGCCCCTGAACAACAGAGCCGGTTTTTTACACAAGCACAGCGACGTGTTCCACACTGATCACATGATTCTTTGCATTTACACACTTTTACAATAACATTTGCTCTATTGCAAGGTTCCATTGTCATAAATATAGGAATTAAATTCCTATCTTTAACTTCCCAACCACTAACCAGAGGTGATGGTAAGTTTTGCTGAGGATCGAAACACATATGCCATACCAATGCCCGATAATTGGCGCGTTTAATGTGAAGAATTAGAGCGTCTCTTGTTGGTGGTAACCTGTCAACATTAGACTTGTATTGACGAAACATATGACACCGGAGTTGATGAACAGATTTAACTTTTGTAGATGGTTGATACATTTTACAAACAAACTGCTCTACATTTGATAACACAGCTTAACTGACAATATCATTAATTCCTAAATTGCTAAGTAGCTTGGAATTTTCCTTGAACACTTTCTATGGACTTTTTACTTATGCCAGTAAACTGGCTTGTTGAATCACAACCTGTCAGTGCATGAAACGCTAACAAACTTGAATGCATTTCTTCTGACATTTCTATTTTATGAACCCCTATGAATTTGGGTTTTTTGTTTGTTCCAGCATTCATCCAAACCTCCTTGCTTAATTGTGTAATAAAAACCAAGAGCATTACAAAAACATCTGTATCTCTACAAAGGATTATTGTCTGATCATGACCCAATTCTTCTGCTTCTTTGGCATGTAGTAAAATTCTTGTGTCTGCCTCTTCATGATTTGCATAAAGATTCGATAAATCACGACCGGTACTTGAGAATGCAACACTGGGATCCTCAAATCCACCACTAAGCACTAACTCCTTCTTATCTGGTACTTCCATCTTGCTCAACTCAGACGATAAAAAAGTACCCAGGTCAACTTTATTTTCACCCATACTTATACAACTTTTCCAATTTTCAGGCAACTTTCCATCTCTATTCTGAATTATTCGTCGAATTGGTTTATTCTTTCCAGTCCTCTTCTTTCTAGTCCCCGATTTAATTGAATGTTCAAGATATCGATCAAACAGAACATCTACTCTATCACTATTCCTAAAATAATACCTTACGCTTGCTCCAAAACAATCCGCTAAGTCACCAAAAGTTTGAGCATTCTGTGGTTTTCCAATGCTGTTAACTAATGCCATACCATCTATCAAAGTGCAAATCCTAACTCCTTTTTCTGGAGCATTTTTCTGGATGGCTTCATTGGCGAGTATCTCCAACAGTTGAGATTTGTTAGTTGGTCGTAAACTACCCGATGTTGTTACTAAGGATAGGGGTACATCATGGACTTCTTTCTGCCGCATATCATTTATATCAATATCTCTCCCTGCTTCCATTGACACAATAACTCTCCTAAATAGTTCCCTGTCTGATTTAAAATTCTTTCTCTCTGCACTCGATCGTACACTCTCTTTGTATAAGTTAGCCATTGTTTTTGAGTTTTTCTTTTTCAGAGTATCATGAAAAACTATCTGTCTTTCTTCCAGTCTTTCTTTAACAAACTCGTTTAGCTTTACTTTTCCATTTTCTTCTGCATTCATTAGGTCGCTCTTAATATCATCAGTTGCTACATCCCCTGTTTTCAAACCTATTAACTCATCTCTATATGGTTGATAAAACACTTGATACCTTTCTAACTGTTCATGAATCTTAAGTACATCTTCATTATCACGTTTTATTCTCTCTGCACCACATTCTTTATGGACGACTTCATCATCTTCGTCATCGTGAACTAGTCCGAACATTCTTCGAGTTTCTTCCGATATCCGTGTCCTTTCGTTATATGTTAGACACCATCTGTTTAATGCAGACTCAACTCTGGTAATACCAACTAAACCTCCAGACACCTTTCCTGTTTTGTTGCAATGCTCTAATGCCTGGTCATCTGGAATCTGATTAAACCTTACATCTCTTTCTTTCACTACGAATTCCCCCTTTCACAAACTCTGACAATACTTCAGGTGCTGTATCCTTCAACTGTTGCATATCGGCAAGAAACACTGCACACCACCGTGTGTAATGAGTGTAATCATACACCGCAAACCATGGAAGCATTTGACATACAGCAGAGAAGTAAAGGTCCCAGTTTCCATCTTTTGGGGCACGAATGAAGCAAAGAACAATAGAAACCAAATCCATATACTGCCTCCACAATCTCACTCCTGGATTTTCTTTCATATTTTCATCAAACAATTTCAGAACTCCGCTGATTTTCTCACATTCAGTCGTTAACTTTACCAATTGTTCACATAATTCATCATTGTTGTCATCTGTTACAGCTTCTTCAATTTCACTTCTCAATTTCTCGATATTATCAATATCTATATCAATCATTATCCTCTGCGCAGGACATAACCTTTGGCCAAAGCGCAATCCAGAGTGCCTCAAACATAAGTTTATGAGCTCGGAAAACCCTATTCCAACCCTTTCCTTTCAGAATATTACCAGCTGTGGTATCACCATACACTCCACTTTCCGCTAGTATATCTTTTAACCAAGTGTCCTCCATGTGTTTTCCAATAGTCTTGGCAAAGTTAAGTTGGATATGAAAACCACCCATCATTACTACCAGGTTCTTACAGTGATCTGGTCTTGACCATTGTAACATTTTGGCTTTGCAATACAACTGTTCATCAAAGGTGATGACTGTATACTTCTGGCCTAGTTTGTCACTCATTGCCAAACAATTGTTAATTACTGTCCAAATTGTGTCGAATTCATGGGCTGGTGATTTAATTGTAGGCATATTTCCTATTGCAGTTGTTTGAGGATGCAGAACAGATGATTTCTGATTAAAACCACTCCATCCAGGAATTACTTGTGATACACTGTTATGTTCACGCATTAAAAACCAAGCTAAGTCTTGAGCAGATGTTTTCTCATTTATAGCACAATTAGTTGCGAACATTTCTTCTTTAACAGGTTCAATGAATACAGGCTCACGTTTTTCACAACCTACTGAAGCATCTGATAGTGCCATGAAGTCGACTGGAACTTTCAACGATTTCTCAGAACCTCGTACTAATGGAATATATGTTTTATCCCCATTTGCTTCTTTTCGTCGGAATGCTGCTGTTTGTGAGGCATGGAATGTACCTGTACCATCTAATGTCTCTTCATTTATATCAATATTATCATTGGCATATCTGATATATCCTGGTAATCTTGCTGCAATAAAATTAGATGGAATTAAAATGTTTCCATTGTTCATATACTGTTTCAAAATTGTACAAGCTATCGACGTATCTAACCAGAGAACTGATTCATAACTAATAGAATGACCAGCTGCATATAACAATTCAACCAAATCTTTGGATCTTGTGGCTTGATGGATTGTTAATCCAACTCCAACATGCTTCGGCATCTCTACTTTACCACCAGTGACCAAATACACTATATCCTGAGCAATACTCAATATTCTCATATGCTTTCTACCACCAATATCCGATTCCATATCAATACTATCAGAACATAGTAATTGCAGAAACAAATAGAGAGATTCGGGCACAATATTTTCTGCATCTTGGGTATCCACTCTCCCAGCAAACTTAGTGTGTACCGTGTTTTTAATATCAGCTCTCACTTTTACAGAAACCCTGAACAACCAACTCAACAGTTCATTATCCAAATTTGCAGGGTCGAAAGAGGCAGGCTCAATTAAAAACTCATTTGTTACACTTTCATCGGATATCAAGTCTGAAGCTGCTCTTTTTAAGGACCTTCCCAGAAATTTCTTTTGGAAATATTAGTAACGACTCCTGTGTATCAAGTGGCTGAACAAATTCTACATTGGTCTCTCCAAGTTGTTTCGTAATGGTTGTTTTGAATCTATTGCTTCTGTATATACCAGGATCTAGATCATATTCTGAAAGCAATTTTGCGTAACGAACCCAAAACAGAGGATAGTGAATAAATTTCTCCTCTGGCCAGCCCAAGTTTTAATTCATCCACAACATTATTCAGACACATATACTTAGCATGTTGTTCATCTCCTTCAACACTTCTACTGCGTTCGCCATACTTTCGGATAAACTGAACATAGCATTTTAAATGATATTTTCCTTCAGCAGCAATTAAATCACTTACACCAGCTAATTGAGAACTCAGTTTATAATCAAACTGTGCAAGATGTAATATTTTTTCAGAGACGCCTAAAACCATCACATTATGAAGTTTAATACCAGATATTTCAGTTTGACAAAATAAACACTGATTCCAATTCACGGGTGGTGTAGAACTACGTCTGTGGTGTTCATGATGCTTTGTGGCACTATCTTCATCGTGGTCATTTTTACTTTTCTGAAATCGTTTTTGAAGTCGTTTTATATGAGCAGAGTTTGTGAAACAAGAATAGCATGATGCGTGCCATTTAACTTCTGAAACATGCTGCTGAAGATCAATCTTTTCTAAACGATCAATAACATCTGTAGAATCAACATCATGATATTTTGCTCGCTCCTAATCGGATTCTTGTATGTGTTGAATACCAACAGCGGTTCCTTGTCGCACACCTGGACTTTTCTTACCCAAACTGTCATTTCTTTGGCAAATCCAGCATAAAGAAAAATCAATTGCAGTGTCTCTTCCACGTCTTCCAAATGATGCTAATCCAACTGTATCCATTTTACATCTTTAGTCTGAAAGTAGAAAAAATAAGTCAAATAAGATAGTGTTGATGTTATCGACTTACAATAATGCCCATATCACTGATTTGCGTTTTTGGTGCCTCATGAAAAGACCATTGGTGCAGCTAATAAGAATGGTTAACATGGATCAGGAAATAAAACACGATTTGACAATTCTTAGTTTTGGTTTTGTCTGTATATTGTACATGTATATCGAGGGTAATCTACGTTATCTTTTCTGCCTTTTGTGATTGGATTTTACAATTAAATATAGATACAGCAAATATAAGTATATTCAGATTTGATTCCTTATATCACAAAACATATATTAATAACATTCTAAAAAAATTAAAAGTCTTTTATATCTTTTATAGTATTTCGCAATAGATTTTGCATACATTTTAAGGTCGGCCATCTTGAATTTAGCGGCCATATTGGATTTTACAATTATGTTATGCATACTAAAAATTCGTAAAAATGTTAAATTACAAATTTGCAAAACCTTAAATAATTATTTTGCATGCCTGATTTTTTATTAAATTGTTAATAGTTTAGCTATTAAATTTGGTGGCCATCATGGATTTGGCGGCCATATTTCCACTAAAAGCAAAAAACTGAGGTGGAAACATACCTGGCCTCATTCGGCACACTTGGGTGAATACTTTCCACTATGTTTCCTGCTTTTAACAAAAATGTTTAGGGGGGTCAATAAAACTACCACTATTTGAGATCTGCTCCTAGACTAGAAGAATTGTATCCGTCAAAAGGGTTTATTCATATCTCCGAAACAATATCATGAGTCAATTAAAACTCAATTTACCTCTTAAAAACCTAACTAAGTGGAACGCAATTTTACCGTTTGATATATTGAATGGAAAATCTTTCATTTACACCAGAACAAAAAATGAAACGATTTGCGAAGATTTCATAGAGTCAATTAAAACTCAAATTTTACCACTTAAAACTATCTAAGTGGAACGCAATTTTATAGTTTGATTTATTGTATGAAAAACCTTTCATTTACATCAAGAACAAGAATAAACGATTTGCGAAGATTTCATAGAGTCAATTAAAACTCAAATTTTACCACTTAAAACTATCTAAGTGGAACGCAATTTTATAGTTTGATTTATTGTATGAAAAACCTTTCATTTACATCAAGAACAAGAATAAACGATTTGCGAAGATTTCATAGAGTCAATTAAAACTCAAATTTTACCACTTAAAACTATCTAAGTGGAACACAATTTTATAGTTTGATTTATTGAATGAAAAACCTTTCATTTACATCAAGAACAAGAATAAACGATTTAGCGAAGATTTAAACATTTTCATCAGTTCTCGATCGCTAACAGCGATGACAAACGTGGACGGACGATTTCCATCGGTTCTAATTTTCCAAACTCGAGTTTTTTCCGTTTGGTTTGGAAAAAAATCCTCGACGAGTAACTTCACTTTACACCCACTTCGCGCCGTTGGAGAACGTAGGGAAAACGTTTTGAGATTTTCCTGGTCTAGAATTGGCAAATCGTTTTCACCGATCGGATCACACCATCGACCGTCCGAAACGCGATTGCGAACGTCGGTGGTCCAGAAGCGGCAAACCGCATTTTTGATGATGTACCAGAAGCCGCAATCAGTTTGGAAAAAAATCTTCGATGAGTAACTACACTTTACACCCACTTTTCACCGTTGATGAACGTCGAGAAACGTTCGTTTTGAGATCGATTTTTCCTGGTCAAGAATCGGCAAATCGGTTTCACCGCTCGGATCGCGCCCTCGACCCTTCGAAACGCGATCGCGCCCTCGACCGTTCGAAACGCGATCGCGAACGTCGGTGGTCCAGAATCGGCAAACCGCATTTTTTTACCGGCGTTCGCCAATGATAGATCGAAAGTCTGATCCGCGATGTGAATGTCGAGAAAAAATTTTTAATTGAAGTTTTCTTCGAATTTCGTACATTTTTCCCTTCCGAGCGATGTGTCGAATTTCACTCGTTCGCCAACGGCTGTTTGAACGGTTAAAAGTGCGAGGAACTGCGTTTGCCGATTCTGGACCACCATGTAAAAACAACATTTTTTACACTCTGTACACGATTTAACACTGAATCCCTATGGCGGTACACGTACATGTACGTGTACGTGTACATTTTTGTGTACATGTGGTCTAGAATCGGCCTTTTATACCTACTGATAGAGAATTGAACCGATCGGTATACCAGGCAGAGCAGAAACTTGCGTTTTGAGGTAATCTCAAACCATAAGACCGACTGGTCAAATTCTAGTTCAGGTAAACGTTTGGCATAAATTTATTTTGAGAAATAAACCACGACACCGCCACCATGTTGGTTCCTACCCTTTTTAACTGGTGGGCGTAATTGGTGATCAACACGTTGTTAGAATTGAAGCTGGGATCGAGGTGCGTTTCAGTAAAATAGATAATGTCGAAATCATCAATGTCGTCTGTAATATGATCAAGCTTATTCCTGATGCTTCTCATGCTATAATTAAGTATAGAAATACTACTTACGTCTGCTGCCCCAGTTTGGGATGCCCTGGATTAACTTCGATGTCGCCAGACAGAAGAATGATGCCCCGGAATAACGCACAGAACCAGCGTGAAACGGACATTTACGATACGAATCGTCACACGATGCTGAGGTCCACCTGGTTTAATCGTCACACGGTACCTGTACACGAGGAGATTGTTGTGCAAACCGACTGCCGTCCTGTGTTGCTCGATGCTAATACCCATGATTCAAGTCTGGATAACAGGTGGAAAAAGGGCCCGCCGAGGTGCCGTAGAATGCAGTTAGTATTTTTGATACAGGTTGGTTGCGCAACAGTGAGAGTGAGAGGCAGTATTTGAAGAGGATGTGAGGAAAAACAGAAGTAACTGTTAAGAAATAACAAGTATATACAGTTTGTAATAAGATTAGATATGTTATATACATATTCTGGGTGGGTTGGGTGGTGATATCGCCTTATAGTTTGTTTTTTGATTAGCTGGAATACCTCTTACTTCCGAACTGGTGCAGTTTGCCGGGGATGGTACCATTTCATTTTCCAAGATCGTCGATTTTCCCCCAATCACAGCCCATGGCACTCACTGGAATGAGTTCAACAGGCTCATATCAGTGAGGGTCACAGGCTGTGGTCCGTGATAGGCAAAGAAAGATACAGTTAAGTGAAGTTGTTTTTTTTTACCTCACACGGCTGGGTTTGTAGCATTTGGTCGATTCCTTTGGCAATGTGTGGTAGGGAATTTCTGCTAGAGGCCATGCACAACATGTGAGAACTTTAAGTTGCGGAACCCTAATTTTAGACTAAGGTCCAAAGAATTGCGGTACTTGTATTTCAGAGTAAAGCCCAAAGATGTGCATCCGGTCCTCGTTCGGTTAAAGAAAAGTGAGTAAGTCCTAATGCAGTCTTATTGTTTTAGAGCCATGCTTCGTACTGATCCAGAGGCGAATAATATTTGCTCAATAGGGATTTGCTTTGTTTTGGGACCACTAGAGAGAGTACCCGGAGACACTCTCAAACAACTCGCAACAAATCAGATTCGGAGGGGGGGGGGGTGGGTGGGTAGGGGAAGTGTTGGCCACTTGGCCACTAAGGTAATTTTCCCAGGTAGAGTGCCAAATTATGGCTGACTGTCAAGTGGACTGTCATGATGTGTTCACTGATTTCTGCCCTGCCGCAGTCCGTGGGAAAGCGCCCGTAAGCACTCTTCCATAATGGAGATTCACTTTGTTTGGAACCACTAGAGAGTACCTGGCGACACTCTCCAATAAATTATAACAGATCAGATTTGGGGAGGGGGATGTTGGCCACTATGATTACGCCGGTAGCATGCAAAATTATGCCTAGCTGCCAGATGGACTGTCAAAATGTGTTCAAAAGGAACGTCCTTTCGTGTCACGCCAAACATTATGGTATAAAGCAAACGTACAAATACCCATAAGCCAATATGGATGGATTTCAATCAAATTTGGTATGAGGGATCCTTGTCGAAAGTATCGTTAAACCCCAATAAATAAATAGAATGAGAGATCTTTGTGACAAGCCGCTACTGTACATGTGCAAAAAAGTCGCCTGTGTGTTTCACCAGAGTTACGGCTCTTCCTTTGTCAAATTTTCATGATTTTGGTCCATTATGCAACATCGGTCCAGCAATGCAGCAAAAGCTCTTTTTAAACTTCTACCCAACGCTCACGATATCAAAATGTGTTACTTTAACTAACTCTTTTTACAGTGTTATTTTTTTTTAAAAATTCAACAAAAAGATTTCATGATGGGAACGAACTCATTCTCTTGAAGAGCCGCATGATATGTTTCTGTTTAAATTGTTTGATTTTTTTTTACACTTCAATTTGTATTTTAAGGGGGCAATGTGACCGTTCCTTGGGGAGAAGGGTTAAGTTAAACTCGTTGAGTCATAATGTAACATGCCCATGTTAAAAAGCTTCTCTGCCTTCTCTGATAGCAGTCACTATTTTTCAGGCATTAAGATACTATCCTGGCATATTGTTCGATGTTCTGGGACGATGGCACCATCAATGCAGCATTATATTGATATTATACAAGAAAACAAGGCCGTTGTGTTCGGAGATAATGGGATGTCGGCAAAATGCTCGGACGAACTGGGGCTTATAGCTGCAAGCCTCATCATAAACGGAACATGGAGCCACGATTTACCTGCTCGTCGAGCTCGTTCCAAAGAGGGGTCACATGATATGGTTTTGTTGAATTGTTTTAAAAAAATTTAAAAATGCTATTTAAAATAATGAATTTTGATATCGTCTGCATTGGGTAAAGGGTTAAAACGTAATAATTGTGTCAAATCTAAAAACAGAGAAACCATCTATCTCCTAATTTTGTGAGCTCTATGACATACTAAAATTTCAGTAAAACCCGACGTCATTCAATTTTCGACCATATGACCCAAATCGAAAAACCAAAAAAAAATCCCTTTCTCTTGATTTTTTTTAGCTCTACGACAAACTAAACTTTCAGAAAAATCCGACGTATTTTAATTTTTGACAATGCGACCCATTATGACGTCACCTTAGCGTTTGGGTGTAACGCTTGAGAATTTTCTAGGACGGCAATACATTTTTAAATATGTTTTTTTTTTTTTTTTGTGGGGAGATTACACTTCCAAAGTTTCGAAAGACTGGGTCTGAATATGAGGTTCAAAATGAAAGGTATACAAAAAAACGTTAAATTGGCATCGTCGGCATCGGTTGCGTGAATTTGAAATGAAAAAATAATAGTGAACAATTTCAAATAAGCAGAAAACAGTGTGTGAAATTTGATAGCTGTGACATTTATAAATGTCGAGCTTGGGGGCGCGGTGGCGTTGCGGTAATCAGTCATCATTAGATCACAGAAGTTAAGCAACGTCGAGCCCGGTTAGTCCTTGGATGGGTGACCGTCTGAGTGATCGATTCGGAACCACGCGTTGTGTCCCTGGGCAAGGCACTTCACCTCGATTGTCCACATGGAGGCACAATGACGCCGTGTTCTAATGCGTACTGCACCTTTATGGTGCTCATATCTTCAACCAATCTTACCCTGCCTGTGCTGTAGTGCGGAGTTACGTGGGGAGTTCGCAGCTGCTCGTCGTTGCTCGGTGGTTCTCTCTGGATATTCCATATGTAAAATTGTCACCGACACGATATGGCCTTGGCTGTTAAAGTGTCGTTAAACCTTTATAAATAAATAATTAAATAAATAAATATAAATAACGAGCTAAGTGAATCCCAAGATAGCGGTATTAATGATAACTGCCAAGTCCTCTGCCGTGATCAATGTCGCAATTTCACTTACTTTCCGATGGAGACCCTGGATGTTGCTATAACCCACTTTCAGGGTACCAAGATTCATTGGCTTCTGCCTACTGGTCTCATTGTTTTCTGGCGCTAGCCTTGGGAAACTTATTCTGTCTCCCTCGCTCTTGTTCACCCCACATGTGTCCACTCTTGTTATACTTGCCCCTGGTCTCCCACCCCGCTCCTCTCAAAAAAGGCTCCGTTGCCCGTAGAATTTTATCCCCAATACACGTTTCCCATCCTGCTAAGGTGCAGCCCGTCACGCCCGCACATGCTGGCGTTGCCCCAAAACGTGTCCCATTGGTCGATAAAGGGTATCCTCAGGTCAACACTGTAGTCCATCAACTCCTCATTCAGCGCCAAAATCCTTGAGTTCCGTTCGTCCCCACCTCCAAGGACAGGAAGGACTCCGGATACAACTACTCTTGCATTCTCACTTAGCAGTTTGCTGACTAAACCTCTATACGACTCCACCAAACTTACTGACCTTCTCTCCCTGATATTGTTGGTTTCCACATGGACGACCACTACCGGTTCCGACCCTGACACTGCCACAATACCATCTACCCGGTCCCTCAGATCCTCCATCTTCTCCCCCGGAAAGCATAAGACTGTTCGATTAGAACTATCAGGACCACAAACCATATAGTCAATCCCACGTACAATGCCACTCCCCGCTACAACTAATTTTCTTCTTCTTCCCCCAGTTCCTATATCATCTGCAACTCGCCTCGTTTTGCATGCCTCTGGTTCCCTCTTTCTCTTCACCGCCCTCCATACCCCATCTGGCCTGTCAACATCAGCAGCCACCCCCCCCCCCAATGTCCCCCTCACTCTCATCCCCAGGGGTATCGGAATCTAAGACACTGAACCTGTTCTCTAAACACCGTCTAGCACCCTAGGCAGCCTTACGCCGACTCTGGTCTGACTCTACGCAGCCCTGTCCTGACGCCGCCTTCCGAATTTTCCTACTAGATCCCCCTTCCTCGGTTACACCCCCCCCCCCACATCAAGCATTCTTTCCCCACGTTCCTGCCCCCCTGTTTCCTCCTTGAGTCCACAACGACCTTCCATCCCCCTTCCACCTCCCTATAATAGGTAACCTTCATTGGTGTGACTCGATACACCAGCCATCCCCAATCTCCCCTTCAGCTCCGCAATTTCCCTCTCGAACCCAACACACTTCTCTAACAACTGTAAAATATCCCTGCAGTTGGCACACACCCCACTACTATCCATTGGCCGACCCCCACCATACTTCACATCACACTGTCTACACGCCTATGTATCCTCAATCTCCCCCACCTGCACCTGCACCCCTCGACTCACCTTCCCCTGACCCCCTTTAAAACCCATACTCATCTCCGTCTGGACACCCGTCGAGCGCTTACCATTCATGTTTACAAATATCTATAGGACCTAATGACCGAAATCAGAGAAATGCCAAACGCACGAAAAAAGGCAACTAAAGTTATAAATATAAACTCGGGAAAACCTATCACCTAAACTTCCTTATTTCACCTCTATAATCCGTCCCTAACACATATACAAACTAAATATATAATACATCTTCCTGAAATAAAACTAATAAAAAAGAAATACTTATAAACAACTCTGTATAAACTATCTTGACTTCTCTTCGTGGGCAATATTCAGATACATGCCAAAGTGCTTCAAGCGCATTCTTGTCATTGACATTGACAGTGACTGAATTTCTTCGAGCGCTGTTGACCAATTCTGACATTTTGAAGTTGAGTTTCAATGACATTTGGTTATTGGTTTCTGTTTAATTTTAAAATTTCACATGGGGTTGTTTAGTATTACAGTATCTCCTAACCCTTAAAATAATGGAAGTAGCAGACAACATTATTTTGTCGAAAAATCAAAAAAATATTTATTTTTCTTTCAAACCCTAGCTCGTTCCAATTTTGGTGTCGAAAGCAATGATTTGAAAGAAAAAAATAACAATACTTCAAGGGTGATTTTTTATGAGTGGATACCGAAAATTATCTCATTCATGACTGAGACAAATGTTTATTTTTTACGAGCGCTTGTGATTTTTTTTATTACTTGGGTGGATATGACTGCAAATGACAAAACAGAAAGATAAACAGGGTTTTATTAGATACAGTCTTAGTCTTGTTTTTTTCAAAACCGAGTTCCGATATCGCTTAACCCTTTACCTAACGAATCGGCCACATTCGCCCACGTAAGTTACTAACCTAAGAAAAACTATCGTAAAAACCGACAATTATCCAGGTACCTCAACTGAAGCAAAGAACGAAACGGAGGTGGTTCAGCAGCATGTAGTTATTAATACCCATTTAAACAAAAACTCTTTTCTACCATTTCTTCCCATTTTCTTCTTATCTGCATTATTTAGTTAACAACATATACAATTATCTCTTATTTCCCTCTTTACCAAACCTACTATCAAATCATAACTATAACTTGAAAGTTTTATGAATAATTCACCATTATAGGGTTTGGACGGTAATCTTGATTATATGTGTACCTGTCTTCTCGACTGTATTATGTTCAAGTGTTCTACTGGTGGAAACAACCTCGTATAAGCTTACAGATTACTGTTGGATCCACACTTAATATAACTGATGTAATTGTATATATTTGAGAACTGGAAATAAATATTGTTTAAACTAAACTAATTTGCACATTAAGCAGATGTAAAAAAAAACATTTTTCAAAATATTTCAACAAAACCACATCATGTACCCCTTATTGGAACGAGCTCACAGAGCTCGTTCCAATGAGGGGTCACATATGGTTTTGTTGAAAACTGTTGAAAATTAAAAAAAAACATTATTTTTCCGAAAAATCAAAAAAATATTTATTTTTCTTTCAAACCGTACCTCGTTGGAAGAAAAAAATAATACTTCAAGGGCGATTTTTTATGAGTGGATACCGAAAATTATCTCATTCATGACTGAGACAAATGTTTATTTTTTAATTTAAACAATATTTATTCTTAGTATCTATGTTACATGTATAAATTTCATTGTTAACAAGAAATACATATATAATACAAAATACTGATATACACAGTGTAACAACTTACGAGTTACTGTAAAGATAATAATAATAATTGATTTTCTAGAGCGTAAAACCACAAATAGTGCTCTAAAACGCTTGACAGAAATAAATACACTTTTCTGAAATGAAGAGTCACGTCTGTTTTGGTTGCCTCTTGGAGAGGTTTAGGAGAATGCTTCAGTAAACAGGAAAGTTTTAAGATTTATTTTGAAGACATCGAGAGTTTCTGAAGTTCTGACACTAATTGGCAGGGAATTCCACAATCTGGGACCCACGATGGAGAACATACGATCATGTGCCTGATTAGATCTGCTAAAAGGCACAACTTGTTGAATTTGGTTTTGAGATCGGAGACTGCGCGAGATGAAGGATTCGACAGAAAGCGTCAAGCTTAAGTGTGTCCTCTCCCAAGCTCAATATAAATTAGCTTCAAAACATGGCAGGAATCAGTAGGTAGGCTCATATATCAACGATTGAGGGCCGACGGCTCACGACTATCTTGATTAATTGGGCCACGCCACCCAGTCGGAGACATATGAGATTATTTAAACTTAGCATGGGGGTGATAAGGGTAGATTATAGAAAGGAAATAGGAAATGAGACACATAGAGAGAAGATGAAAGAAGGGAGCTGCCAGATTGGATGCATAAATTTCACCCTAAGATATGAAAGATATGAAAAACAGGCAGTTTCAAGGGAGCAGCCTAAACAATTTAAGGGGACAATGGCCCACGTACGAGTGCGAGTGGTGGTGAGCCTGGACATATGCTGTAGGTATTGGAAGCACGAAGAATACTCCCACTAAATATGCACGAGAGGCGGGGTCATTTGAACCTCCCACTTGCGAATATGAAATATGTACTATCACAAAGATAAGGCTGTTTTCATCGTTACTCAAAAGTTCAGAGCCAAAAAGAGGTATTGATATATCAGTTGATATATCAAATGTAAATGGAAGTACATTAATCGTATTATTGCGAGCATTTGGTACTCGTCAGATCACCGAAGTTTAGCAACGTCGAGCCCGGTTAGTCCTCGGATGGTTGACCGTCTGAGCGATCGACTCGGACTCCCGCACTGTGTCCTTGGGCAAGGCACTTAACCCCCATTGTCCGCATAGGGGCACGATGACGCCGTGCGCTAAGGTGTACTACACGTCGATGGTGCACATGTCTTCAACCAATCTAACCCTGCCAGTGCTGCAGTGCGGAGTTACGATGTTGGGAAGCTGCCAGCTGCTCGTCGTTGCTCGGTGGTTCTCCCGGGTACTCCGGCTTCCTCCACCCGTAAAACTGTCACGGTCATGATTAGCCATTGTGCACAAGTATGTGACCCTAAACACAAATAAATAAATAAATTGCGAACATTTGTAAATATGGGACAATATTTTTCGCCATCTCTTTAACCAGTTTGAAAATACATGAACCTCTATTGTATCACTCTAAACCATACATTACTCCGTTGTAACTTTAAACTTTTAGGAAACAAATTACATAAGCCTTAGGCTTGATGTCGAATCCTGTTATTACTGTTAACTATACGAAAGTACCATACCGTCTACTGTTCATGTATATTTTATAAATTTTATTTATTCCATGTAACAACCAACCATTTTCAATGTTTCAAATATTGTTTAAATCAAATATGGGGCAGCATAAGAGAAAGTGTTCTGATGCCTCACACTCACCGCAAGCTAAGTGCTAAATGGTTTTCGTGTAAGTGGGAATTAAGGCTAATGCAGCATAGTCTCAGCCAACAGTGGTAAATTTGAGCAGTACGCGATTTATCGCTGCTGTAAAACGAGGAGGTCGTTGGTTGCCCGCGTTTAGGAACGTCTTGAAGTTACGCAAGGATGTGTTCTCACGGACTGGGAGGGGCACTTTGTTCCACTGGTCAGAAACGCTGTGGATGAAAGTAGACTGATACAGCTGTTTCATCCAGAGCGGGACTCGGTGGTTTTGGCCTGTTTGTACACTAGCTGAGCGACTGATTCATGATGGAGTCGAGCGGGGGAACTTTATTAGCAGTATACGGAGGTGTGAAACTGTGTAATACATTTTGAAACATTTTGTAAGCTTATGTTTACGGCTCATTTCTTGCAGGAAATCCCAGCGTGTTTCTACATATAACGAGGTTTCACTGGCGCTGAGAGTTGCCCCCGTTATTAATCTTGCAGCTGCTATCAGTATTTTTACCATGACTTCAACTTTCTTAAAGGAACAATTATCCCAAACAGTATCAGCATATTCCAGTAGTGGCCAAATGAACGCAAAATTGTTTCTAAGACATTACGGTCTGGGTTAAATTTGTCTTTCCTTAACATGTCTAAACGAGCCCAGGCTTTAGAACAAATGGTCAATGTGGTTATTCCATGTGTATGGGTTATTTAATACAACCCCCAGGTGCTTATGGCTATCTACTTCAGTTATTTGTGTAGCGCCTAAAAATAGGGGAGGATGGGCAGTTGGGTTGGTTTTACATGTTATCAGCATACTCTCTGTTTTTGAGGATGAAAATCAACCAACCATGTTTTGGCCCACTGGTCAACTGTGGTCAAATCATGGTTAATTATGTTTGCGGCTTGGTTAGTGTGTCGTCTTGTGATGTGATTTTATGGAGGAGGTAACACAAAAACGTTACGAACCAATCTGGCTGACATACAATCGCGGTCTTTATTCTACGTCGCTCCAGTATACAACAACTAGTATAACGGGACAACTAAAGGGGTCGCCTATGCTCTACAAAATTACTTCAAATTTATAGCATTATATTACAGTTAGGATATTCCATAATGAAGTATAAAGAGATGTCATCTACAAACTGACGAATACTACCTAGTAAATTTTCGGTTATATCATTAATATATATCAAGAACAACAAAGGCCCGGGTATAGATCCTTGGGGACCTCCAGCGTTGATAGGTTTCCAAGAAGATGCCTCAGATCCTATAACGACCCGCAGCGACCTATTCGAGAGATAGGATTTTAGGAACAACGGGAGTTCCCCGGAGATACCAATACTTTCCAGTTTGTGAATGAAACTTTTATGCCAAACCTTATCAAACGCCTCACATCACAAAAGACCACTCTAACTTCTTTACCTCCGTCAAGCGCTTGACAAAATTCCTCATATATATTAGTTAGGTGGAGAACTGTTTGTGTCGCCAGGTGTAAAGCCTGATTGAAATTGGCTAAGAATATTATTGTCATTCATGAAATGCCACAATCGTCTGATGACACATTATTGAAAGACTTTACCGAGACAGCTAATCAAAGATATCGGCCGATAACTAGTAATTAAATTTGAGAGTTGCTTTTTTAGAATTGGAGAAACATTGGCTTTTTTCCACACTGAATGAAAATATGAGTTATTTAATAGGACATTAAATAGAATCAAAAGTTACTCAAATAGGGAAGATTTGCATTCTTTGAGAAGGCGTGGACTGGTGAGATCGAGTCCAGAAGCTTTGGACACCTTTATCGATTCCATTGCTTCATATACGTCACTATAATTTAGAGTTATGCTGTCAATTTTATCTGGAACATCATTTGAGCGTTGGGAGAGAAACAGAGTCATCAACGGTTGAGATAGAGCAAAAGTATTCCTTGAACACTCGTGCTTTCTCAACATTTGATGCATAAGTATTTCCCGAATGGTGGATAGATGGAATATCGGCTGTACAAGTGTTGAGGGTCTTCCACCACTGAGATTTTGTAGTCTCACTGCTTCCCAAGACAGACTGGATTTTCGATAAGTATGAGGTCTTGGCCTTTCTGATTGCCGACACTACTTGGTTCCGTTTCATTTTATAATTTATAACATAACGCATGCGGAATACCGGTACGTTTAGCTATGCGATACAACCGTTTGCGCTGTCTAATTAACAATCTTATTTCATTATGCATCCATTTGGGTTGAGTTGGTCTCGAGGTAATGCATTTATTGGGTATGTATTTGGATGTTGATTTTTTGCGAGCGCATGCGGTTTTTTTAATACTTCGGTGGATATGACTGCAAATGACAAAACTGAAAGATAAAGAGGGTTTAATTAGATACAGTCTCAGTCTTGGTTTCTTTTCAAAACCGAGTTTCGCTATATATTTATTAGTCCCCCAAGGTTTTATCGTTTTGAGGGAATATTGGATTACACTCCGTCTGTCCGTCTGTCTGTCTGTCTGTCCTCATTTATGTTACCACCTGTATCTCATATATGCTTCGACGCTGTACTTTCATTTTTATACCATTGGTGACACATAATAGGAGGATAATGCACATCAAACATTTTTGAAAAAAACAATTCAAGATGGCCGACTGGTGGCCATTTTTGTCATCATTTTTTGCTTCCTTTGATGTTACTACCTGTATCTTAGACATGTTTTGATATATTTGCTTCAACTTTCTAACATTTCTTTTCAACCTTCTCACAGTTGTTTATACAATTGGCTGTAACGTAAGTGCAAGCCCTACTTCGGAACTAACTCAAGCTTTTAAGAAACTTTTCCAAACAAGTTGGAAAAGTAATAGAGTGCAAAAGCACGAAAAAGATCGAAAAAGGGTTGAGCGAGACCGGTGCTCGAAATCACAGGTACTCTCTCTGCACACCTCTTATGTTTACCGAGCGCATGCGCAATAACCGTGACGTCAATTCCTTTTATTTCCGCCATTGTACTGGTCGGAAATTTTGTGACTCGTGCTATTTTTTAGCTGTTATCTTGTATGTGCTATCTTAATCTGATTATGCGCAAATGGATTGTATCCTTTTCAAGCTTCTGAATTATTTACAATGATATTTTTGATAATTTTTGCTTGCTTTTTCACACATAGTCTTGTTTTTCCCCCACGTGTGAACACAACCATTGTTCTGTTTTCCGTCAATGGGAAGCTTGATTTCATATATCATATTCATATCATGCCTAAGACTATTCCTTGTACCTCTTGCTTGCAGGTGAAACATGTGGACGACTCTCATTCCACATGTGTCACTTGCAACAATTGTACTCAGGCCCAATCATGTGGTATTTGTGGGGTTTGGTCCTCAAAATTCTGGGCTTCTGTTAACAAGGTGGTTCTGTCTAGAGCTAGAACCCCTCGTTCTCGGGGTAAGGGTAGCCGTGCCTTATCAGATATTTCTGTGAGTTCACTTAGTGACTCTGTCACACAGGATGCCGATCTGTCTTTGTCTGTGGCGAGTTCCTCTGCAACTGTTGACGGTGCTAGTGCGGTGATACCTGACGTGGAGACCGTGGTCTCTTTGTCTTCTGACGTCACTCTTGAGGCGTCTGTTTTCGTAGAGAGCTTCTCCGAGGTCAGCTTGGTGACACTCTCCGATTTGCCTCCTACGCCGTCGACAGTTGCTGAGGAAGTTGTTACTACAGATCCTATTCTGTATGATGGTGGCTCTTCCATCTCCTCTGGGGATGGTATACAGTCTCGGGGGTCCGAAAGTGTATCTGCTGGTGTGTCTATGAGCTCTCAGCCTCTCCTGGCTTCGCGGCGAAGCTGTGCGGGTTTGCTGTCTGCTCCGTCTCATCTGGCTAGGTTTGCTCCTAGTCGGTTGTGCCGTTCGGTCGCTTCGGCAGCGATTCCTAGCCCCTCGAGCGAATCGTTTATTGTTCCTGCTTCCCCTGCTAGTGTGCCGACTGGCAGGATGGGGTTGGGACATTGGCGTCCAGGGCCTGTTGTTCGGCAGAGGTCAGTGACAGCTCCGGTTAGCTGTCACTCTCGGAACCTTCCTCCGGTGATTCCTCACTGTGTTCCGAGTCTGGATGACGATTGATGTTTGCCGTCGGTCTCAGAGGATGGGCAGTTAGGGCATTCTGCCGCGCAGAGGCCAATGGCAGTTCCTGTCATTCTTGGGACAATCCTCCGGTGTCTTCTCACCGTGTCCCAGGTCCAGCTACCGATCAACGTACGCTGTCGGTCTCTTTAGAGGATTTGCAGGCAGGGCCTTCTGTTCCGCAGAGGTCAGTGATTGCCCATGGGCGTCACAATCGGGACTATCCTCCAGTGTCTTCTCACCGTCTCTCCCTATTCTGTCTGCCGATCGACGTTCGTCGTCGGTCCTTTCTGAGGATTTGGGTTCTACCAGAAGGGTCCATTGGGAGGACACTCCGTCGGGCGATGCTGCTGCGACGGATTCTCAGGGTGACCTGCGTCAGGCCGTCTTGGCGCTCACTCGGTTGCTTCCTTGCAACCTTCAAGTTGGCTTCCCTGTGCCTCCTGAGGCACAACCTCCTTTGGTCGGTCGCCGAGATGTCTCGCCTAGCCCTTTGGATACTGCACAGTATTCACAGGAGGTTTCTGCTGGTCAGCCCGAGTTGGTCTACGTCTCTTCTGCAACAGAGGATGACGATTTTCTTGAAGGTGATGAGCCCCCCTCGTCAGTCTTGGGGCAGGCTTTGGATTTTGTTTTTGGCTTATTGCCGGACATTCAACGTTCAGACCAGCCATCTGTGACCGTCCGGCCTCGGTCCTCTGTGGAGCGCCATAACCCTGTTGAGCCTTCTAGCTCTGGGGCTTTGCGTCCTCTGCAATCGGCTCAGGTTGTTGTGTCTTTCCAGGGCTTGGACGCCAAAATGCGTTCTAAGGCCCTCAAGGGTTCTTTCTTTTCTAGAGCTGATGCCTTTCTGCCTCCATCGCGGTTTCGTATGTACGATTCCGTCTGACCAACAGTCTTTCAAGGGATGACTACTTTGGATGAGGATTCTTCTTCCCTCGGGTTATTAAGCCTAAGTCGGCAGTTCTCTCGATGTCGGTAGTTGAGTCTATGGTGGGCCTGTCCTGAGAGATGCTGGCTATGTTATCTCTCGCGGACCATGTCGTCGCTGCCCTGGCTGAATATTTTCTACCAGGGGAGTTTGATGATGCTGAGGCGCCTTTTCGCGTTTTGTCACAGGCTCTTATGAACTTGACACACGCTCACGCCTGTAACACGGCTAATTTGGAGCTGGCACGCCGGGATGCGGTGTTGGATTCTTCTCTTTCCTTCTGTTCTGAGGTCTGCCTCTTTGGTTGGACCTCAGTTGTCCCATGGTTCCGTGGAAGCTGTTCGTGACGAGGTTCTTCGTCATTCGAAGGACCAGCTTTTGCTACGACAGCTGGACCAACCTGCTGCTGTGGGTGGTTGTCGTTCCGGGCCCGCCAAGCGTCCTGCTGCGTCTGCCTCGTCGGCGACGTCGGCTACCCCTTCGGCTCCGTCTGTTCCTTCTGCTCAGAAGCGCCGACGCGGCCAGGCTCGCTGGCAGCCTCAGGCCGGAAAGTCTCAGGACTCTGTCGCTTCCCGAGGTGGTGGTTTCTCCTCTCGGAGGCCTCGTCGAGGCCGCAAGTGAAGGTCCTCACCTCGATTCACCTCCAGTCGGGGGAAGGCTGTCGCTGTTTTACGACCGTTGGACAGAGATAACGTCGGACACTTGGGTCCTCGACGTCATACAATCCGGTCTGCGACTGTTCTTCCATCGGCACCCCAGTTTATCTCGGGTGCCTCACCCGACTCGGGTCCCTTCCGATTCTCTACGTCGGACACGTCGGGACCTTCTGGTGCAGGAGCTCGACAATCTCCTCTCCAAAGGGGCGATCGAGGTGGTCAGGAACACCCTTTCACCGGGGTTTTACTCGAGACTTTTCTTGGTGCTGAAGAAAAACGGCCAATTTCGTCCTGTCATCGATCTGAGTATCCTGAACGAGTACATTATAGCACCTCGTTTCAGTATGGAGACTTTCCGGTCGGTTCGACGTTCAGTTCATCAGGGCGACTTTGCTGCCAGTATCGACCTGAAAGATGCCTACTTCCATGTACCCATTCATCTGGCGTCACGGAAATACCTTCGGTTCTCGTTTCGGGATCGAGTCTATCAATTCAGAGCTCTCCCGTTCGATTTAAACCTGGCTCCTTGGGCCTTCACCCGACTGATGTCACGTGTGCTTGCTTTTCACCGTACTCAGTCGCTGTGACTTCGTCAGACTACCTGGACGACATCCCCCAACGGCACCACGATGCTGCTGTTCTGGGGTCAGATGTCCGGCAGTTTCTTTGCCTACTAGCGTCGCTGGATTTCAGAGTCAATCGCGAGAAGTCGGATCTCCTTCCTTCTCGGCAATTTCGTCATTTGGGGAAGGATTTCGGCACTCTTCACAATGTGGTGTCGGTCCCCGGTGCTCGGGCGACGATTCTTTCCGCCTTGACTCTGAACCTACTTCAATCTTCCTCGGTCTCGGCCAGGACTTTCCTTCGGATGCTGGGCCTTTTCGGTTCGGTGACAGATCTCATTCCGCTCGGTCGCTTGTTTGTCCGACCTCTCCAACACTTCCTGTTGGATCATTGGCGTCCGAATGTAGATCCGCTGGACCTGAAACTTCCTATTCCTCTGTCCCTGTCACCTCCACCCTTGGGTCGATGTTCCCTGGCTGACATAGGGTGTTCCGTTGGATCTTCCTTTGGATATTCATTTTCCTTACTGCGGATGCCAGCGATCGGGGCTGGGGCGCGACGTTGGATCCTCTCGGCCCGTCCACTCACGGCGAGTGGGACAGTGAGCAGGTGGGCCTTCATATCAACCAGAAGGAGCTCCTTGCTCTTCTGTTGAGTTTTCGGCTTTAGATCCCTCACCTGTCGGACCATATTGTCCTACTTCTTTCGGACAATTCGACAGTAGTGGCCTTCATACGGAATCAAGGAGGCACACATTCGATTCCCATGTATCGGCTATCTCGGGATCTTCTTCTGTTGGCGCGGGATGTAAACGCTCGGGTGTCCATTCGACACATTCCCGGGCATCTCAACGTCCTAGCAGACTCCCTGTCCCGACGCGACAGTGTCCTTCCAACCGACCGAATGGATGCTACATCGGTCGGTGTTTCAGGCGATTTGCGAGCGGTGGGGACGTCCTCTGGTCGACCTTTTCGCCACTCGCTGGAATCATCAGGTAAAGACCTTTGTCTCTCCTTGTCCAGATCCTCTGGCATTTGCGGTAGACGCTCTGTCTCTGGACTGGTCAGGTTGGATCGGCTATGCCTTCCCTCCTGCACCGATTCTTCCTCAAGTATTGGCGACGATTCGTGCTTGCAGTTGCAGGATCATTCTGATCGCACCTCTGTCTCCACAGAGGGTGTGGATCAATCTGCTGCGGCCTCTGTTGGCAGATCGGCCGATTCGTCTACCTCTACGTCGCGATCTTCTTTCCCAGGGTCATCCCAGGAAGTATCACAACAACCTGGCGAGCATGTCCCTTCACGCCTGTCTTTCATCAGGTCCTGTCTCCGACGTAGAGGTTTTTCGAGACGAACAGTGGAGTGCATTTCTGCATCGCGGCGACATTCCACTGACATGACTTATGCTGCGAAGTGGAAGGTTTTCTGCCGCTGGTGTACAGATCACAATGTGCATTACCGTGATCCGTCAATCGCTCAAATTGCGGATTTTCTGGTATACCTTTTTGACACCAAGGGCCTCCAGCCTATTACGATTAAGGGCTATCGGTCTATGCTGTCTGATACTTTCTTTTATGTGGGAAAGCGGTGCATCGGTAATCTTTTTCTCTCGAAACTCATTCGGCACTTTTCTTTGAAGAGGGCTCGAGTTTTGCGTCTTACACCCAAGTGGAACTTGGCATGGGTGTTGCACTGTTTGGAGGGGGCGCCATTCGAGCCTTTATCTGAGACCGATATGCGTTTTCTCGCCTTTTAGACGGCTTTCTGTCTAGCGTTTGCTTCTGCTCGACGAGTCAGTGAGCTTTAAGCGCTATCTGTTGATCCCGCTTTCTTCAGAAATGAGGCTAACGGTGTCACCTTCACTACTGATTGCTCTTTTCTGGCTAAGAATCAACTTCCTGATTCCGTACCTCCTCCCATCTGCATTCGGGCTCTCCCTGCTGTCGATGGCCGGAGACCTCTTCTTTGTCCTGTTCGTGCGATCAAAACTTACATTAAACGCACTCAGTTCATTAGGAGGGGTCGGAAGAGATTCTTTCTGTCTCTCATTCCTAAGAGGCAGTCTATCTCTTCCCATTCTATTTCCAGGTGGATCTGTCTTTCAATCAAGCTGGCATATTCCCGCTTGTCTGCTTCGGATCTTGTTTCGAACCGGTTTAATGCTCATGAGGTTCGTGCCATTTCTACATCCTGGGTGTTCGCCAATTCTGTTTCGCTCCGGGATGTTATGAATGCGATTTACTGGAGGAATGCTTTTACCTTCTCCTCCTTTTATCTCCGCCACCTACAGCAGCAATCTGAGGACCTTTATTCTTTAGGCCCTCTCGTTGCAGCTCAAGCTGTTGTGCACCCTCGTTAAATTTGTTTTTATCGGGTTTGTGCTTTCGCTCAGCCTTGTTCTTTTCAGGTGCATTCTCTCTATCTTCATTACAGATTTCGCTATTGGTCTCTGCCCTTCTTGCTTTTCTTTCTGCTGCTCTTGTTGGTATTGGTTATGTGATTCACCTCCTCCTATTGTTTATTCAGCCAATTGTAAACAATTGTGAGTAGGTTGAAAAGAAATTAAAATTTTTTAGTAAATTTTTTTTCTTAACATACCTACTACAATTGTTTACCCGAGGCCCACCCTCCTTGGGGATATCTTTGATATCGATGCCTCCCCGCTAAATCACAAACTTCTCGTTGGCGGAAATACGGAATTGATGTCACGGTTGTTGCGCATGCGCTCGGTAAACGCAAGAGGTGTGCAGAGAGACTACCTGTAATTTCGAGTGCCGGTCTCGCTCGACCCTTTTTCGATCTTTTTCGTGCTTTTGCACTCTATTACTTTTCCAACTTGTTTGGAAAAGTTTCATAAAAGCTTGAGTTAGTTCCGAAGTAGGGCTTGTACTTACGTTACAGCCAATTGTAAACAATTGTGGTAGATATGTTAAGAAACAAAATTTACTAAAAACTGTTAATTTTTCATAGATGCTATGAGGATGGCAGCCATTTTTGTTGTCATTTTTTGCTATATTTGACGCTACCACCTGTATCTTAGTTTATGTTACCACCTGTATCTCATAGATGCTTCGACGCTGTACTTTCATTTTTATGTCATTGGTGACACATAAAGGGAGGACAATGCACGTCAAAACTTTTTTTAAAAAAATTCAAGATGGCCGACCGGCGGCCATTTATGTCATCATGTTTTGCTTCATTTGATGTTACCACATGTATCTTAGACATGTTTTAATATATTTGTTTCAGGTTTCTAACATTGTTCGTGGATGCTATGAGGATGATGCACGTCAAAATTTTTTGAAAAAAAAAATTCGAGATGGCCGAGCCATGTTTGTTCATTTTTTGCATTCTCAAGTTACGTTATCACTCATATCTTGGAGATGTTTTGAGATATTAGTTGTAAATTTTCAACATTTGTCAGACACCATAGGAGAATGATGCATGCCAAAATCGTTTGAAAAAAAATTCAAGATGGCTGAATGTCAGACTTTTTTGTTGTCATTTTTCTGCCATATTTGACGTTATCGCCTGTATCTTAGACATGTTTCGAGCTATTACTTTCAGATTTCTAACATTGGTCAGAGATGCTAGGAGGATTTCTAACATTGGTCAGAGATCCTAGGAGGAGGATGCCAGTCACTAGGCGGATTTCTGACATTGGTCAGAGATGCTAGGAGGATGATGCACGTCAAAATGTTTTGGAAAAAAATTTAGAATGGCCGAAGGACGACCATTTTCAATGATTTTTTTTTTGTATTCCTATTTTACGGTTACCACCTGTATCCAATAGATAGATGCTTCGAGACTGTACTTTCACATTTATGCCATTGGTGACACATAATAGGAGGATGATTCACGTCAATAATTTTTTAATAAAAATGTAATATGAAATGATTATATTGTTGTTCCTGCTGTTAAATGGTAGGTGCCTGAGAACAGATACATGATGGGAGAGAGAGGACTTCAATTTCCACTTGCTGTTGAAATTTTTTATCCATTTCATAACGTGCAATTTATTTTTTAAATGCCCAACAGGCCTAAAAAAATATTTTGCATATTTTATAGAACAGACCATCTACCGTGGGGGACTAGAGTCTGATCGCCTGCGATCGGCGTTGCACTTGTTTATTTATTTATTGGTGTTTAAGGTCACATATTTTTGCACAATGGCTAATCTTGACCACAACATGAGTACCAACTCAAGACCAGGGATGAGCGTTAATAAGCCATGATGCCCATTTTAGAGAGGGTTTGCACCTCCCAAGCATTGGTGGCTGGGTCCTATTTTACTAATAAAACAGAGCCAGTTTACCGCAGTGAATAGACGAGTTTCGATATCGCTTATCCCTTTACCTGACGAATCGGTCGCATCCGCTCACGTAATTGGCACATTAAGCAGCTGAAAAATATATTTTTCTAAATATTTCTACAAAACCACATCATGTGACCCCTCATCGTTAAACCCCAATAAATAAATAGTATGAGCGATCTTTGTGACAAGCCGTTCCTGCACATGTTGCAAAAAAAGTTGTCTGTGTGTTTTTAACCAGAGTTACGGCTCTTACTTTGTCAATATTTCATGATTGTTTTGTCCATTATGCATCATCGGTCCAGCAATGCATTGGGGGTATAATTCCTTTCAGCAATAGCTCTTTTTAAACTTTTACCCAAAGCACACGATGTCAAAATTTGTTAGTTTAACTATTTGTTACAGTGTTATTTTAAAAAAAATCAACAAAACCTTTTCATCATGGGAACGAGCTCATTCTAATGAAGAGCCACATGATATGATTCTGTTTAAATTGTTTCATGTTTTTACACCTCAATTTGTATTTTACGGGGACAATGTGACCAGCTCATTGGGTAGAAGGGTTAAACTCGTTGAGTCATAATGTAACGTGCCCATGTTAAAAAGCTTCTCTGCCTCCTCTGATAGCAGTCACTATTTTTCAGGCATTAAGATACTATCCTGGCATATTGTTCAATGTTCTGGAGTGAAGACACCATCACAGCTACCTTATATTGATATTATACAAGAAAACAAGGCCGTTGTGTTCGGAGATAATGGGATATCGGCAAAATGCTCGGACGAACTGGGACTTATAGCTGCAAGCCTCATCATAAACGGAACATGGAGCCATGATTTACCTGCTTGCGAGTTCAAACTGATCAGAAAATGAAAATGATCCTTGACAATGGAACACTGGAACACTAGCATTTTTGATGAGCTTCGTTAATCGATTTTTTTAGATCACGCGGTCTGCTTGCTATTCAACTCAATTTTAAATATTTCAGGGTTTTGAAATCCCAAAACGAATTTCCAAAAGTCATCCAATGAAGCACGGCCAACACTGAACATCCCAACAACGTGGAGAACGTGTCTTTCACTTTCTAACGTACTGAACCGATAAATAAAGCATACCTCGTCGCTCGTTTTTTTATATGAAATTTGTCAAAAATAGGCTAAACTTTGAAATGATATTAACCCTTTGCCCAACGAATCGACCACATCTGCCCGCGTAATATGCAAATTTAGGAGTTGAAAAAATATATTTTTCCAAAAATTTCAACAAAACCATATGTGACCCCTCTTTGGAACGAGCTCGTCGATCTCGTTCCAACGAGGGGTCACATGATATGGTTTTGTTGAATATATTTGAAAACCTTTAAAAAATTATATTTAAAACAATGAATTTTGATATCGTCTGCGTTAGGTGAAGGGTTAAAACGTAATAATGATGTCAAATCTAAAAATAAAAAACAGCTATCTCCTAATTTTGCAAGCTCTACGATATACTAAAATTTCAGTAAAATCCGACGTCATTCAATTTTCGACCATATGACCCAAATCGAAAAACAAACAAAAATAGCTATCTCATGATTTTTTAGCTCTCTGAAATTTCAAAAAATTTCGACGTATTTTGATTTTTGACCCTATGACCCATTATGACGTCACCTCAGTGTTCGGGTGTACTGGTTGAGAATTTCCTAGGACGGTAATACATTTTTAGATACGTTTTTTGTGTGGAGATTACACTTCCAAAGTTTCGAAAGACTGGGTCTGAATGTGAAGTTCAAAATGAAAGGTACATAAAAAAAACCCTGTTAAATTGGCAAATTTGAAATGGAAAAATAATAGCGAACAATTTCAAATAACCAGAAAACAGTGTGTGAAGTTTGATAGCTGAGTCATTTATAAATACCGAGCATGGGGGCGCGGTTGCGTTGTGGTAATAGGTTCTCGTCAGATCACCGAAGTTATGCAACGTCGAGCCCTGTGGTGTACCGTTTGGGTCAAAAGTCTAAATACACGTCCGACGTATATTTTTTATCCTAAATACACGTCCGACGTATATTTTTTATCATTGCACCTGGATTTTTCAGTTGCAACGCTATTTCTCAATACAGGTGCACCTATAAAATTTAGTGATTCACCTATAATTTATACGTCCAACGTATATTGAATTACACGTCCATCGTATATTTTATACGTCCAGCGTATAAATACACATTGGTCGTGTGTTTTTAGAGAAAAATAGCAATGCACGTAGATTTTGTCCAGTTGCACCTGCAATTCAAAATAACATCGCAACTGTAAATTCCGGGTGCATCGATAAAATTTACACGTCCAACGTATATTTCTGACAAAATACACGTCCATGGTATATTTTTTCTGTCAAAACGTATATTTTCACTAAAAACATGTCCGACGTATAATTATTTATCGTTGCAACTGGATTTTACAGTTGCAATGGTATTTCTGTATACAGGTGCAACTGTAAAATTTAGCAGTGCACCTATAAAATATACGTCCATTGTATATTAAAATCCACGTCCAACGTATATTTATATGCCCGACGTATAAGTGTACGTTGGACATGGATTTTTTGTAGCAATTAGCGGTGCACCTGTAAATTTTTCTAATTGCACCTACATTTCAAAATACCGCTCCAACTATAAAATCCAGGTGCATCGATAAAAATGACACATCCAACATATATTTTAGGAAAAATACACGTCCACCGTATATTTGTTTGGTCAAAATACAAGTCCAACGTATATTTCCCCTGAAAAACACGTCCGACGTATAATTATTTATCGTTGCAACTGGATTTTACAGTTGCAACGCTATTTTTGTATACAGGTGCACCTGTAAAATTTAGTGGTGCACCTATAAATAATACGGCCATCGTGTATTAAAATACATGCCCAACGTATATTTTATACGTCCAATGTATAAGTATATGTTGGACGTGTATTTTTCGTCGAAATTAGCGAGGCACCTATAAATTTTTCTAGTTGCACCTGCGTTTCAAAATATCATTGCAACTGGAATATCCAGGTGCATCGATGAAAAAGACATTTCCAACGTATATTTCAGAATAAAATGTACGTCCATCGTATATTTTCCTCGTCAAAATATAAGTTCAACGTATAATTTTCTGAAAATACACGTCCGGCGTATATTTTTTATCGATGCACCTGGATATTAGAGTTGCAATGCTGTTTTCGAATAGCGGTGCACCTATGAAATAAGGCGGGGCACCTACAAATTATACGTCCATCGTATATAAAATTACACGTCCATCGTATAATTTGTATGTCTGACGTATAGATACACGTTGGACGTGTATTTTTATCGAAAAATAGCGATGCACTTAAATTTTTTCCAGGTGCACCTAGATTTCAAAATACCGTTGCAACTATAAAATCCAGATGCTTCGATACAAATACACGTCCAACGTATAATTCTCTGAAAGGAGCAAGGTGCACCTGATTACCTAAAATGGAGATATAAGTTCAACATGCGTTTTGTTTCTAGCCAATCAGAAAATTACCTTTGCACCTAGTCACTATAAATAGCAGCTAATCAGAAAATACCTTTAAAACTTGTTACTAAAAATACGAACAAGTAGATAAAAAGTTTCTAAAGATGACGAGTGGTTCACACACACGTGCAAAAAAAAACATTCTGAAGGCTCAACAGAACGCAGCAACATTTATTTTTAGTGAAACGTTTTGAGTGAAAACCTTTAGAACAAAATTTCGTATTATTTGTTTTTCTTGAAAACAAAGTTGTTACAAAAAAGAGATTGATCGGCACTCTCCATTGCAGAGACATTGTGAGAGTTCATGAACAATGCATGTGATATAATTGAAGCATGTACAAGAGTAGTCTTAAGTGACGTCACTTCCATTGAAACTTTGGAAAGAAACACATCTCGTCTTGGTGCATTGCTTAGAAACACTCGACGTGTTTCAACACGCTACCATCAGGTGGAACGCCTATCCTCAATTATTGCTTCTATAATTTGAGAAATTAAAGAACAGAAAAGGTGTGTGATATTTTTTACATTTCTCCCAAGCCCACACACTCCCGGCATTGTTGACTAGACCTTCCGACATGAGATGACCCTGGTTTACCTGTCGCTGACAACCAAAAAAATAAATAAATAAATAAATAAATAAATAAATAAATAAATAAATAAATAAATAAATAAATAAATAAAGTGCCTTTGCCGACCAAGACGAAAATTTGTATCTACGGGTAATATAACTAGGAAGAGTCTGTAACATGGGGTACGACCGCGTACTATGCTCCCTTGAACAGTGAACATTTTCCCTGCTTTGTTTTTTATGGAATATTTTGGGCCTTTTGTTTGACCTATCAGAACTTGATTTGACAGTCTCGGCAATTTTGTCCAGTTGATATAAACTAGTCTCCGTCGCGTTTGATATTGCATAAACCCTGAAACTTCTGCACTTCTCTCTCACCTGACCTGGACCAAAATTGACTTCAATAAGGTATTTTACAAGGAGAGAAACATCAGTTGAGTTACGGCCAATTTCTAGGTTCCCTTAGCCCTCATGCCAGAGAAATTTCCCTTCTTCTTTAGCTTATCTTGGCGAAGTCAAGCTAAGTTATTGTCATCACGCGTGCGCAAGTCTGTGAGTCTGTTAGTCTGTTCACACCCAGGGTCTACAGGCCACAGTTCTTTTCCGATCATCAAAAATTACATATGTCTGTTTGTCTTGGTGTATAGATTAGATTATTATGCCCGCTATTGCGTTCGACCAATCAGCATTAAGAGTTAGTGACGGCATATAAGCCCATATCATGCCAGTAATGGCGGACAGACGCCCGATATTAATTTAATATCGGGTGCCTGTTCGCCATCTTGGAGTTTGTTGCTTCGCCTCGCGTAAACAAACTATTATTTATTATCGAAATCGGTATAATTTCTTTCAAATCAGCTGACAGGTCATACATAAAAATCGATTGAAAGTCCTGACACTAAACTTTTCCCCGAATGATTTTCCCCGAGTGACATCTCAGATGAAATTGACATTTTAACTGTGTATTCGTCTTCGGTGATACTTCCATTGGATTATTTCAGAACGTCTGTTTCGTTTACATTCAGCGTCACGTCAGACAGACAGACAGACGGACGGACGGACGGACGGACGGACGGACGGACGGACGGACGGACGGACGGACGGACGTTCTTCCGCACGTATACTTGTGAGGTGATTTCCGTGTTAGATATGGGGGAACTTTGTCACCTCACAAGTGATTTTTTGTGCACCTCACAAGTGGGTCTGCACCTCACAAGTAGGGGTTAGACCAACGGTTACCTCCACCAGGCTCAGAAGTGATCATCATACGCATCATTTAAGGACGGACGTGCACCGAAGTACATGTGCGGGCGTGCGGACAGACGATCGTCGGACGGACGGACGGACGGACAGACAGACGGACAAGCTGATTCAAGTATACTCCCCCCACCCCACAACTCGTGGGGGGGGGGGGGGTATGGAAAGTTTTTTACAGACTTTTGAAAGGTACATTGTTGGGGTGAACATAGGTGGTTGATCTGCTTTCCTGGTCTTACTACAACAGGTATGTACATGTAGAAGAGTGGTAGCTGAGTGGATGAGTGCGCTGGTCCCTCGTGCTAGAGGCCCCTGGTTTAATCCCCGGTTGCCTGGGAAGAGTGAGACCGAACACTCTCGCCGCCAGCAACAATTGTGGGGTTGATGCTGTCATAGCGTACCGTCCTATCCGGTGGGGACGTAAAAGTAAATGGTTGACCTCTCTGCAGGGAAAGACACACCCTGTGCAGACTGAAGTACTCTCTGTGGTATGCTGGTTCGGTACTACAGAGCACCACCCACGCCGCTGCGCTGTGCGGCCAAGGAGAGGCGTTGATATAAGTTGTAAAACTTGTTCGCCAATCTTTACAAAGTAAATAGGCCTAAATAAAAAAAAACGTGTACGTGTATATGTTTTTCAAGATACTGAGTATACACAGAATGTACCAATGTTCAGAATATACCGATGGTCGTGGCTCCCGTGTACCAATGTTCAGAATATACCGATGTCCATGGCACCCGTGCAATAAGCCCGGAAAAGGGACCCGATTTGATTTAAGAACCCTATCAATCAACAGGCATATTTGTTACAGAGTCCTCTGGGTGTGCTTTTGATAAGGTCTGGGAAGATTCTGAGGTATCTCACGGTGGTATCTGACCCGAAAGTTATACATCTCAAAGGGGCAAGCAACGTTTGGAACCTTTAGGGTCATTGAAAGTAGAGTCCGTTTTTATGTGGTAGTAGCCTTCCTTTTAAGCAAGTCGAAGTGAGTTTCGATGAGGTCACAAAATGATTTGTTTATGAAATTTTTTATTCAAACCCCAAACCCTGTATGGGCCGAAAAATTCTTAAATTTTTGATTCAACGACCCAGCTAACTTCACGGTTTATGTTGACATATCTTGTTATTTTCTATGTTCAAACCACCAAATTTATTTATTTATTGGTGTTTAACGACACCTTAACAGCCAGGGTCATATCGTGTCGGTGACGAATTCACAGGTGGAGGATGAGTCCGGATAATCCAGCGAGAACCACCGAGCAACGGCGGGCATCCGCCAGCCCTCCAACGTGATCACCCATTTCTCTGCCGGCCGAGACCCAAGTCTCTGTCGGCAGAGATAGGGTGACAGTGGTTGAAGACGGTGTGTACCATTAACGTGTATTATGCCTTAACACACGGTGTTACCGTGTCCCTATAAAAGCAAGTACAGTGAAGTGTCGTGCCCAAGAACACAACTGGGTGACGTAGCCGGGATTCGAACCTAAGACCTCTGGGTTTGCATCTTCCAACGTTCAAACCACCTAAATGAGCACCAATTCTATAAGTGAAAAAGGTAATTGATAGCTTTCTATTACAACAATGTAACAGTGTAAGTTTAATTCAACCCTTCAGTGATACATGCCTCAAAATGTGAATTTATCCATGCACCCAAGAGAAGGGGTGCACAGACCTTGGGATGTGCAACCAACCGCCCGGGGAGGTACAAGTACAGTAGAGTATAAACACATAATAAAAAAACAAGCTAGGGCATATGTAACCACCATAATTGTTTCGGTGATCGCACTATAACAACAGGATATAAACACAATCTTTAAATCAATAAATCGAGCCGGGGCAGACGTAACCACCATACTTCCTGTGATTACACAAAAACAGCAGGCTATAAACACAATCTATAAATCAATAAATCCAGTCGGAGCATATGTAACCACCATAGCTTTCTCTCCTATAACCGATTTGGTGATACATGCCTCACAATTTGAATATACATACCCTAGAGAAAGTGTGCACAACCGCTGGGTCGGGCAACCCTCCACCCAATAGAGGTACAAAAAGAGAAGATTATAACACATATTCTTTAAATCAAGCCAGGGCATATGTAACCACCAGAGTATTTCTCTCTTCCTCCACTACTAACTCAAACTATTACTCATAACAAAAGTCGTGAATCCAAATTTATCATGTGATGAATATTCCATTCCGAGAGGAGGGGTGCAAATAAAGATTCTTATCCTGAGAGGAGAGGAGAAGATAAGCACAACGTCGGGGTGATAGGAACAACTCATATGAAATAACTGGGAATATTAGCTATATGCGCCATATGTGGCTGCCCGCTTCTTATTGTGGGGACATTTACTGATTAAAAGGTAGGTTAACACAATGTTCGACGTAATAGAAGTAGGTTTATGTGAAGTGGTTAGTGCAATTACCCATGGGTAGCTGCTCGTTGACAAAATGACAGAGAACATAGCGCAATGAAAGTGTCAATGACACTGTAGCTTATCTTGACTTCAAGATGCTTTTCACGTAGAAATGTAAACATTTTAAATTAAGACATCAAGACAAACAGGCATATTCAATTTGGTGCTAATCGGACAAGAACTATGACCTGTAGCCTGCGCCACAGGAATCCAAGATGGCTGCAATGGCTGTCAACTTGATCAAATGTCTATGACCAAAAGGGTTTGTTCTCATCTAGCCAGCAATACAAACATCCAAGTGCAATTTGGTAATAATCTGACAAAAACTATGACATGTAGTCTGTGCTGTAGAAATTCAAGATGGCTGCCACGGCAGCTATCTTGGCGGCTGACCATGACCGAAATGGGACATTCTCATCTAGACATCAAGGCAAACAAGCATATGCAATTTGTTGATGATTGGACAAAAACTACGACCTGTAGCTCACGCCATAGCCCATGTCATAGACACCCAAGATGGCTGCCACGGTGGCCATCTTAGACGGCTGACCATGCCCAAATGGGTTGTTTTCATCTAGACATTAGGGCAAACAAGCATATGCAATTTGGTGATGATTGGACAAAAACTACGACCCTAGCCTGCGCCATAGAAATTCAAGATGGCTGCCATGGCGGCCATTTTGGGAGGCCAACCATAACCAAAAAGGGATGTTCTCATCTAGACATCAAGGTAAACAGGCATATGCAATTTGATGATGATGGGACAAAAACTATGACCTGTAGCCGGCACTATAGAAATCCAAGATGGCTGTCATGGTGGCCATCTTGGGTGGGCGACCATGACCAAAAAGGGACGTTCTCATCTAGACTCCAGGGTAAATAAGCACAGGAAATTTGGTGATTATTGGACAAAAGCTACGCGTACCTGTAGCCTGCGCCATTGAAATCCAAGATGGCTGCCGTGGCAGCCATCTTCTGTGGCCGACCATGACCAAAATGGGATATTATAAGTTATGGGACGCTCGCTGGTCCGATATGTTGTCACGTGGGCGAAGTGAAATCAGTATCGGGCGAGGCGTCAGGGACAGCAGTTTTTAATTAAGTTACCTTGGGTTCACTGAATGTGAACGAAGCAGACGTTCTGAAATAATCCAATGGAAGTATCATCGAAGACAAATACACAGTTAAAATGTCAATTTCATCTGAGATGTCACATTCAATGAAATTGACAATCATTTGGGGAAAAGTTTAGTGTCACGGCTTTCAATCGATTTTTATGTATGACCTGTCAGCTGATTTGAAAGAAATTATACCGATTTCGATAATAAATAATAGTTTGTTTACGCGAGGCGAAGCAACAAAATCCAAGATTAAATATCGGGCGTCTGTCCGCCATTGCTGGCATGATATGGGCTCATATGCCGTCACTAACTCTTGATGCTGATTGGTCGAACGCAATAGCTGGCATAATAATCTAATCTATGCACCAAGGCAATCATGCATATGTAATTTGGTGATGATCGGAAAAGAACTGTGGCCTGTAGACCCTGGGTGTGAACAGACTCACAGACTTGCGCACGCGTGATGACAATAGCTTAGCTTGACTTCGTCAAGATAAGCTAAAAATGAAGGGAAATTTCTCTGGCATGAGGGCTAAGGGAACCTAGAAAGCGGCCGTAACTCATCTGATGTTTCTCTCATTGTAAAATACCTTATTGAAGTCAATGTTGGTCCAGGTCAGGTGAGAGAGAAGTGCAGAAGTTCCAGGGTTTATGCAATATCAAACGCGACGGGGATTAGTTTATAACAACTGGACAAAATTGCCCAGACTGTCAAATCAAGTCCTGATAGGTCAAGCAAATGGCACAAAATATTGTACGGGTCAAGCGCTCCCACTATATTCGTACTTTTACATAAATATTCAAATATCTTTGCTCAGAATTATTCTATCTGGGCATATTATATGCCATCACAAAGCTTGTCAATCGGGTTGGAACTTAAAAAGTTAGGGAGTGTTTGTTATCCGTAAAAAGAAACAAATCCATATTCAACACAGGTATTCCATAAAATGCACTTACACCCTATTGTTTAAATATACATTCATTTGGTTGCAAACAGTTTTGCTATCTTTTCCGCCCAATGACCTACAGATAAGAAACAAATTTTTGTTAAATGTATTATTGATTTTAATACGAATGTTGATTGAAAGATATACTAACAAATAAAAACTGCAAAATATTTACCATAGGATTTTCCCATAGAGTTGGTGGATGAATAAAACAACATTTTGTTCAATGTGAATGCATAACTTTTTGAAATAATGATTTTTCAAATATATATAAAAAACATTTATTAACGGTGCAAATCAGAGGTGGAGATGGTATAAAAGGCGGAGGAATCTTAGGCTGTATCACACTTGCTTTGGGGCAACCAAGAAGACAAAACATATTTTCACAGCTTTCCAGTTGATAAGAGAAGATAGAAGAAAAAGATGAAGAGAGCCATTGAAGAATACAGTGAGGCAGAGAGTGAAGTAGAAGAAGATAACAAGAAACAGACAGTAGAAACAGCAAGATATATATATCCACCCTCTCCTACAAAGAACATCAAGAAAATTTTATTCTGAATCCCAAGTGTGTGGAATAACCTTTAAAGAATTTAATCACAAAAACCCATTTGACATCCTTGGAAAAGTATTTGAAAGTATGGTGAAAGATATTACAGAAGAATGTGCTATAGAAGACAATGATCCGATGAGAGTATCAGTTAACCACCCAGGATTAGAAATAGGTATATTTATCCCATTTACTAAGGCTTTGGCTATCACTGGTAACACCATATTAGATGAAATAGAAAACGTTGTACAATCAAATGACAACTTTACTATCCAATATGGGCAATTATCTTTAGAAATTACACACACTTTTCTATCACAAGGGTCCGGAGGACATGCACCAATTTCGTTTGCATCTGTTGATAAAATGGTTGGAAACAAGAAACGTATTATTGAAATTAAAAATGTTAATGATTCAATGTGTCTCATACGGGCCATTGTAGTGGGAAAGTGTCATGTTGATAGAGATAATAATGGAAAATGGAAAAAATATTAGATATTCTGATAGACCGACACAAGGACGGGAAGCTAAGGCATTGATGGACAAAGCAGGCCTTGATTATAATATTCCTTGTGGATATGAAGAATATTATAAAACACAACACCTGCTTTACCCAGAGTATGTCATCAAAATTCATCCACAATATGCAAAAAAGTTATTTTTTATTCAAACCTCTGAATACCACCACTGATATAATATTTAGTTATTCATATTTTAGCACCATACCCATTTTATACCATCACTACAATGACAGGGTTTTTAGGATGTCATTACTATTGTTAATTTTGTAGTAAATGGTTCAACCAGAGAGAACGTCACGTATGTAAATTTGGTTGTGTTTGCTATGCTCCAACAAAATGTATTCCTGAACACTCCATCACCTGTTACAGTTGTAATAGACAATTTAGAAGTTTATCATGCTATAATAGCCATATCACTACAAAAGGAAAAGAAGAAAAAACAATTTGCCAATTAGTTCAAAAATGTAAACACTGCAAGTCATTAATATATCCAACAGGAGGAAAACACATTTCTGAAGGATTCAAAAAATGTAAATATTGTCAACAAGTAGTTAATTCTGAACACCAATGGTTCATTCCAAAATACACTTCTTCTGAGGATGAAAAGTTACCAAACATTCCATTTGTATATTTTGATTTTGAAACCACACAAGACTTAGGAGTACATATCCCAAATTTCTGTGTTGCTCACCGTACATGTGGGGAACGTGTTTGCAAACCTATAGATCAAGAATGTATTTTCTGTGACAAATTTGGACAACGACAATCAATTTTTAAAGGGGAATCTACTTTGTCAGATTTTTGTGATTGGCTTTTCAGTAAGGAACATGAAGGGGCAACAGTTATTGCTCAAACTTTAAGAGGTTTTGATGGACAATTATTTTAAGACACCTCATTGAAAATGGTACATTAACTCCTGATGTAATTATGAACGGAAACAAAATTATTTTACTTAAATCTTGTGGTATTAGACTTATTGATTCTTTAAATTTTCCTTCAATGAGATTGGCACAATTTCCTAAAACATTTGGCTTGACAGGATTAGTAAAAGGTTATTTCCCCCATTTGGCAAACACACAAGCTTATCAAAATTATATTGGTCCTTATTTAGATTCAGACTTGTATATGCCAACATTCTATGTCTCTATCAGATAGGGAAGAATTTAATATGAAAATACGTGACACGTAATGGTGCACACCCAATATTGTTAATTTCGGTAAATATTGCAGGCCCTAAGCAAGATTTTTCAGGAAAGAGATGGTATATATCGCAGAAATAGCAGTGGTTATGTGAAATATAACAATTTGCCAAAACGTGTTGTAGAGCGACATGCAAATAAACACAGAACCACACATGTATGTTCATATGTTAATGTGGCGACAAATATGGCAATCGGGAAATTTTGAAAGATTGCTATAGGATCAAACTCGAGACAAGCTATAGTAAAACAAACCTTCATTTTTTAAACTGACAAAAGATCATAATTCAATGGCAAATTGGTTCATTAGAGTTTAACAACACTTTCAAAAACCAAGACTATATTATGAGCTGGATTGTACGTCAATCTCAATAACCAAGGTTATTATATCACGTTGTCAGTTCCCACGATCCTTCCCATCCTTCAATACCTGGACGAGCAAAAGAGTCGTACGTGGAGTCACTCGTTCAGGCAATTACTCATTTGTTCGATTTTGGTCGTTCGAGCAATCTGAGATGGTTAGGAAGCCTGTACTAGTGCTAGTAATGGTACAAGGCTGCAAGAGTGGAAGAAGACTACAGGTTTTGGTGACTACTGTAAAAGCTAATCATAGGACAGACGATGGCAATATTTGGAAAATCAGTAATAGTGGTATTGGAGATATGAAGGTCATGGAAAGGTCTAGAACTGGGCAGATGCTAGGAGCTAAATTATCATCAAGTATATATAGTACTACGTCATCATGTCATAGGTATCCTCCTATACCCCGTTGAGCATTAAGAGTCGTAAAAGAAATTGCTCTTTCGATACTCATTTGCTCAATGGAATTTGAGTCGTCCGAGCAATGACTTTTTCAGTAATTGCTCAAAAGCTTATTTGCTCGATAAGATTCGAGGCGTTCGAATAATACCTATCCCTGCTTGATTGTATTTTGGGTTTGAGGATTATACACAGGGAAGGCAAAAACTGAGACGTCCAAGACAAAATAGACTGTTGGGATAGGCAGAAATGGGCCCAGTAAAAGGCAAAACAGGCCAGGAAATATAAGGATAAACCCCAGAATATACCGGGATAGATAACATACAGAGACTATGGTGCACATTCAAAACAATAAAGTTACAAAAAGAAGAATTCTAGGGGACAACAGATAGAAACCGAATATTTAGTGGGAAATCCGCACTAGTAAAAGAACTGTTGGATTTATTTGGGTAATTTTACAAAGTATTCGAACAAATACAATTACTCATACCAGGAAACGCACCTCAACTTAAAGCACTGCATGCTACTCTTTTAAGCCCAAAACTGAGGAATCCGTGCCAAATAAAGTTGTTTTGATGGTTTAGAGGATTTGTCTGGATGTTCGTGGTAATTCGATTTATTCCAGTTCGCGTAAAATTTATCCATATGAGACCTCTCATCATTCATTTAGCACTACGTGCTACTATTATAAGCCCTAGATGGGGGTTTGGTAGTTTTTGATTATTTAGAGGGATTGTCAGTTTTTTTTGTTGTAATTAAATTTACTCCTATTCAATCGAACACACCCTCCGAACACACCCCTTTCCTATCAGAAGGTTTTGGGTCACATAGAAACCATGTGCTGCCATAGAAACCAAGATGGCGGTCTCAGATATACAAAATGGACGACATACACTCGTCTCACCTCAACAAAAACGCGCGGCGCATGTACACTAGGACCACGTATCACTATTGGGATGTTGTCACAAGATGGCAGTCACGCGGGCTACCATGACAACCAAAAATGAAGTAACTGGGCCATCTCACATGAGATCCGGCTAATGTGGGTCGATCGGGTACATGATTTACTACTGACATCAAGCCGAGAGATACACGGTTCGATCCCCAGCAGGGGTAACTGCGTTGTGTCATTGGGCAAGGCACTTAATCACGATTTCCCAAGTGGGGGCACAGTGGCGCAGCCATGGGGTGTTCTGGGGGCACCCCCCCCCCTCCCTCCAAAAAAAAATAAATAATTCCGATAGGATCACCAATCCAATGACGAGTTGTGACGGTACAAAAGTGGGTTTAATCATTATCAACTTATCGTCCGGAAACCAATTGTTTACAATTTACTATGTAAAGGGTCACTATGACCTTGACCTTAGACCTAATGATTCCAAAATAAATAGGGCTCCTTCTTGAAACAACGACAACCTACCTATGAAGTTTCATGACTTTGGGTGGAACCATTGTCAAATTATCATCTGGAAACCAATTGTTTACGATTTATTACGTTCAAGGTCAATGCGACCTTGACCTTTGACCTAGCGTGTCCAAGATAAATAAAGGTCTTCCACTCACCTAGGCCAACCTACCTATGAAGTTTCGTGAATGTGGGTTCAAGCGTAGTCAAGTTATCATCCAGAAACCAATTGTTTACGATTTACTATGTAGAAGGTAACTGTGACCTTGACCTTTCACCTAGCGAGTCCAAAATAAATACGGTTCTTCCTCTCACCGATGCCAACCATCCTATGAAGTTTCATGAATGTGGGACAAGTTATCATTCGGAAACCAATTGTTTACAATTTACTATGTTCATAGTCACTGTGACCTTGACCTTTGACCAAGTATGTCCAAAATAAATAGGGTTCTTCCACTCACCGATGCCAACCTACCTATTGAGTTTCATGAACGTGGGACGAACCATTATCAAGTTATCATCCGGAAACCAATTGTTTACGCCCGCCCGCCATTCACCAAACTATAAGACCAGCCGGACTTCGTCACAACTTGACTAAACAAGAGGCCCCAAGGGGCCTTAATCGCTCACCTGCCAACGTGGTTCAAAGAAGTATTTGGGGTCACATTCAGTTATGCATGGTTCATCAACACTACAAAGGAATGAATGCATGAGAGGCAAATTTTATGGAAAAACACTAAGGAATCGATTTGAACAAACCTGAACCTAACATGCTCCCCATGCCACTCCCACCCCTGCCCGTAGATAGCCAATAGAGAGCCCAAATACTAACTGAGGCACCCGGTTTGTACAAACTTGAATCTGACCCTCTTAGAGATGTTGTATACCAAATACGAAAGCATTCATACCAAATATGAAAGATTTTTAAAGAAATTTCCTCATATTTCACTAAGTTAAAATTCGGGCTCTTATTGGGAGCCCGATTATTAACCCGTGGACTCGATTTGAATAAATTTGAATCTGACTGGTATATAACCCCTAGAGATGTTACCAAATATCAAAATATTCTAAATGATGGTTCTGGAGTAGATTTTTTAAATTTTTTTTTAAAAAATGTATGGGTGCTATCAGAGTAATGCCCCTTGAGGTGCCCATTGTGGGCGCGGCAAGGCTAATTGTACAAACTTGAATTGACATATGATAAGGAACATGCACACCAAATTTGGTTCAATTTGGTCCAGTAGTTTGGGAGGAGAAGTCGATAATGTAAAATTCACGACGGACGTCGACGGACGGCAAGTGATAAGTTAAGCTCCCTTCGGTGAGCTAAAAATCATCCATACGCCCTCCCCCCCCCCCCTCTCCCCTCCAAGTTACCCCATGTAGGGAACATTAGGCAAGAAATTTTATTATGGAGATATTTATACTTGCAGGATGTATGGGGGGGGGGGGGGGTGCATAATAGCAGATTTATGTGTGATATCCGACCTATCTCAATTTAATGACACCAATGTTGTCAGTTATTTGCCAGACTCGAGAAAAAAAACGTCGCCGGTGTTCCGTGATATCATTAGGCATACTTATTTAATTCTATTCATTTAGTTTCCTATTTTTAGTCGAATTTTTCAACAACAAAAAACCTTGACTATTGGTATGGCAAGGGCCGGTCGCCGGCCCTTTTTGGTGAAAAAATTAGTTATTTCTGGACGGGTTTTGATATTTGGTGTGTCGCTTGATATGCACGTGCAACACCCAATGACGCAAAATAGGGCGTGTCTGCGCTTTTTCGCAAGAGTTATGGCCCTTTGTTAAAATCTACTAATTTTGAGCTTGATAGCGCGATATTTCAACAAACGTCAAATATCTTTGTCAAAATAGCCCTCAGAGAACTTGTTCCGACCTAAAAATAGAGGGTCGTGCATCATATAACAGGAAAAATTTAGTACTAGACTACTTTATTAGTACAAGACTACTTTATTGGTTGCTGTGCACAAATGACATTCATTCACATTTGCAACTTTACTGTGTTATTTTTTCCACTATACCCCACCCCCAAATTTGTGTTCCAAAATACTCTTTCAATGAAGAAATTATTTTCTAACATTTTTTAACCCTTTACCAAATATAACGGTCAAAAGTTGCTGGTGCAATTCACAAGTGTTGCCATTCCATGTTCATTATTTTCTCGTTTTTTGTGTCAAAAAGATAGCTTATGACCCCTCATTGGAATGAGGACATTCCAATGGTGTAAAAAGTCATGTTTTTGACACAAAAAATTAGTGAGTCAATAAGTTTGTGGGCAAGGGTAATCAGCTGTTCATGTTAAGTAAAGGGTTAACGGCATAATTCAGACAAACATCTAAATACCAGTAAATAAAAGTGCTATATGGGCTTTCTGGCTGTGGGTTTGAATGGTGATTTGGAAGGGGGTTGGAAGATTGGACCCCTCCCCCCCCCCTGCCCCTAGTACTATGATGAGGAACCATCGTTTAATTACATTTGTTAATACATGTGTACATGTAGGGTAAAATTGGTTGTTATTTGGCATTTGCTGGAGGCAGTAGTGTGCCCCTGGAGGCTACACTTGCTCAAGATGTGAATTCGCTTGCAATATATAGTCCTTACTGACAAAAACATATTTTTCAAAACAATAAAAAGGTACTGTAAGGTGTGTGGTACCCCAATGAATTTTTAAATGTGAAATAATCTCTCAAAATAATAATTAAATCAGGTTCGGAAGTCAAATTATGTATTTCCTTAATCAACCCCAATCCTATCAAAGATACATTTTACCTCTTTCATGTGACAAAAGGGTCATTTCTGCATGAGAATTCAACTTTTGGCTTCCAATGAGTTAAAAACATGGGAAATTTGTTGTTTTTAAGAAAACTGTCCAAACTGTGTCAAATGGATTAAAAACTGCTGTTGCCTCCAGTACATTTTTCTACTCTGTTACCTAATGAATAAGCTGAGAGGTAAGGAATTCATGTAGCTTTTCTTTGAAAACTAACCTAATCCCAAAATAAAACTAAAATCTGCATCAGCATGTCATACTTTGAGGAAAAATATGTCTCATTTAATCATATAGCAAGACAAAGAGTGGTGTTCCAACCCCACAAAACAATATGAATGTCAATTTTGATTCAAAAATTGGGGTTGCAGCTGTATAATTCACCAATATCAATAGACAGTACCATTTTATCCTAACAACTGATGTCAAGTTTTCTTCTACATGTACATACAGATGTGGCAAAATACAGCCCTGAAGGTGTCCCATGCCCCTTTTTATAAAAAACTAGGATAAAATTCATAAATTAATTGATGTTGACACATAACAAACCTCCTGTGATATTAAATTTCCCATTTGTGATAGTTTTTAAATCACATTCTGGCTTCTGAAGATATGTCAATGCATTTGATGAATATTTTGCCATTCTTGTGAAAAAAGCCTCACTTTCTCAGTTAAGGGACCTAGAGTCATTGGTATGGCACTGACAAAACATTAAACACGATTTTTCCAACAGTATGACCAGCTGAGCACTGCTCCTATGTTATAGCATAGCACTGTTAAACTGCCTAAAACCATCAAATATTGATTCTGTAGTAATGTGTGTGTCCCGCAAGCACATGTACCCACAAGGGCTCGTTTACAACCTTTGATTTAATCCCTACAGGCACCCATTCTGATAAAAAGAGTGAAATTAGGAAAAATACATGCATGCATAGTACCCAGTGAAGATGACTCAGATATTTGCTTCAGGAATGTAGTGCTCTTTAATGTTTAATATATTTGTGTATGTGTGTGTATGGGAGGGGGGGGGGTCAATTGCCAGTTATTGAAAATGTAGAACCGTGCAAATGAAAAACAAACCAACACTTTGTATGATGGACAGACAGACATGCAATCACATATCTTGAAAGTGAGAGGCTACATGTACAGAGGAATGTTGTGATGGACAGACAGACATGCAATCACATATTTTGAAAGTGACAGTCTGCATGTACATAGGAATACTGACTGACATACAATGAAAAATATAGTGAGAAGAGACAGGACAGGGTTGTCAAATAGAAAAAAAACTCAATGGACCCTGAGAGCTGCAGTACTAAAGCAAATCATAGGAAACTGAGAGTGTATGCTGTTTACTTTCTCATCAGCTGAGGGGTTCAGTATGGGTGGTAGGGGGGCAATTGTTAATGTAGTTTTGTGCTATAACATGGGGACCTGACAACACTAGTATCAGACTACTATATTGGTATGTGCACAAAAGCCATTCATTCACATTTGCAACTTTGTTACTTTTCCCAATGTACCCCCACCCCCTTTCCCCAAATTTATGTTCCAAAATACTCTGTGAATGAAGAAATTGTTTTTTAACATTTTTAATCACTCACACATTGTAATGGCCAAATCGGGCTTAGTGGCACCATTCACCAAAACTGCCATTCAATGTTCATTATTTTTGCATCAAAAACATTGCTTATGACCCCTCATTGGAATGAGCTCGTTCAGCTCATTCCAGTGGAGGGGGTGGGGGTCATAGCTATGTTTCTGACGCAAAAAATAAAAAGAAATTAGTTATTCAAAAGTGCTATTTTCTTTTCATGTAAGGTAAAGGGTTAACATCATAATATGGAGAAAGCTTCTATTAATCATTCACTCAATGTAATGGCCAAAACTGGCTAGCACCATTCACCAAAATTGCCATTCAATGTTAATTATTTTTGCATTTTTTGGCATCAAAAACATAGCTTATGACCCCTTCATTGGAATGAGCTCGTTCAGCTCATTCCAGTGAGGGGGCGTCATAGCTGTTTTTGACAGAAAAAAATGAAAAGAAATTAGTTATTCAAAAGTGGTATCTTCTTTTTATGTACAGGGTAAAGGGTTAACATCATAATATAGAGAAAGTTTCTATTAATCATTCACTCAAAGTAATGGCCAAAACCGGCGAGCACCATTCACCAAAATTGCCATTCAATGTTAATTATTTTTGCATTTTTTGGCATCAAAAACATAGCTTATGACCTGCTCATTGGAATGAGCTTGTTCAGCTCATTCCAGTGAAGGGGGGGGGGTCATAGCTGTGTTTTTGACCCAAAAATGAAAAGAAATTAGTAATTCAAAAGTGGTATCTTCTTTTCATGTACATGTAAGGTAAAGGGTTATAATATGGAGAAAACTTCTATTATACCAGTGAATACAAGTGAAATTGGGGTTTTCTGGCCGAGTGATTGGATGGTGATTTGGGAGAGGATTGGAATATATTTGGAATCCCCTCTATAACAAGTACTATGAGGGGAAACCATGGGTTAATTAAATGTGTTAATAGGTAAAATAGGTGGTTACATGTGTATTTGGTAGAGGTTATAGTGTGCTACTCAGTTCTCGATGCCACACTTGCTCAAGATGCATTTAACTGCATTATTTTTGGCAATATATGACCTTTATTACAGACTGTGACAAAAATATAACTTTTCAAAAAATAAAACAGTATTATTCTGTCTGTGTTTCTTGAATGAACATTTAAATGTGAAATACGTGTAATATCCAAATAATAATAATTAAATCAGTGTTGGAAGCCAAAATACATGTACATTTACATGTATGTATTTCCTATAATCAACCCCAAACCTTCCAAAGGGTAACATACAAAACTTTTCCCTGAAAATTCCTCCCTCCATAATTTCTGGTGAACCAAACTTCTCCACCCCCCACTAATTTGTTAGAAGTATATTTAAAGCCATACAAAAATGTCCAAATCTTTTTACTGCTCGAGGCCGAGCACTTCCTTAAACTCCAATAAATAAATAAATAACTGTCCTGATAAATAGTTACTGATGCATGTTTTCTTGTAAATGAGTGTTTATGTAATTTACAAATTAAATACATAAGTTTTTAAATCCCTGCCTTTTAACCTTTTGGTGTAAAAGGCCAGGAAGGGGGATTTTTGTACTGCTCTTAAAATAATGAGGGAGATTGTGGTACTACCCTCAAAAACTGTAGGGGGGATTTTGCTAGGTGTGTAAAAATGATTGGGAGGGATTTTAACCAACATTCTAATCCTTCCAAAGATACATTTTACCTCTTTCATTTGATAAAAGAGTCATTTCTGCTTGTGAATTCACTGCTTTTTTTGAAAACTACCCCAATTCCAAAATAAAATCTGCATCAGCAGACAATAGTTTGGGGAAAAATCTGTCTCATTCCACTCCACACAAAAGAAAATGAATATCAATTTTGTTTTAAAAACTGGTGTTGTAGCTATATAAATCACCAATATCAATAGCCATTTTATCCTAACAAATGATGTCATATTTTCTCCTGCATATATATGTGGTAAAATATAGCCCTGAATGTGCCCCCTAGACCCCCAGCATACCCACTGCCATCCAAAACTATGATATAATTCATAAATTAATTGATGTTGACACAAAACAAACCTCTTATGATATTAAATTTCTCATTTGTGATAGTTTTTAAATCACATTCTGGCTTCTGAAGATATTTCGCAATGTGTTTTATGAATATTTTCCAATTTTTGTAAAAAAGTTGTTTTTTTTTTAAATCCCTCAGATTTCTTAATTAAGGCACCTAGAGTCATTGGTAGGTCTCTGACAAAACATTACACATTGATTTTTTCCAACAGCACGACAGTGCAGCTCATGTGGTATCTCACAGCACCATTAAAATGTCTAAAACCATCAAATATTGCTTCTGTAGTGCAGTGCTTATACTGCAAATACCCAAAAAGGCACTTTCACAACCTTGGATTTAATCCCTACAGACACTCGTGACATATTTTGATGAAAAGAGTAAAATTAAGAAAAATACAATGTACATGTATGTTTTCCAGAGAGGATGAATCAGATATTCAAAAAGATACTGCTCTTTAATGTTTAATATATTTGTATATGCGTGTGTGTGTAAGGTGGAGGGGTTACAATGTGAAAAATAGTCAGAAGCCAGTTACTGAAAATGTACATGTACAACCGGGCAAATGAAAAGCAAAGAATCGCTGTCTCTGATGGACGGTTCTTGGACAACTTGCACCATGGATGATTCATACCACAATTAGGGGGTACGACCGTACGAATTGTCTTGACAATAAGGTACAAATTGCCTAGACAAAAGGTACAAATTGTCCCAGTAAAAGTTATTGAATTGTCTCCTTTTTGGTACAAGTTGTCTCAAGTAAGTGTACTAAACTGTTTCATGTACATGTATTAACCAAGCCAGAAAATAAGCAGCCTGTCATTTTGTAAAATGAGGTCCCCAGAGGGTGAGGCTATGAGTTTTCCAACTCACTGATGGATGGATGGACAGACAGAAATGCATAATGCAGTCACACATTTTGTAATAAATTAAATTTCAGTTTCCTTTTGAATGCTAAAACAAACTAGAATTAGTAGAAATGAAATATTTTCTCTGGAATCAGTGTGCAAATGTCTTTTAGAGGTCGGTTCTGGGGAGGTTGGTATTTAGGCTTTTTAAACGTTTTTTGTTATTTTTGGAGAAACAGACATGTACTAATTATCAGAATCCCCACCTCCAGATGTTGGTCAGACGAGGAGGGCGACGACATTGATTAATTTGAGGATGAATTCAGTTCTATTCTGGTTGCAAAGCCTCAAGCATCTGGGAATTAAAACATTGTTTACAAAACACAGAGGAAGTGTAATTTAAATGGGAGTTGTGAGTGGTTCTGGTATTTAGCCTTCAGGAAGACACGTCGGATCACAAAATTGGCTGGCCGCTACACTGTAATTCTGACAGTCTTAAACTGTCATTGTATTGTATCACTGGTAAAAATAGTTCATAGACTAGAGCCAGTGAATTTTTGTGAAGAAAAATCTTGGAAATAAACGAATATCGCTGTTCGCGTGCATGTCTGTTTCTGTAAAATTTTACTACAACTCAGTACAAGACTGCATGCCCGTGTTTTGAAAACAAAGATTCCCCCAGACCGTACGTCAGCATAACTTGAATTCATCCGAACTCCGGCTGTTTCTAAGGAAATAGGGCTAAGTTCCCCACAAATGAAAAAGGCCCACTAAAAGTGTCCATAAATCACTTGTTTTATTTTTTAATTCGTTGTCAACAATTTGTGAAGTGTACGTTCTCAATTAAAATTGAAACTGAGCTTTTGAATCTGAGGAAACCGGCAACGGACGACATTGGCACTTCGAACATTCAAACAATACCTAACTCGCCAACAACCACCCAACTTCGAAAGTTACTTCATTGTTAATTATTTCACATAGTTCCCAGCATTCTCCGACAATATATTTTACATAATGTCCTTTGAAAAGCCAAAAACAATTAAATCTCCGTCACAATGATTCTGGATTTTTTGCCAGTGGGAGAGCCACGCCGCCAGATGGCACCCCAAACTCTGTTGCATGGTATATAGAAAAATTATAAAATCTTGGATACGTGCCAGGGTTACCTATGTGCGCCCACGCCACTGCGTGGGTGTGCACTATTATCAGTGATGGATTAAAGATTCACTTTAAATCAAATATTTTCAACAATGAAAAAATATGACAAGTGTCTAGACAATTTTCCAGATTCTAATTCATTATTTGCAATCATAGTACTGGATGATCAAAGTACATCATTTAGTATCATAATTGCCAATAGTGCTGCAAGACAATTCAGAAATAAGTTAGACAAAATGTTTATGGATGGTGCAGAAAATGATTTTCCTCTCTGTCCTGATGTACAAAGTACATGGATGGTGTAATGTAGTACCTGATGCACAATGTACATCAGAACAGACAAAAGAATCATCAGTTTGATTTCAACCGTGGAACCAGTAAGGTGTATTTTAGACAAAACAAATTACGCATAAGGCATTATTATATGCATTTTAATTGATCACTCCTGGTTATCTAACAATAACAAAAGATTTTATTCTTAATCAACTGGAAAAAGATGAAATGTATGGGGAATTCTGTAATGCATTACAAATCATGAATGCTTTTTACAAAGATAATGTACAAAATATATGCACAAGAGTTGTGTGGGTTAATATAATTTATGATAAAGAAATCATTAATTACTTGTACAGACAATGTGTACCACAAATAGATAGAAGAATAGATTCTTCAGAAACGTTATTTGAGTTCAAAGCACCCTTAAAACGAAAATCTACTAAAAGACATGAAGAAGCTATGGAAACAGAAAGTATACAAGTCAATGATTTGACAACACTTTTTCACAAAACAGTTATGGCATCAAGTGAATGTGTATTGTTTCAACACCCATGTAATATCTTTATTTCGGGATCTAGTGGTTCAGGAAAAGCAGATTTTGGCAAAAAGCTTATTGTTATGAAACATAACGTATTTCAAATTCTCCCACAAAAAAAATCATTTGGTGTTATAAAGAATGGCAAAATAAATATACTTTACTTAAAAGAAAGTGAAGATATCAAATTCATAGAAGGTATCCCTGATGATGAATATGAAATTATCAGCGATTTCAGTATACCACATTGTGTGGTTTTTGATGATATGTTAGGAGATAAAGATGAAGACAAAAATAAATTATGGTTCACACAAAAAGGACATCACAGAAATGCAAGTGTCATTTACATTACACAAAATATGTTTCAACAATCTAAATCTTGTCGTACCATAAGTTTAAATGTACATTATATGATTTTATTTTAGTCTAGGGGCAGACTCAATATATGTGACATGCCCTAAACATTTTTGTTAAAAGCAGGAAACATGGTGGATCCTATTGCCCTATATGTACTGAGTCAGGCTAGGTATGTTTCCACCTTGGCTTTTTCACTTTAGTGACAATATGGCCGCCAAATCCAAGATGGCCGCCAAAATATATAATTAAAATATTAAAATTCAATAACAAATCAACTACTAAATATTTGGAGTTGGTATAATGCATGTTGTGAAGTAATTATTTATACTAATTTTTGGTGTACAATTCATAGTTGTACAAATTCAGTATGGCCGCTATAATCCAAGATGGCAGCCAAATTAAATATTTTAAATTTTAAAAATCGATCATAAATCTACTGTTCAACACAAGAATTAGTATTATAAATAATTAGTTAACAATATGCAATATACCAACTCTAAATGTTTAAATCGTAGTTGTAAATTTCAATATGGCGGCTATAATCCAAGATGGCCGCCAAATTAAATATTTTAAATATTAATATTCAATAATAAATCTACTATTATTTAACATTTAGAGTTGGCATTTTGCAAGATGTAGTAATGTATACTAATTTGTTGTGTACACAACATAATTTGTTAAATTCAATATGGCCACTGTAATCCAAGATGGCCGCCAAATTAATTGTATTAAGATATTCACTGGCGGTCTTTAATCTATTATTCACAGCATAGTGTTGAGGCAGGTGATGATCACCATTTACCGAACACCTGATCTCATATCTGATATTTTCTCAATTTGTTTTATAGTGAAATTGTTTTTATGTGTACTGTTCTTGTGGGGGTGTAATTAAAAGTAACGCTTAAGATATTTTTTAAACTTTAATTACTTCACAACATGCAATATACCAACTCCAAATATTTAGTAGTTGATTTGTTATTGAATTTTAATATTTTAATTATATATTTTGGCGGCCATCTTGGATTTGGCGGCCATATTGTCACTAAAGTGAAAAGGCCAAGGTGGAAACATACCAAGCCTAAATTCCTATCTTTAACTTCCCAACCACTAACCAGAGCTGATGGTACGTTTTGCTGAGGATCGAAACACATATGCCATACCAATGCCTGATAATTGGCGCGTTTAATGTGAAGAATTAGAGCGTCTCTTGTTGGTGGTAACCTGTCAACATTAGACTTGCATTGACGAAACATATGACACCGGAGTTGATGAACAGATTTAACTTTTGTAGATGGTTGATACATTTTACAAAGAAACTGCTCTACATTTGATAACACAGCTTCACTGACAATATCATTAATTCCTAAATTGCTAAGTAGCTTGGAATTTTCCTTGAACACTTTCCATGCTGACTTTTTACTTATGCCAGCAAATTAGCTTGTTGAATCACAACCTGTCAGTGCATGAAATGCTAACAAACTTGAAAGCATTTCTTCTGACATTCCTATTTTATGAACCCCTATGAATTTGGGTTTTTTGTTTGTTCCAGCATTCATCCAAACCTCCTTGCTTAATTGTGTAATAAAAACCAAGAGCATTACAAAAACATCTGTATCTCTACAAAGGATTATTGTCTGATCATGACCCAATTCTTCTGCTTCTTTGGCATGTAGTAAAATTCTTGTGTCTGCCTCTTCATGATTTGCATAAAGATTCGATAAATCACGACCGGTACTTGAGAATGCAACACTGGGATCCTCAAATCCACCACTAAGCACTAACTCCTTCTTATTTGGTACTTCCATCTTGCTCAACTCAGACGATAAAAAAGTACCCAGGTCAACTTTATTTTCACCCAAACTTATACAACTTTTCCAATTTTCAGGCAACTTTCCATCTCTATTCTGAATTATTCGATGAACTGGTTTATTCTTTCCAGTTCTCTTCTTTCTAGTCCCCGATTTAATAGAATGTTCAAGATATCTATCAAACAGAACATCTACTCTATCACTATTCCTAAAACAATACCTCTATCACTATTCCTATAATAATAATAATATGCTCCAAAACAATCCGCTAAGTCACCAAAAGTTTGAGCATTCTGTGGTTTTCCAATGCTGTTAACTAATGCCATACCATCTATCAAAGTGCAAATCCTAACTCCTTTTTCTGGAGCATTTTTCTGGATGGCTTCATTGGCGAGTATCTCCATCAGTTGAGATTTGTTAGTTGGTCGTAAACTACCCGATGTTGTTACTAAGGATAGGGGTACATCATGGACTTCTTTCTGCAGCATATCATTTATATCAATACCTCTCCCCGCTTCCATTGACACAATAACTCTCCTAAATAGTTCCCTGTCTGATTTAAAATTCTTTCTCTCTGCACTCGATCGTACACTCTCTTTGTATAAGTTAGCCATTGTTTTTGAGTTTTTCTTTTTCAGAGTATCATGAAAATCTATCTGTCTTTCTTTCAATCTTTCTTTAACAAACTTGTTTAGCTTTACCTTTCCATTTTCTTCTGCATTCATTAGGTCGTTCTTAATATCATCAGTTGCTACATCCCCTGTTGTCAAACCTATTAACTCATCTCTATTTGGTTGATAAAACACTTGATACCTTTCTAACTGTTCATGAATCTTAAGTACATCTTCTTTATCACGTTTTATTCTCTCTGCAACACATTCTTTATGGACGACTTCATCATCTTCGTCATCGTGAACTAGTCCGAACATTCTTCGAGTTTCTTCCAATATCCGTGTCCTTTCGTTATATGTTAGACCCCATCTGTTTAATGCAGACTCAACTCTGGTAATACCAACTAAACCTCCAGACACCTTTCCTGTTTTGTTGCAATGCTCTAATGCCTGGTCATCTGGAATCTGATTAAACCTTACATCTCTTTCTTTCACTACGAATTCTCCTTTAACAAAATCTGACAATACTTCAGGCGCTGTATCCTTCAACTGTTGCATATCGGCAAGAAACACTGCACACCACCGTGTGTAATGAGTGTAATCATACACCGCAAACCATGGAAGCATTTGACATACAGCAGAGAAGTAAAGGTCCCAGTTTCCATCTCTTGTGGCACGAATGAAGCGACGAACAATAGAAACCAAATCCATATACTGCCTCCACAATCTCACTCCTGGATTTTCTTTCATATATTCATCAAACAATTTCAGAACTCCGCTGATTTTCTCACATTCAGTCGTTAACTTTACCACTTGTTCACATAATTCATCATTGTTGTCATCTGTTACAGCTTCTTCAATTTCACTTCTCAATTTCTCGATATTATCAATATCTATATCAATCATTATCCTCTGCCCAGGACATAACCTTTGGCCAAAGCGCAATCCTGAGTGCCTCAAACATAAGTTTATGAGCTCGGAAAACCCTATTCCCACTCTTTCCTTTCAGAATATTACCAGCAGTGGTACCACCATACACTCCACTTTCCGCTAGTATATCTTTTAACCCAGTGTCCTCCATGTGTTTTCCAACAGTCTTGGCAAAGTTAAGTTGGATATGAAAACCACCCATCATTACTACCAGGTTCTTACAGTGATCTAGTCTTGTCCATTGTAACATTTTGGCTTTGCAATACAACTGTTCATCAAAGGTGATGACTGTATACGTATGGCCTAGTTTGTCACTCATTGCCAAACAATTGTTAATTACTGTCCAAATTGTGTCGAATTCATGGGCTGGTGATTTAATTATAGGCATATTTCCTATTGCAGTTGTTTGAGGATGCAGAACAGATGATTTCTGATTAAAACCACTCCATCCAGGAATTACTTGTGATTCATGGTTATGTTCACGCGTTAAAAAAACAAGCTAAGTCTTGAGCAGATGTTTTCTCGTTTATAGCACAATTTGTTGCAAACACTTCTTCTTTAACAGGTTCATTGAATACAGGCTCACGTTTTTCACAACCTACTGGAGCATCTGATAGTGCCATGAAGTCGTCTGGAACTTCCAACGATTTCTCAGAACCTCGTACTAATGGAATATATGTTTTATCCTCATTTGCTTCTTTTCGTCGGAATGCTGCTGTTTGTGAGGCATGGAATGTACCTGTACCATCTAATGTCTCTTCATTTATATCAATATTATCATTGACATATCTGATATATCCTAGTAATCTTGCTGCTATAAAAGTAGATGGAATTAAAATGTTTCCATTGTCCATATACTGTTTCAAAATTGTACAAGCTATCGACGTATCTAACCGGAGAACTGATTCATAACTAATTGAATGACCAGCTGCATATAACAATTCAACCAAATCTTTGGATCTTGTGGCTTGATGGATTGTTAATCCAACTCCAACATGCTTCGGCGTCTCTACTTTACCACCAGTGACCAGATACACTATATCCTGAGCAATACTCAATATTCTCATATGCTTTCTACCACCAATATCCGATTCCATATCAATACTATCAGAACATAGTAATTGCAGAAACAGATAGAGAGATTCAGGCACAATATTTTCTGCATCTTGAGTATCCACTCTCCCAGCAAACTTAGTGTGTGCAGTGTTTTTAATATCAGCTCTCAATTTTACAGAAACCCTGAACAACCAACTCAACAGTTCATTATCCAAATTTGCAGGGTCGAAAGAGGCAGGCTCAATTAACAACTCATTTGTTACACTTTCTTCAGATATCAAGTCTGAAGCTGCTCTTTTTAAGGATCTTCCAGAACTTTCTTTTGGAAATACTAGTAACGACTCCTGTGTATCAAGTGGCTGAACAAATTCTACATTGGTCTCTCCAAGTTGTTTCGTAATGGTTGTTTTGAATCTATTGCTTCTGTATATACCAGGATCTAGATCATATTCTGAAAGCAATTCTGCATAACGAACCCAAACAGAGGATAGTGAATAAATTTCTCCTCTGGCCAGCCCAAGTTTTAATTCATCCACAACATTATTCAGACACATATACTTAGCATTATGTTCATCTCCTTCAACACTTCTACTGCGTACGCCATACTTTCGGATAAACTGAACATAGCATTTTAAATGATATTTTCCTTCAGCAGCAATTAAATCACTTACACCAGCTAATTGAGAACTCAGTTTATAATCAAACTGTGCAAGATGTAATATTTTTTCAGAGACGCCTAAAACCATCACATTATGAAGTTTAATACCAGATATTTCAGTTTGACAAAATAAACACTGATTCCAATTCACGGGTGGTGTAGAACTACGTCTGTGGTGTTCATGATGCTTTGTGGCACTATCTTCATCATGGTTATTTTTACTTTTCTGAAATCGTTTTTGAAGTCGTTTTATATGAGCAGAGTTTGTGAAACAAGAATAGCATGATGCGTGCCATTTAACTTCTGAAACATGGTGCTGAAGATCAATCTTTTCTAAACGATCAATAACATCTGTAGAATCAACATCATGATATTTTGCTCGCTCCTAAACGGATTCTTGTATGCGTTGAGTACCAACAGCGGTTCCTTGTCGCACACCTGGACTTTTCTTACCCAAACTGTCATTTCTTTGGCAAATCAAACATAAAGAAAAATCAATTGCAGTGTCTCTTTCACATCTTCCAAATGATGCTAATCCAACTGGATCCATTTTACACCTTTAATCTGAAAGTAGAAAAAATAAGTCAAATAAGACAGTGTTGATGTTATCGACTTACAATAATGCCCATATCACTGATTTGCGTTTTTTGGTGCCTCATGAAAAGACCATTGGTGAAGCTAATAAGAACGGTTAACATGGATCAGGAAATAAAACATGATTTGACAATTCTTAGTTTTGGTTTTGTCCGTATATTGTATATGTATATCGAGGGTAATCTACGTTATCTTTTCTGCCTTTTGTGAGTGGATTTTACAATTAAATATAGATACAGCAAATATAAGTATATTCAGATTTGATTCCTTATATCACAAAACATATATTAATAACATTCTAAAAAAATTAAAAGTTTTATATCTTTTATAGTATTTCGCAATAGATTTTGCATACATTTTAAGGTCGGCCATCTTGAATTTAGCGGCCATATTGGATTTAACAATTATGTTATGCATACTAAAAATTCATAAAAATATTAAATTACAAATTTGCAAAACCTTAAATAATTATTTTGCATGCCTGATTTGTTATTAAATGTTTAATAGTTTAGCTATTAAATTTGGCGGCCATCATGGATTTGGCGGCCATATTTCCACTAAAAGCAAAAAACTGAGGTGGAAACATACCTGGCCTCATTCGGCACACCTGGGTGAATACTTTCCACTATGTTTCCTGCTTTTAACAAAAATGTTTAGGGGGGTCATTAAAACTACCACTATTTGAGATCTGCTCCTAGACTATTTCAAAATACCAGAGATAAAGGACAAATTAAAGTATTGGCAAATAAAAGTTCAATTACCACATTTAAATGCATGTTATCAAGATGCAACAAGTATTGATCATGGTTATTAGCTCAACTTTGGCGAAGCCAAATTTGAGGTATTGTCATGGCCTGTCGTCCTTCTGTCTGTCTGTCTGTTTGTCCGTCTGTCTGTCTGTCCGTCTGTCTGTCTGTCCATCGTGCCATCAACACGGCTCGGGCTAGAGGCTGTATTTATGAACCAATCTTTACAAAACTTCTTCGGTACCTTTGTTATCACCGTGGGACGAGAACGAGTGTTTTTTGGTCCGGTCTGAAATTCAAGATGGCCGCTTGCAGCCATTTTGTACAAAATACGGGGCAATCAGATTTTTGTGCAGAACTTCCATATGAAAGCGCTGATTTGAATAATTTTTTGTGTGAATGTTTAGTACCATAGGGATACATCACATATAATACAGGTTTTTTTTCTCGTGCATCAATTATGCCAATTAGACTAACTTTGATCTATTTAGTGTTACTTTCAGCACTGTAACTGCAAATGCCAATACGGCTTGGGCTAGAGGCCGTATTTATGAACCGATCTTTATGAAACTTCTTGGATATCTTTGTTATCACCGTGGGATGAGAACGAGTGTTTTGGGGTCCGGTCCAAAATTCAAGATGGCCACATGCGGCCATTTTGTACCTAAATTAGGTGCAATCAGTTTTTTGTTCAGAACTTCTATACAAAAGATCTGATATGGATAATTTTTTGTACGAATATTTATTAACACGGAATACATCACATATATTACGTTTTTTTTTCTCGTGCATATATTATGCGAATTAGAGAAACTTTGGTTTATTCGATGCTACTTATATGCAATTAGTGCACATGTCAATACGTCTCGCGCCATCAACAAGGCTCGGGCTAGAGGCCGTATTTATGAACCAATCTTCACAAAACTTCTTGGGTACCTTTGTTATCATTGTGGGATGAGAACGTGTTTTGGATTGCGGTCCAAAATTCAAGATGGCCGCCAGCAGCCATTTTGTACCAAAATTAGTGCAATCTGTTTTTTGTACAGAACTTCTGTATGAAAGTTCTGATTTTAATAAATTTTTGTATGAATGTTTAGCAACATGGAATACATCACATATAATACGTTTTTTTTCTCGTGCAGAAATTATGCAAATTACATGAACTTTGATTTATTTAGTGCTACTTATACACTGTAAGTGCACATGTCAATACGGCTCGGGCTAGAGGCTGTATTTATGAACCGATCTTCACGAAACTTCTTTGGTCTTTGGTACCTTTGTTATCAACTTGGGACAGGAACAATTGTTTTTGGGTGCCTTTGTTATCGCTGTGCTATGAGAACAAATATTTTTGGGTTCAGTCATAACCACTCTGAACTCAAAGATTTCTTTTCTAGTTTAGCATCTAACTGTCGCCCACCTTTACAATACTTCACCTATACATTTGTTACAGGCTATGGTCAGCATTTATGTATAGACTGTTACAATACTTTATATGTACCTTTGTTATCAGGTCATTACCTAGATGTATGTCCTTGCTGTGTCACATACTATACATGCACATGTCTTACACAAGTTGAGCTACAGTGTCATTGACACTTTCATTTATTAATTGATTTTCATTCTAGAACTCCAGAATCTTTGAGATTAAGAACTGATATTTTTCATCTTTGGGTGACACAAAATGAACGTGGTCCGATCATTTATACAAAACTATAAATTAATCCCATGTTCTAATGAGTTTGTGTTAGTTAGTCAAAGTTTGTCGACGACTACACATCATCATGGTATCATTCATATATTTTTTGGAACAACTTGGTCAAGAAACAAGTCCATTTGCAAGACAAAAGATACTTAAGAAAGGTTTTAAGAAAATTTTAAAATGGTTTACATTAGCAAGTAGAAACATACTTAAAAAGAAAATTAAATTACCAAAACAAACTTTAACCTATATGGATAAACATAAACAAGATCTTGAACAACTTGCAAATCTGAGAGTAGATCTTGCAACAAAACAAAACATTATTTTATAACCTAACCAGAAGGTGGTGTTTTTTTTTGGTGGTGTCATCATTCATAATTTAATTCAATGGGATGGTCAAAGACAAGTAGTTCATTCTATTCACCATTCCAAAAAACAAAGAGTAAGAAACAAAGGTCACCTAAAAAGAAACGAAAATCCCCTAAGAAAAAAGCAAAAACTCATCAAGTTACAGAGAGATAAAAAATCAACGGAATGTTGGTAAAAATATTACTCATATTCAGATTATGAAATTGCACCTCATAATACCAAGCAAGCAAAAACATAACCAGATTTAGTGAGTAACCTTCAAAAACAGAGAAAAATATCACCACTTAAGTTAAAATGTATGTCAAGTGTAAATGAAACAAAAGATGGTGTAAAAAATCATGAACCACTGTATTCTGTAACAAATGCAGGCCCAAAGGTAACGCATGATCCAATAGGTTCTAGACAAAGTTTAGGATATATACCACTAAAAGACAATATTCCAAAAGAGTTATTTAAAATTGGGAACGTTATCCAAAGAAATGTGATAGTTGGCGAGCAGAATCAGATTTGGTATAAAAAGAAAATGCCAATAAATGAAACTTCATTAAATATATGAAACCACAAGTGTTGATGTACAAAGTCAACAATTTAAAATTTGTGGGAGTTGTGTGCAAAAGATCAAGTCACTTATTTCACACGGATTATTAATCATTTATGGTATTATAATTACTGCCATTGCGCATTTGAGTTTACAAAGCCCTGTTAAGAATTGTGGTTAGTGTCATTAAGTAGTTCTTTAGGATATATTCTTCCAAGTCCAGGTTTAAAATATTTGAAACAACCGCAAGGTAAGAAAAATGAATTTGTTTTACGTAATGCTTCTGAGTGCGAGTTCTATGAATATGTTTCCAAATAATACACAATGTTGTTTTCAAACACAATTACCCAAACCTATTTATATTGATAAAGAACACTGGGAAGTGGGATTTGTTGAAGTAATTTTACCTTTTGAGGCAAAAAATATATGAGATGAAGAATCACATTTTAAAATCATTGTGACAAACTCAAAAATATCAAATCATATTAATAAAACGAGTGTGAAACATACATTACACAAAGATATTGCTGCTGTTGCATTTTGTATTTTATCGGTTACATATGCAAATGGTGGACATGTCATTGAGCAATACAATCAGAAACTGAAGAAAAACTTGGGGGGATTTTTAAAGAATTTAATGTGGAATTTAATCTTGGTTATTCATGTTGTCAATCGTGTGTAAAAATTGTATCAAGTAGTATGTGGGAATTGAAATTGAATTGACAGAAAGTTTAGCACAAAAATTGGGATGTCAAGATGGTATGCATCCTGTCATTTTTCCTAACAGAGCAAAAGGTGCATTTAAATATAATGTGGAGTAAATTGTGGATTTCAATCAAATCTTTATTTATTCTGACATAGTAGATTACACGTTTCTTGGTGATTTTGAAGCACCAATACTATGTGTGATACCCTTTAATTCACATAAAGAGTCTCTGCACACTCATATAGAATTTGATAATGTACATTACGTATCAGTATCAAAATCTTATTTTGATCAGATCAGTATAAATATAAATGGAAACACTGGTAACCCCATTCAGTTTGCAAGTGGACACATAAATTAAATTTGTAAAAATGATGCCAGCGTATCAAAGTGTACCACAGCCAAGCCAACTTAATTGGTGGTAGCAAAATGTACAACTAAGAGGTAAATTACATTTAGATCTATTTGTGCAAGATAAGTATTTACCAAATGGTATAGAAATGAGAATTAAACTACGTCGTGCTCCAACTAAATTTTGTTTGATTGGTAATGAAAATGGAAGAATAGAAAATTCAAAAAGCCATATTCAGAATACCGGTATTGAATTTGATTCCAAAATTTGCATATGATCTTAATGCACAAATTGATCGAACAAATTATAAAATGCCCAAAAGACGTAAAACTTTTACTACTGAAAGTGGTCTTCGTTCAAAAATAGAAGACTATCTGTTTCATAAACAGATGCCAAATTAAATTATTCTTGGTTTAGTTACTAATCGAGATATAAATGGAGATATTGGCACTACTCCATTTAATTTCGATTTTCGATTTGAATAAGTTGGAAATCACAATAGATGGACATTCCATTAAAGCACGTCCCTTTGAATCAAATTTCGAAGGTGGACTTTATCTCAATTCATATTTATCATTATTTGAAGCTATGGGCTATTTTGGACAAAATAAGACATTTGATTTATCTTTGCGGGATTATGCAAAAGGGTATTATTGGGGGTGGGGGGGATTTGACACCTGATCAGTGTAGTAATGGGCTGTTGGCTCATCCTATAAAATCTGGCAATCTTAGGTTCGAACTTCAGTCTGCTCAATCTCTTTCAGAGGCGATCAACGTTGTTGTCTATGCAGAATTTGATAGTGAGAGAGAAATCAACAAATTCAGAGAAGTGTTATTTGACTCTTAAACAAGATGATTCAGTGTGAAAATTGCAAGACGTGTGAAGAAAAAATATTCTACTCAAAGTTTGCTACGCACCAAATATTTGACACATCATTGTGAAATTTGCTTGTGACATATTTGCGATATTTTTGGTGGACATGATTGAGGAATGTATTGAGATGGCCCCAGTGTTTACATTAGCTCTCTTAACAGGCAAACCTTTTGTGACAGTCATGGAAAGCATGTACCCCTTGATTTTCATGATGTTTTCGTGTACTGTCCACATGTACATGACATGTGTAGGGTATTCAATCTTCTTTTCAAAACAAAGCCTTGTGATTTAATGATTGAATATGGCAAAGCTAAATGTAAGAAGACATTTGTCTGAAGCAGAAATGTGGCGGGCTGTAGGGATGGTGGAGCAAGGGGCTACCCATCGTCAGGTTGGTAAAGCCCTTGGTGTGAACCATACGGTGATCACCAGAGCCTGGTCAAGATTTCAGCAGAATGACACACCAGTAAGACGTCATGGTGGTGGCAGAGACAGGGCAACATCTGCAGCTGAAGACCGGTTTTTGATCATTCAGGTCCATGGGAACCGCTTTGCCACAGCAACCCAGCTTCGCAGTGACCTTCAGAATGCATCTGGGGTAAATGTGTCGACGCAGACTATCCGGGCAAGGGTGCATGAAGGTGGTTTCCGATCGAGAAGACCATGTATTCACATTCCACTGTCCCAGAACCACCGCCAGGCACGATATGAATGGGCCATGGACAATGTTGGATGGACCACAGAAGATTGGCGACCTGTACTTTTTACATGTGAGTCAAGGTACTGCCTAGACCACACAGATAGGCATTCTAGGGTATGGAGAAGACCAGGAGAGCAACTCCATGCAGCCAACATTCTATGGTGGAGGGTCAAATAGGCTTAGAACCGACCCATGTTGTGTTCCCGCTTCGAGTATTATTTCCTCTGACACCTAGCGGTTTACCCTCACCTTGATTTTTCGGTCAGTTAGAAATGATGATATGATCCTCAGAATTTTAGTGGTTATCCCATTTTCGCAAGTTTATATCTCATGCCATTGTGCCATACCGAGTCAAACGCTTTTTCTACATCCAAGAAAGCGCTGTTCCGAGTTCGTTTTGACTAAATGCTGTTTTTGTACAATTGACCAGTATATATACATATTCGATTCCCTCTTTCTGATTCCTCTACGCTCTTTGCCATTTGTTGAAAAAGTTGATTGATTCGAGATAGCTGCGACTTCTTGTAGTGAGAATCTGCTCAAGTATGTTTCCAACACAGCTAAGCAAGCTAACTAGGCGGTAGTTAGAAGGGTGGTAAGGTCTTTGTCGGGTATAGATATCATGACTCCTATGGCCACTTTCCAGCATTTTGGGAAGTACCCACAGGAGAGATAGCAGTTTAGGAGTTGGGTAAGGCTACAATAAAAGATGTTGTGGCACTGCTTCATTATTTTGTAAGAGACTTCGGCTTTTCCTTGGGACGAAGATCACTTGCATTTTCTGATTATACCCGCGACCTCTTCTACGCTTATTGGTTGGGTTAATTCATGGTCGTCCTCGTCTTCATGCTTTTGGTCGAAGTTCGGTTCATTAAAAGTTGAGTTGTTGTCTTGCACAAACTTATTTACTTTTACCTTAAAATCGTTGTCATATCTGTTCCCTTCTTACGGACGATGCGCTTTCTTTAGAAGTTCGGCAAAAGCGCTGGCTTTTGCCTTGTCATCCATGGACATAGTTCTGCCACTAGTCTTTAGCGCATTATTATTGGCACCTTTGCTCTTTTGGCCAGTAAGAGTTTTAAATGTATCTCAGAACCTCTTAGGTTCTCTCAGCCCATTTAGGCTTTCTGTTGCTTTTTCCCCATCTCACGCGATTGTCGTTAGCTATGGTCTTTTTTACTTCTCCATGTAGGTGATTATACGCAGTTCTGCTCTTTTTATTTGATCATTCTCTGATTGATAAGCCTGGAAAGCTTTTCTTTTTTTTAAATTTGAAGAGTTGTTTGGTTTATTCTGTTTATCCGTGTCTTTACTGTTTGCTTAGGACAAATTTCATCTCATGTACTGTTGATAACCTTGTTAGATGGGTGCAGGCTTTTTCTAGTTCATGAGCATTTAAGGGGTCATTGCCTTTATTTTTACTTCGATAATGTTTCTGAAGAGGTTCCAGTCAATTTTTGACAGGTTCCTGCTGTACATGAGAGGATACCGTATGGGACCAGTATTACATTTCAAAGTGGCGTGAACTGGCAGGTGATCACTGCCTAGCTCATCATCCCCTACAAATTTGTCTTGCATTTGGCTGGTTAGTGATTTGCTGTGTAACAGGAGGAGAGATAAGTGCGGGAGCCGGGGTTCAAAACCGTCGACCTCCACCAGCACACAAAGCGACCGATTTACCACGAGACTAAGAGATCAGGACCAACCAGGCTGGTTGGTAAATGGCCTTATACCTCGACCGCTACACTATTCTCCCCTTCATTGGAGATTCACCACATGTGAATCTCACCCAGGTTCCTCCCTCAGAGCGGTCGAAACACCCGCAGTGCCACCTACTGCTTGGGATCAGATGAGCCCCCCCCCCCCCCCCCAAAAAAAAAATGTAACAGGAGGAGAGATAAGGGCGGGAGCTGGGGTTCGAACTGCCGACCTTTTGCGCACAAGGTGACCGATTTACCACGAGACTAAGAGATCCGGATCAACCAAGCTGGTTGGTAAATAGCCTTATACCTCGACCACTACAGCTGGTTATAATCAAGTCTAGGATATCTGATTGGTGGAGTGGGTTGTTGCATATATATGTTACGTCATGGTCGTTATTTACCACGAATAGATCGAGTTCTTCAATGATGTTGAAAAGGGCGTCACCATTAAGCTCAGTCTTAAATGACAGCCGATACCTGGTGTTTGGAATTGAAATGAGGACTGGACTTTTCGCTGAAAGTACATTTCGCTGGAAGGAAAAATTGGACAGTTCGCTGAATATTTGGACATTAATTTCGCCGGAAAAAAGCTGGACTTTTCGCCGAACTTTTGGACACATCGCCGAAACTTTGGACACTTCGCCGAAAAAAGACTATTCGCCAGACAATATCAGACAGTTCGCCGAAATAAGTTTTTCGGCGAGGTGTCTCATATTTTCCGGCGAATAGTCTTTTTTTCTCCGAGAAAGAAAGACTATTCGCCGGAACATTTCAGACAATTAGCCGAAATAAATTGTCTCGGTATTTGCAGGCGAATAGTCTTTTTTCGGAGAAGTGTCCAAGGTTAATTCTTAGTGATTTTTCTGGAAATTATAAACAACAACACAAGTTTATTTTTATTATTTTTTTACCGAAATAACATCATTGCAGGGGGGAGGGGGGTGGGGAGACGTTTTGGAGGATAACTATCGAGGGATCTCTGTCAGTAGCAACATTGGAAAAGTTTTCTGTAAAGTCCTGTGTGGGAGATTAGATGAGGTGATTGAAGAGACGGTTTTGGGGGGAGAAATCCAGAATGGCTTTAGGAAGGGAAGGAGAGAGTCACTGGCCATCTTTTCACGCTGTCCCAAATGATAGAATCCGCGAAAGCAAAACAGAAAAAAGATGTTTATGGCCTTTTTGGATGTTAAAAAGGCATACGATAGAGTATGGAGGGAGGGTATGTGGTGCGAGCAGGAGGTTCTGAGCTTGGGAGGCGAGTTTGTTGGAACTGAGCATTATATAACGACGTACAGAGTGAACTTAGCCTGGGAAACATTACAACAAAACGTGTACCTATGGATATAGGCCCATATTTCTGCCTGAGGCTGCACAGGAGGTAGTCCAAACTTGGACCCAAAGTCCGTAATAAAATTTTTGGTTTGCTAGGCCTACGTCCTGTGGACGTTGAGTCCAAGTTTGGACTACATGGGAGGTGGATCATCTGAATGAAACTGATTCACTTAGCCTCATCTAACGATAGTAGGTGTAAGTGGGGGATACGAGGACACTTTTTTTCAAAAAAATGTACATGTACACGTACCCATAGAGTTCAGTGTTAAAATGTACAAACATTTTTTGTACATTTTGTTCTCGTATCTCTACAAGTAGCTTATCGTGTTCTAGAGGGTTCAAACAGCCATTGGCGAACGAAGGAAAAATCTATGAAAAAACGAAGAAATCGACCTAAAATCTTCTCGACATTCCCCATCATGTGTTAGACCTTTCGATCGATCGTTGGTGAACGTCGGCAAAACGCTTTGGGGATACGAGGACAACATCAAAATGCGATTTGGGGATACGAGGACACCGACGTTCGCAATGACATTCTAGACAGCTGTGGGTGCGATCCGGTCGGTAAAAACGATTGGGGGTACGAGGACAGGAAAATCGATCCTAAAATTTTTTCCCAACGTTCGCCAACGGTCGATCGAAACGTCTAAGACGCGATGACCAACTACGGGGATTCCAGGACAGCAAAAATTAAGAAATGTCGAAAAATTGGAATGGAGGGAAATTTTCTCTCCAGGTTTGTAATTGCGGTCTAGACGGCGGTGCGATCGATCGCCGATGAAAACGGTGAGAGTGGAGGGGAAGAGATGAAAAGAAATAAAAATCGTCATGAGTTTTGAGGTAAACTGTAACAAAATCATGAGATTCACAAGAGGAAATAAAAAGTGATTGATATAATATATATAGGAGAAAAAAATATATAATAGTTATTTAAAAATAAATATCGAATCAAATAGATAATAAAATACGTAAATCATGAACGATTCCCAGATTATGAGAGCAAAGTTTCTTTTAAACATGCTGATGAGAGCCTACGCATTCTGCGTGAACGAACAACTAGGTCGCCTCTTGTTAGAACGATGTGTCAGGTGCCGGGATCATCTAGACTTTGATCACGAGGATCATTCGTGTCTGACGATGGAAAGGGAAGATATGGTCGTCAAGTATTTCGAACTGGCGTTCGAATGCGTTCGAATCGACGACGTGATCAAGTTTTGGAGGAGATTAATTTTCTGTAGCGGGCGAGACAAGCCCACCGGTTCGGAAGAAATGAAATTGGTGCGTGGAAGTCTGACTTTAGAAGACAGGGGATGCATCTTAAAATTATTGCTGAAGGAAGCATACGTCTAAGTTTTCTTGTTGATATAAATAAGGGAGAATAGAAAATAAAATACACGTGTAAATTTTATCTAATATTAGAAAGAAAAAAACACACAAAAAAATGAGAATCAGAAATAAATTCTATCCATCGTGAGATGACGACGAGAATGAGAAGCCGAACAACGTTTTGCCAACGGCGCTGTTGACAGAAGAAAAAGAAAAGGAGAGAGGTATCCCATTGATCAAATCAGTAGAATCCAATTGTATCTGACTCGAGAGAGAGACTCTCGTCATTCTCTCAAGAAGAAGTATTCGTGCCTCGTGAAATTCGTCAATGCGGTCGACACGACACTCATCATGATTTCCATGGGTTTATATGCGGCTGGCATTGGATTGTTGTCAACCGCGGATGGCCTTCCGATTGTGTTGACCATAGAAGGAGTGGCTCTCGCCGCCGGATTGTTTAGCATGGTCGGAAACTTTTTGAGTAGGAAATTATATCTGAAGTCTAGGAAACACGAAAAGATTCGCGTCTTGGCCGATTCCAAGATCGACACGCTATCTGAAATGATCTCGATGGCGTTGAAAGACGGTAGGATATCGGACGGAGAATACTTCACAATATTGAGCGAGAAAACGAAATATGAGGCCATGAAAGAAGCCATGAGAATCAAGACTCGTCAGGTCATCAAGGAAGAGATGAAGGATTTTCTCGTGGAAACGTGGTGGAAAGAGGCTAGGGAGGAATTCGGTAAGTTGATAGAACTCAAGAGCAGTGATTGAAATAATATATATATATATAATAAGAATAGAATTTTTTTTAAAAAATATTAAATTTATATATAAAAAAAATAAATACGAAATTATTTAAATAACCCTCAAAAAATGTATTGCGTAAAGTGTAAGAGAGTTAATTCTCGAGAAGTACGAACTAAAAATGACAGACAGATGCTTCACAGAATTTGCAAGGTGTGTGGTTCGTCCAAAAAAACAAAAAAAACGAGCAGAGGCGAAGGCGTCGCGAATAAATAGATCAATAATCTACCTTTCGAAATGCATCTGCCGGGTCACAGTTTCACGGGACCCGGAACGAAACTGAACAAGAGACTCAACGCCAATCTGACTCCTAAATCTTGGAGCAAACCCGTGAATAGGGTGGATGCGGTCGCATACGATCACGATCTGTGCTACGCCAGACATCCTGACACCAAGACTTACAATGACGTCTGCGATAAAAACATGTTGGCGAAATTGAGAGACATATCGAATCCAACCAGGAGAGAGAAGTTCGTTCGCTTGTCGGCAAAGTGATCGGTGCAAAATGTCGATTTGGATGGGGCGTTAAAAAAAAAAGTGCCTCGGAAAAGAAGAAGAAGCGATTATTGATGAGCGAATTGGCCGAGGAGTAACACAAACCAATCGTGTGTAAATTTCGAAAGAGAATGGTGTTCGTGAAGGGTCTGGACGACATTTGGTCCGCCGATTTGGTCGACATGAGATCGTTGTCGAGGTGGAACGAGGGTGTCAAATATATATTGACGGTCATCGACGTGTTTTCCAAATACGGCTGGATCAAAGCCTTGAAGAATAAATCGGGACCTTGCGTCGCCAAGGCTCTGAAGAGTGTGTTTGACTCGTCTTTTCGAAAACCAAATAAATTGTGGGTGGACAAGGGGAAGGAATTCTACAACAAGAATGTTCGTTGGTTGGTCGACCTCTACTCGATCGAAAACGAAGAGAAAGCCAGCATTGTGGAACGTTGGAATCGAACGATGGAGGAAAAGATGCACAGATACTTCACGGCAAATTTGACCAAGAAATACATATACGCTCTGAACGGTCTGGTCAAAGATTACAACAACATGCAACACAGATCGATCAAGATGACCCCTGCGGAAGCTAGCGATCCGCGAAACGAAAAACGGGTCTATGCGAATGTATATCCCGAGAGATCTAAGATCAGGAAGGAGTCTAGACCGCCGAAATTTGCGGTCGGCGATCGAGTGAGAATCTACGCTTATAAGAAGCACTTTGAAAAGGGTTACACTCCTCGATAGAAAATCTTCGTGATAATCAGAATATTTCACACCAATCCGGTGACTTACAAAATCGAAGCTTTGGATGGTGAAGAGATCATTGGAAAGTTTTATGAACAACAATTGCAGAAGACAAAGTTTTAATAAAAAAAAATATATATATATATTTACTCTCTTTTAACATTTTCTTGTTTACACATATATGTATAAAGGAAAAAAAAAAAAATAATAAAAATAATTAAAAACTATTTTTAGAAAAAAGCAAACGAATTAATAAAAAAAACAAAACCTTCAAAAATGGCGAATATACTAGATATCACACAAGGCATACCGTAAGACGAAAGCATTGAGGAATACGAGGTTCACGAATACGAACCGATAACCGGAACGAGTTTGAACAATGCGTGAGAGATAGGAATCAACATTGAAACCCAAGATCTATTCGTTCATCCTAGCGAGAGTTACATAGTGGTGCAGGGATGTCTCACCAAGGAAGATGGGACCAAATACGCCGACGATGACACGGTAACTCTAGCCAATAATGGCATCATGCATCTATTCAGTAATATAAAATACTTGCTATCCGGACAAGAGATAGAATCTGTGTTTCATCCCGGTCAGGCCACCACGATGTTTAGACTCTTGACGTATCCGGATGATTTTTCGAAATCCAGGGGACTTAATCAGTTGTGATATTAGACTACGTCGTCAAGACGTCCAGACCCAAAGGAACCTTTTCGTTCAGGATACCTTTGAAATACATCTTTGGATTCGCAGACAATTACAACAAGATCACGTACGGACTCAAACACAATCTGACATTGATTCGAAAGGGAGACGACGATGCGAGACTCCCCACAACCAATGCAGCTAAATTAACTCTACACAAGATATCGTGGTTTGTTCCACATGTGCGGGCTTCGGACGTGGAAAAAATACCTCTCTACAAGATCATAGAAGCCAAGAGTAAATTACTCGTGGGATTTAGAATGAGACAGTGTGACATGGCTAGCATTCCGCCCTCCACGAATCACTTCAACTGGAGATTGACTGTGAAATCTGCTTCCGAGAGACCACGTTTCATCATGGTCACGTTTCAGACTGACAGGGACGGGTCTCAAGAAAAGAATGCATCGCTGTTCGATCACTGCAATTTGAAAAACATGCAAGTGTTTCTGAACGCCATGAGATATCCAGCAATCGATTACAATGCATCGTTCAACAAGAACGTTTTCTGCAGAATGTACAGCGACGACGCAGATTTTAGAAAGAAGTATCACGGTCTGGACGAATTGATGAGCAACCCTCATATATCTCCCGGCGAATACTAGTCGATGTATCCCATGTTCATATTCGACGTCAGTAAACAGAGCGAACGACTCAAGAGTAGCGTCTTAGACATTCAGATCATGATGCAGTTCGACAAGAGCGTGCTGAGAACAACCGAGGCCTTTGCCCTGGTCCTGTCGGATAGAGAATTACATTTCAAATCGGATGGAAATAAGATGTCGATCGTTCGATGAGAGAGAGACATGTGTGTGAAGAAAAGAAAAAAAAATATATAAATAAAAATTTAAAAGAAAATAAAAAAACATTTTAATACAATGATTATGAAAGAAGAAAAGTCATATATAATCGAAAGAAAATCGCAAATATTTACAGATGTGGAGTTGGGATTTGAAGAGCTCATAAATTTAGGAATGATTATTGTCGTTAGTATTGATGATATCTATTTAACCGTCTATTTGGAAAAGCGTGACAAGAAAAATGAGTCGTTCCCAGAGATGTGTCAGAAGTTTTTTAAAAAGGTGAAAGAAGTCGAGAAGATATCAAGTGAAAATAGATTCAGAGTGTTTTACACTGAAGGAAATAGACTTCTCATAATCGTGAGAGACAGAGATTTGAAAGAAAGATGAGTGAGAACCGTTGGAAGAGTTGCAAAACAGGCCACACTAAAATTACGTGATGTACTGTTAAGTGTCAATGATACAGATCGTTCTCACCATCTAGATTTTCACTTAGAATTGAGAGATATAACATTTTGAGAATTCGTCATTTAAAACTAAAAAAAAAAAATAAAAAGTAATGAGATCTAGAGAGATTGAACATCTTTCTAAATCTCATTACTTTTTATTTTTTTTGTTGTTTTTTTGTTTTTAATAATTACTCATTATTTTTAATTAATTATTTCCACACGTTCACTGCTTGTTCAGAGGATCTAGTTCGATCAGTAGGCTCACCACGGAAGTGGCGGCTTCGGAATTATTGGTTTTCGTAACGAAATTAATCCTGTCTCTGGCATTCACTTTGAGAGGTGTGCCGAACGTGCTAATGTTCGAGTGTTGATTCTTGGTCTTTTCAACACTGTATCTCTTATCGCTCTCTACTCCATTCACCGTGAGATTGACAACCGCTCTGTTATTCAAATCCATGGAAGCCAGACCCATTCGAAAGATTTTGCCTCCCAACGGCATGGGATATCCCACCTGACCGTGTTGCGATCTGCTACCTCTGTTTCCAAAAGACCTTTTGGCTTTTCCCTCCTCTAACATGCTGCTCTCCTCGGCCCACACGGTGATCAATTGCCTGGCGTATTTGACTTTCTCCACCACCGAACTCAGGGTGCAAGCGTCCAACATGTGCACAGGATCCAGCAGATTTATGTGCGCGTGTCCACCCATGTCTAGTTTACCTTCCATGGTGTCGCCCTTTCCCCAGACCGAGCTGTCATCCACATACTGCCTGCTGACCACGCTGGAATGGAATTCGAGATCATGATCAATACCGAATAAATTCTGACCGTTCATGTTGATGCCGCCCTCCATAGTTCCACCAGATTGTGTGTTCAGGTGGAGATCGTCCACTTGCGATTCTATGTATTCTTGAGATCGTATCACAGCGGAATTCACATAGCCCTTGTTGACCATGGTGGAGTCCTTGTCTGCATCGTCAATCTTTGACAGACTTAATATCTTGTTGAATCCTGCATTCAGATCCGATTTCATTTCTCATCTGTCAGACTTTCTCTGTTCCAGGATTTCGTAGTGTTTGGTTGCCACGTCCTTGGGATTCATGGGAGTGGCCACGATCGTTGTCTTGTTAGAATTGGTATTCAATTCCGATTGCATCATTTTCTGAACGTATCTACCTCTCAGGTGTTTGCTGAATCATGCGTCAGAGTTGTCCACGTATTTCTTGGTCGCGGCATCGGTGGAATCTATGGGATTCACGACGTTCACCAAACGTTTGGATTTCAGATCGAGATCGTCGGTCATGGCTTTATCCATGTAATTATCTAGCATGATTCATTCGAAATCCATGTTCCACCTGTTGACGTATTTTTTAGTCCCCGCATCTGCGAGATCGATCAGCTCGGGAAGATTGTAGAGCTTGTTATTGTTCATGTTCAAAGGTTCCTCTCGAGGTTCGTATCTCCGAACGTAACATTCGTCCAAGTAGGCGACGTCGTAACCGTCGCCAACTTCGAGCGTCTTCCTCTTCTTTTTGGGGTGGCTTTCATCATCACTTCTACCAAATTTATCGACTGGCATGTTGTTTTGGGTTTTTGTTTTAAAAATATATTTCAACACAGTTTTTCTTAAAATGAATTATTTTTCACTTATTTTATTTTTTGTTTTATTCGATTAAGTTTTCTTTTTTAAATAATTTTTTCCTTTATATATATATACTATAAAAAAAATCTCTCTCTAATGCAAATCGTTGAGAATGTCTTGAAACCGATCTCCTTCTGAACCATCTCTTGAGAACGTAGAGACACAGGTGACCGCAAAACACTTGATCCGGCGATTGCACTTGTTCCGTGTTGTAACAAACCACCTATTCGTTGAAATAGTTCTTTGTTTCTTTCTGTGGCGAGATTCCGTAGCTGTCGAAATAATAATTCTTCTTCTTCCCTTTCTTGAACCAAACCACCCAGTGAGTGCCTTCATCCGATAAATCGTCCGGATTTGAAATTCCGCATTCCAATTGTCGTCGCCGAGGTCTTTTCTTTGGCAAGGCATTTCTGGAAAACACGCCTCGAAAATCTTTGATTTTCAAGGCCTTTGCCACATTCAACAGATCAATGTTGGATAGGGGTTCGTTAGGTAAGATGACACCTTCTACGGATGTCCATATTTTCTTATTCATAAATGTGTATTTTTTTTATATATTTTATTATAATTCACTAAATGTCGTAATTTTTTTTTTTTTTTTATTTTTTTCTTTTTGTTTTTAAACTAAATCTCTCGATGTCTCTATCGACTTCCATAATCTTGAATTCGTCTAATTCCTCTTGATTTTCTGGAATCCTATCATCCTTAATCATACCCAAAGTCCAATGTGCGAGTGCCAAAGTGCTTATTTTATCGTCTAACATGAATCTCTTATCGTTGTCGGCCATCAGTGAAATCATGTTGACTATTTCGGTATACATGTCATGATTGTCGCTTCTTGTTGTCATTTGATTGAATGTTGGATGAGTGATCGACAGGATAATTGCTTGTGTCGAACCACGCGGTCACGTCCAGAGATATATCTCGGTAGATGTCTTTCGTCTCTATCTCGTAAACCAAACTGTCTGTGTCGGTGAACAGTAGTTTGACTTTCTCGCCGAATTTCTGTTTGATATAATCGTAGTGAAACTCGTACATCAATTGCTTGCTGATATCTAAGATGATCGGTCCAAGATAATAGGGTTTGTCAAACTTCAGGTGCGTCTTTTGTATGTGAACGGCCACTAGGTTTTCATAGAATATGGTTTGGTGTCTGTAATTGGGTTTTGCCACTAATTTTTCAGCACTTTTCTCGGACGTGATGAGTCGAATGTCGATTCTCTTCCTGATGTTTTCCATCGATTTACCTACATGCAGTTGTTCATGAGTTTGAAGAAATCTTTTTCGAAATCGTTCTCAGCTCGAATTCTGAGATTCGTGTTGAGATCGATGTATTTTTTCATCCAAGTCTCTTCATCAAATCAAATGACGTGATGTATGTCGAGTAATTTCATTCCGTGATCAACGTATTGTTTCAAATTCTCACTGTAGACGACATACTTACGTTTGTTAAATAAATTGGGAATGAGTTTTTCGTTGTCTCCTTCAACCAGTTCCATTCGTTTGGGAGCCAGCAGATAATTGTTGTGCAGGAGGTGTAACTCTTCCGGATAGTTCAAATCGACTTCTAAAATACAAGGATAGTCTCTCCATTTTTGCATCTCTTCCGGTTCCATCACCCATTTGAAATTTCCAATTGGTAAAGGATGACTCATTGCCCAACCGTACAGATTATTAGCATCCCAATTCTGTATGTATTTATTCGATCGTTCCGAATCGAAACCTTCTTTCATGTAGGGATTGTTGGCTTCAGAATATCTGTGGGAGATCATCGAGACGCCACCTCTCGTGGCCTTTTCGAACATGAGCAACATGTCCATGTTGGATAATAATTCCAATTGGACTTCGGTGGTCTTCAACAGAGCGTCCCACACCAGACCTGGTGCGATGAAATACCAAGCCGGATCCAGATCATAATTTCGACGACAGACGTCTCGAAAATTTTCGAACATGTCTGCCAGGAGCAGAACGTCGGTCTTCAGATAGAGATTGTGATAATCTCTCATTGTTTTCATATCGAACAATTTCCACACATTTTCAGCGTGTTCGTAATCCTCGTTGGAAATGTCGGATTTGTACAATTTCGAATAAAATTCTTCTTTCGAAGGTAGCGCGGTGTCGTCGAATCTCTTTAGATTGTTCATTTAATCATAAGAATAGACTCCTTTCCTCAACATGACGTCTACTCGTTCTCCAAAGTGTTCGCTTGTGATTTTAAATTTATCCTCGCTCATGTTATCGACTAATTTTTCCAGAGTGGTCGACATCAATTTAAAACTGTCAATGAAACGTATGGCTTTATGAATGGATTTTGTTTCTTCTTCCAATGTCTCTCCATCGATTACTCTTTTCTTCTCCATGACCTTCCATTTCGTGAAGGAAATGTATCTTTCTTCGCTGTTAGCAATTCAGTTTAATTTTTCATGGGAGGTGCTGAGATTTTTCACGAACAGATGACTGTTGTAACCTGAGAGATTGTGAAATATCACAGGATAGAAAGTGGCTTCTCGATATCTTAAATTACACTTGCTGTGGCCCGGACCGTGATAAGACCTGTGTAATAATCGTGGTCTCTGACCTTCTTATTTTCCTGCGAATTCTCGTCGAACGATTGTCTGCATATGTGACATTTGGTGGCTCTGCTATTTTCGTCCTGCTGCTCTCGCGTGATGATCATTTACGTCGGAGTTTTGAATTTGTAATATGAAATTTGAATTTTCGATTCTAACTCTTCCACGAACCTTTGAGCCACGTCGTCGTCTTCGCACCGTTTTGTGTAGGTGAAGGGACCCATGTCGTGTTGCGAGTCAAAAGCACATTTCACATAAATGCAGTAGCCCGAAGGCATGTGTTTTAGATATCTTTTGACGTAACTTCAAAGAGCATCGGGTTGGCAGGAACTCATTTTCACGGTGAAGCATTCGAAATCGACGTACACGACGAACGTTACTTTTAACCTTCTATTGTGATCGCGAAAGTTCACAATGGTGTTGAGTTTAGGCATTTCGATGACGATGCCTTGATTTTCATTGCAATATTCCTGATGTTTTGCTAATGATTTTTTGCTGCAAAACGTGTTCATGCAGTTGCAACATAAATATATCTTTTCTTTATGTTTACTACTCTGGCTCCACAGTAATCGGCTCGGATTTGTAACCCAACAATAATGACGATTGTCAATAATGAAATAATCATCTTTTCTCTTCCGAGATATGAAGTCTGTTTGAGAGGATAGATCGTTCATTTTTCCTCATCGTATCCCAAGACGTTCACCGCTACGGTGGGATTTTGAGCTTCGAAATGTCTGATGTCTTTTATCGGTGTTGGAAAAGTCACTCCGGTCCAATCGAGATTTTCAGAAGTCTCCTCATAACGAGAAACTCTCTCAGGGTGGATTTTGACGTGGTATAAAGCGGAGGTGACTGCCCATTTAAAACACTGATCATCTTTATTTCTCACGTTGACCACAGCTTGTTTTTTAGCTAAGAAATACGGTAATTCCACGTAGGAAGACGCTTTCAACAAATCGTTTTTGGTCACGTGAATTTTGAGATTCAACACCTCTTCGAACGTCCAATTACTACCTCTATGTTGATAATTCGCGAGAGATGTCACCATCTTGTTTTTCATCGTTTTGAAAACGTCCGATAAATCTGAACCTCAAAATACGGGTTGGACCCTAGATCTGAAATATGCATCTCTCACGATGCTCTCACCGGAGTTCACATCAATTTTATTCATCTGCAATGGAGTATCATCTTAATTTTTAGTCCCACATCCATGTGTTCGCAAAACAAATCCAATACTTTTTTCTTCACCCGTTCCATGAACAATTTCGGATCGACTTTCTTGAACGAGGGAACCACATCAAAAGTTTTAAAAATGCCTTTCGTCGCACTCTCCCATTCTATGGGATTCGATTGCAATGCTTTTGTGATGATTCATCCTACATATTCTTCTCCTTTTCCTTCGTCGATTGCACATCGAATTTCGTTCAATATATATCGTTCGTCTCAATTCTGGACCACATCACTTATTTTCGTTTTTTTTATTTTTATTTTTTTTTTTGAAACTTGCAGTTGTTCTTTCATTTGGTCGTCTTCTTATTTTTCGCAACCGGGATGGGTTTTTTTTTTACAGCGGCATTTTGATTCCCTTTGCCACCTTTTCTTCTCATTTTTCGCAACCGAAACATTTCTTGACGTCGTTGCTATTGACATTTCATTTGCCTTTTCATCGAGCAAACTACGTAACTACTCACGTATGATCTCTCTAACAGTCCTCGGAATTAGCGATGGCATTTGGCAATGCCATCGCAAACGCCGCCGCCGTGGGGCATGATGGCAGCATTTTCTTGCTGCCGCAAATTGGCAGCCATAATATTTTTTTACTTGTCCCAATCACCTGAAGTCCGTCAGAACTGATCATCCAACCCTACATAACATATGTTTTATAGTCGTAACTGGTGTATAAAATCAATATTTGAGGAAATATCTTATATTAGTTAATTTGAAAGTAAGTTTGTACAAAATGTATGTGGTTGAAAAACTGCTCATAACCAGTTGTTTTTCGTTTGTTTGTGTTTTTTCGAAAGAACCCCCTTGTTGACCGTGATGCACATTTAAAATAACCCAGAAATTCCTGGGCAATTCCCTTCTGATGTCACACCTTACATAAATACAACCAATCGAATTCTTTGTTTCATGAAAATTGGTGTACTGGGACAATGCGGCAGTTCTATTGGTCATTGATGTAATCTCAACAGAGCATGTGGTCATGTTCCATTTTAATTTTAGCATTCTCCACTTGTGGCATATGTAAACTGTACAATCTCAAACAAACTGAATTGGAAAAAAATCAGTTCAATAAAAAAATAAACGCATTGAGCACAAAACAAGGGTGAGTTGCAAAATAATTCTTGTTGTGTTTATCGGGTCAGAGTCAACTCGCCCCGGGTTGATGCGCAATGCAAATATTTCTGTCTCTAACAGTTACTGTCAAAACCGATAGGCTAATAATGCATGGATGCAAGTTACAACCAGCCTCTAAAATTAGGACAACCAGTGAATCAATTGATCACTTAATCGAACTACAGCTTGTCCAACTGACCACCCGCCAGTGATCTCTTGTCCATTCGAAGTCAGCTGTTCTGATTAATGATTATTATTCACTTAGTGTCATAATACTGTCATCCAAACAATTCAATTCAAAACTGCCGTCGCTGATAAAAATTTAAGAATTTTTGGCAACGGCAATGTTGTGCTGTCGCAATATTTTCCTAATTCTGAGGACTGCTCTAAGTTTTTCATCATGCTCCGCGTTTCATTTTCTATCGTTAGGTGTTACTGCCATCAGCTTATTTTTTTTCGCAATTCGAGTCTGTTTAAGTATGTTCACTTTCAATCTTTCAATTTTTTTCTTTCCATCATCTCATGAATGATACTCCTGTATGGCTTTAATTTTTTTTTTAAATAATAATTGTTTGTAAAAAGTTTTTAAATAGTCTTTATATATATGTTTTAATTCTCCTCAAAAAAAAATTTTTTTTAGGAGATTAATTGATTTTTTTTATTTTCTTAATGTGAGAAAAAAATTGAATTAATACAATAAAGAAAATAAAGGAAATTAAAATTTAAACTTTTTTTTATATATACATAGAGGGAAAAAAACTTTTACAAAAAATTTCACATTAAAGAAAATTAAATTTAAAAACTTTCTGTATATATAGAGAAAAAAAACTTTTTTACAAAAATTATTATTTAACACAAAATTCCAAAATATATATTTTATTTGCAATAATTCAGAAAACAAAAAAAATAATCGATCATGACAACAACCTAAAAGATGCAAATTGAAATTGAAATGAGTCGAAATGTGCAAGAAACTCGGTTGTAAAATTTACAGATTACAACAACATGACGCCATCGAATTGAACGAGGTCGAGACGAAGGGCTTACAGCACAAATACGACAAACATAGCATGCCTTTGAAATTGGATGAAGTCACGCTCGATTTGTTTTACGAGTACGAAAGCGATCTACAGAATATCGTCGTCGCCGAAGACAGAGAATTCGACAAGAGTGATTTGTCGTTGCCCTACAGAAGTTACATATATCCAAAAATCTCTCTCGAACTCATGAACAAATTGGGTGGTGAAAGCGCGTTGACAGAAGTAGAAAAACTCGCAAAAGTAAAGATAAACATTCAACACATATGTGAAAAAGGAGAAGACACGACCGTCAACATGCTAATAATGGACTTGGAAATATTAAAAAAAACAATACAAAGACCAATTTAGTGAAGAAGAAAGGAAACAAAAAAGAAAAAAAAAGTAATGAGATCTAGAGAGATTGAACATCTCTAGATCTCATTACTTTTTTTTTCTTTTTTTTTTTTGTTTCCTCCTTCTTCTTCTTCTTCACTATCACTCGTATATATTGTAATAACGTTTCCTTTTTTTCTCCACTTTCATCATTGATTCTTCTTTTCTTTTTTTTTGTGATATATTACGTTTTTTATAATAACACATTTGATTCCTACTATCATAGTTATTAACGAATGTAGTGCATCTCTTGGCAACACTCACATCGTTACCATTCTCTTCAGAAGGTGATGGTGGTGGTGGTGGAAAACAACTCACTCTTCTTCCTCTATTTTTTTTTTAATTCTTTTTCCAGTTCTTTCCTGAAATATCCATCATTATCATTCAAAAAGGCCACGTAATCCTTTTTATCCATTTTTATATTATTTTTTTATACTTTGTATAATTTATATTTTTATACTTTATATAATTTTTTCACTTTATAATAACATACTCAAAAGTGGTATAGCCTTAAATGGCAAATGATTCACTTAGATACAATCCTTTAGCATCGTCGTCTAAGTTGACACGACACATGACTCCTCCCTTCTTCAAAAACAGTCCGCTGCCACCCATTAATTTCTCAACTGTCGAACTCGCGAGTCCTGAGAGAGCTCCCACGCCGAGAGTGTTCCCGAGAAAGGGCAATGCTTTTGCAGCGATTCCTGCCAATAGCGGTAGGAAACCGCCTTTCATTGTCAAATTGTATCTGAATTGAGTGGGACACAATCTCACCGTCAACCCTCTTCCATCACAAATCGCTTTCTCCATCCTTTTGATTTGAGTTCTGGTCCAGGCAATCGAATCGTGACCACCACTCGTCAGATCTTTGTGAGTGAATTTGAATCTCACCGCCTCATCTCGAGTTCTTAACGCTCTCTTAAATTTCTTCCTCTGTCCTGCAGATATGTTCACGTTTTTAACCACATATGGAGTCATATTTCTTTTCTTTTAAATATATTTTGTTCAATTGTTTTTTTTTGTTTAATGATAATTATATATTAAATAATTTTTGTAAATTAATATTGCATTATTTTATTTTCTTATTTATTTATATACGCAATATTTTTTTATTTTTTTTATTTTTTTTTTTTTTTTGCATTTTATATTTCTCTTATGTGAAATCATATCGTCACCCTCTCTCCACAAAGATCCATCAGCTCACCATTTTGATCCATCAACATGGTTTTGAGACTATACAACGTGTCTAAAATCATGGGTAGATAAACTAAATTTCGAGGTCATTCCACGACCTTATAACCCAGCGAATGTTTGGAAAGAAGGAGTAGATCGTAAGTTGCGCTACCATTCAAGTAGCTTCCAGCAATCATGTCCACGTTCACCAGAATACTATTGACGGCGAGAATGTCGGCCGTATTTTCAGATGCTGCATGGTCTTGATAATCTTTTGATTGAATCCCAGCATCTTGCCGATCGAATAGTCCGTGTTGAAATCCACTCGAAAATTATCTTCCAAATCCAACATCGTCTGTAGGGTATTAGGGTTGGGAGTGAGTCTGATCTTGTTGCTTTCCTTTCTGTTCATCTTCATTCGCGTCTGAATGTAATTGTTCAAATCGTCTATGTCGTAACTTCCTTTGGGAATTCGAATCTCCAACCAATCCATTCCATCGGAATACTTGAACGAGTTATTCTTTTCGGTGACGTTGGGAAAGGAATAATAAGTCTCCAGATTCACCAACGCCATCTTGTGTCTTTTCTCCCTATTCAATTCGATGGAAGGTTCGAATTTCATCGCGAAACAAGTCTAATTGCCACTCACCACAATTTGAATGGACTGTTTTGCAGCCGTGTTCTCGTCTATCCGTTCTAACAATTCTCCTTGTTTGAACATTATTTTGTATTTTTATTTATTTTTAAAACTAAATTACTGACGATTTATTAATCTTTTCTAATTTTTTGTTTTCGCTCTCTATTTTATTATTATCAGAAACATAAAACTTGTTGAATCCGCTCCGATATTTTCTGCGATTAAATTCACTAGTCAAATCGACGAAATTGTGAAGTCCTCCATCCCAAACCCTCTTGCAGAAAATCCTGAATTCTTCTCTGCACATGTCGTTTGTGACGTGATCTCCGTAGATGTGATTGATATTCTTAAGATCCTGGCGAAAGAGACACAGGAAATTAGCGTTCTCCCTTATCGTCTGTCTGGGCAGTCGAAAATAATTCTGAGACAAGTAGAAAAAGTCCACGTTGCTGTGACGACCTCTAACGTAATACGATTTGCATCGGTTCTGTCTCTCCAAAAGCAGATCGTCGAAAATCATGAGATTTATTTTCCGATTTCAATTCCATGGGATCCGGACCGTCGCTCATATTCTCGTAAAATCGACACTTGACGTTCGAAGACGCATTTCTCTTCATCAATTCCATCACCGCACCGTCCAAAATGGTCGAAAGAGAAGCTTCTCTTTTGTCGAATTCCTCCCTACTGTCGAAAATTCTGGCTATGACGTTCTTGGGCAATCTACGATCCATGCACTCTCGAAGCAATCTGTATTCAGGTTGAAACAGACTCTTGCCAAACATGAATAATCTGTAGTAATCTAACCAGCCGGGTTGCGACAACAGATTCATCAACAGATTGGTCTTTCCACAATTCGATTTTCCCACTATCAAGCCTCTTATGCTCTTGGGAAAGAACTCGTTATTCGACCTCTTGGTCATGGCATCGTTCCAAGACATATCTTTGACGTTCATCTTTTTTATTTTTTATTTCTTTTAGATTTTCAAACTCAATTTTTTTTATGTTTTTCAAACTCAGTTTATAAATATTTATTATTATTTATTTATATTACACCATCGCAGGTTCTCTTCAATCCAGATGCACTCGTCATTTTGGCTAAATCTTGTATGGGTACCACAGCATCCTTAAAATCTTTCCAACTTTTTGGCGATCGCTCTAACATAGCTTGCTTCGCTGGTGGACTGATCAACTTGTCAATCAATACATCCACCGCCCTCTTGCCAGCCACCAAAGCGATCCTACCACTAGCTTTGGAAGCGGCTGTCTTACCAGCATCCAAAGCCATGTTCTTACCGACCACAAATGCAGCTGATGCGAGTTTTCTACCTGCATCGCTCGTGAACGCTCGCATTATAGAATCAACGATACCAGAACCGCCTTGAATGTAAGTTCTGATGTATCCCCTGTTCTTTATCACCAACATATTTTTATTTTATAATATATTTTGTTTTTTCACTCGTAAATCGTTTTTTGTTTAAATACTTTTATTATTTTTAGTGTAGATTTACTTTTTTTTTATTTATCTATTTTTTGTTTTTTCTCTCTTCTTATTATATATATCAATCCTTCAATTCGTTCATCAACCTTTTATAATCTTGTCTATCCAAGACCTTCTGCCTCAACAATTTGTCGCATATGTCCACTATCCAATTATCCACTCCAGTATTACCAGCGCGCCGACTAGCCATCAAGAATTTCAATCTCTCAAACAGAATGTCAGAATCGCACGGAAGAAAAGTGGTCATCACTCACTTTCCCATCACCGATTTGACATATCTTTTATTCACTTCCTATATAGGTTTCACCATCTTCGTCCATTTGTGCCCTCTGTTAGCCTTGGGTCTCATCTCTTTGGCATCGTTATTCCTCATCATGGCGTGAGTCTGAATCAGAATGTTGCCGTAATCGTTGAAATCCTGTTTCGTGTAATCTTCAGGCTTGTTGTAAAGGAGCAATCTGCGCAGTCCATCAGTTATTTTATACCTTTTCGAACCGACGATGAAATCCTCATCATCCATTTCCACTTCAGTGTCACCCACGAAAGTCCTACCACTCGAATCCTCGCGAAATCCATACAACAGATCTCTCTTACCACCATCATCGGACGACAGGACTCTACCAGTGGTAATAGTCGAAGCTGCATCATCGCTCTCGCTCACATCGGTTTCGATTCCCAAGGGAACATAATCCGACGAAGATCTTTGAATGGAAGACTGTGTTGTAAAACTACCAGGTAACGAACCCATTCTCAAAGAACTCTCTTTTATGGGTCTCAGTTCCTCGACGATCTCCTTCTTGCTTCGTTCCTGAACCTAGGTCACAGGTTTGAATAGTTAGGTGATCTCTCGTCTTAATTCAATCTCTCCCATTCATCTGTTTCTGTCGGCGGGTCGAATGCTTTTCCTGAGCCGCTCAGATTCATTGAGGAGTTCGTCTCTTCGCTTGGAATCTTTGATTTGTAAAAACATTTTTGTTCTCTCGATTATTAATATTTCTTTTTAGAGTGTGGTAAGGTCAATTATTTTATTATTCTCAAAATTAAATGTAGTTATTTTTTATGTTTTTAAATAAATAAAATTTTATGTCTTTAATATATATAACTAAAACCAGTTGGAAAGAAAAAGAAAAAAAATCATTTACAAATGAAATCTCGATAATGCGTTGCCCCCAAACATGTTAAAAATCGCACCAGCGGTTATTCTCACCATGGAGAAAACTCGAATAGTTAAAATCTCAAATAACATCCTTTCAAAATGCGTTAAATCAGAAAGAAATTACTTGATCATTTGAAACGGTTAATTTTCATTCGTAAGATGGTTTAAACAGAATTTCGTGTAGTCAAAAAAACAGAATACTGTTTGCAGTAACAACACAATTTTCCGATTAAACATATCCTCACACTTCGAGTCATTCTCAAAATAAAACCATCGATAAGATGCATAGCCCTCAAACGTGTTAAAAATCGCATCATCGGTTATTCTCACCATGGAGAAAACTCGAATAGTTAAAACTCAAATAACATCGTTTTCAAAATGCTTTAAATCAGAAAGAAATTAGTTAATCATTTGAACTGGTTCATTTTCATTCGGGAGATGGTTTAAACAGAATTTCGTATAGACAAAAAAGCAGAATACTGTTTGAAGTAACAACACAATTTTTCCGATTAACACATCTTCAAAAGGACGCACTTTTGCGAACAGGAAATAGTGAAGAAGCGAGTCCCATCAAAAGGTGTTTTGTTAATGTTTCTCGAACCGAAATGTGAGAGAACATTATTGTCGCCTATTAAAAAATCAAAACTCAATTTACATCTTTTAAAAACAATTTTAAGTGGAACGCAATTTCACCATTTGATTTATTGAATGAAAAACTGTTCATTTACACATGCATTGTTAAGCAATTAAAAGTGGAAGATCAAAACTCGACAAAACTGATCTATTACAATTTACCTCAAAACTCGTAATAATTTATTTTTTCTTCTGTTCCCTCCACTAGTTCTTCCACGATCGATCGCACTGCTGTCTAGACTGCGATTACAAACCTGGAGAGAAAATTTCCCTCCATTCTAATTTTTCGACATTTCTTAATTTTTATATTTTTGCTGTCCTGGAATCCCCACAAGTTGATCATCGCATCTTCGACGGTTCGATCGACAGTTGGCGAACGTTGGGGAAAAATTTTAGGATCGATTTTCCTGTCCTCGTATCCCCAATCGTTTTTACTGACTGGATCGCACCCACAGTCGTCTAGAATGCGATTGCGAACGTCGGTGTCCTCGTATCCCCAAAACGCATTTTGATGCTGTCCTCGTATCCCCAAAGCGTTTTGCCGATGTTCGCCAACGATAGTTCGAAAGGTCTAACCCACGATGGGGAACGTCAAGAAGATTTTGGGTTGATTTCTTCAATTTTTCGTAGATTTTTCCTTCCACGCGAATTCTGCTGAATTCGCACTCATTCACCAACGGCTGTTTGAACCATTTAGGACACGATAAGCTGCTTGTGGGGATACGAGGACAAAATGTACAAAAAATGTTTGTACATTTTGTGTACATTTTAACACTGAACTCTATGGGTACATGTACGTGTACGTGTACATGTACAATTTTTCGAAAAAAGTGTTCTCGTATCCCCCACTTACACCTACTAATGATACATATAATTTTACTTTACCTCATATATATTTTTGCCAACTACTAATTTCTTTTCTTAGGCCCGTGTATTTTAGACAAATCTGCAAAAAAACTGTTTGGTGTGACCTGAGTATTTTTCAGGGGACATACTTTTTGCCGGTAAAAAGGACGGTATCTGGCAAAAAGGACGGTAAGTGTATAAAAACTACGTCTTAAAGTTCTAAATGTACATCTGAATGCATGAAAAGTGGCAATTTAATGAAGCGGACGCAATAATAAATATATATAACGAAGATTAAGCATTGTTTGTTTTATTGTAGACTATTTTCAAGAGAAAATAAATCATTTCGCTATCGACACGCCATTTTGTGCAAGGAAAACAACGAATTAGCTGAGGTGCACAACGGGGTGAATATTATCATACTTGCTCTACGGAGGTGTAACAAATTCGTGTGTGTAACATTTAGATCTTCTGTCTACTACGAGGGAATCTACCAGAAAGGTTTGGGGAGAGAAACCATTTACAATTTGAAAATAGTCTACAATAAAACAAACAATAATTAATCTTCGTTTTATTTTGTGTACGCTTCATTAAATTGTCACTTCACACATTCAGAGGAACATTTAGTACTTTAAAATGTAGTGTTTATACACTTGCGGTCCCTTTTACTGGCAAAAATGTTCAAGCTATTTTTCTTAAACGGGGGGTTCTTAAATTATCTTCTGTTAGCGTTTCGCCGAACACATGCCGGGATGATAATAAATATTAAAACCATCCATACATAAGTGGATACTCGTTCTAGATTCCTGTTTGTCCTACCCCAATGATACCCACAGGAGACATTAAGACTGGACCCCTCAGCTTGTGCACACTCCACCAATCCCTATGTGAGTTCCCAGTGGTGGGTCGGGAGTGGGGGTTGGGGGCCACAAATGCAAACCGTAACTAACTGTTTTTAACCCCCATGTTTCCTCAGGAAGCACCAGAATCGATCTCAGAGCTTCAGAATTTGAAGGAAAAAAATATCCGGGAAAGGGCTCACAACCATGGGGGGGGGGAGGATTATGCCCAATTCCATAGTTCAAGCCTTTGAAATATGCCAGCGTTATGTCGATCTTGCCCCCCCCCCCCTCCCCCCCCCCCCCTATTTCGAAAATATGGGAATGGATGATAATAACGGGATAGCAGCAACCAGATTCGCTCCCATTCATTCCTCAGGAGTGGATGTATCTATTGGTGGTGCGAGATGGGAGTGATCATGGTGACCCTACCCGTTTTATGGAAGAGCTGTGGTAACCCCCACCTGTTCGGGTATGGACTCGGGGGAGGGGGTTATTGTTGAAAGGCTGTGCCACGGCTGAAGGCCGTGTTGTGTATGTGCCTCCCCGTCCGAGTGATCCTGCATGGGCAGGAGGGGATTTCTTTGGTGGAAATACCCATATTACGATGGGGCCATTGTGGTAGAATGGTTCGTTGTATAGGTCCTGCGTAGACTTCGTCGCTGTTGGTGCGAGAGACATATCAGCCCTTAGTAGGTCGGAGGTTCAGGCTCAGGATTGAAAGTGGCGCTTCCTGTGGTTTGCAAGGGCGTGATTCATACGATTTAAAGCTTAGGGCTAGAGGTCCGTGGGTACTACTTCCATAGGAGGTAACTTTGGTAGTGTTTTAATGTATGGTCACCTTAGATATATCTCAGGTCAGCCCCTAGTATGTTGAGGGTTCAGGGCTCATAACCAATTATTTTCCAGCAACTCAACCTTCCACGTGTTTATTAGGGAAAAGGTTGAGGCGGGTGGATTCATCAAAAACAGCAATTCAAGTGCTGATTTACACTGTTTAACTTGATATAGGCCCCTTTATGATGTGATCGCTGTGGGGGCCTCCCCAATCTCCGGTTCATGTAAGTCAGCCCATATAGGATTAACAGATTAATACCGAATGACACTGACCACTAAACCCAGTCCCTATACTCCCCGCCTTTACTATTCGAACCACCGTATCCCTGGCCTTCTGTATTCTGAGAGATCACGTTTCTCGCGTGTTTCATTTAAAAAGAGCCACGATAAACCATGGCATTCTCGAAATACAATATCAGCAGTGGCCCCAGTGGAAGAGCGAGGATCTCCAATCGAAGACCTTGGTGAGGGTTAAAAACAATAAGTAACAGTTTGCATTTGGGAGTCCCCCCCCCCCCCCCGACCCACCACTGGGAAGAAGGTTAAGTTGGTAGACTCTGGGGGAGATCGATTCTGGTGCGTCCTGAAGAAAGGTAGGGGTTAAAAACAGTATGTGACAGTTTAATTTTTTTTTTTTGGGGGGGGGGGGGGGGGGGGGCGAAACCCCACAAAGACCTTCCAAATTATAAGTTTCTCTCCAAAAAAACTTTCTGTTAAATCCCCTCGTAGTGAACAGAAGGATCTAAATGTTACGCACACGAATTAGTTACACCTCGGTCGAGCAAGTATGATAATATTCACCCCGTCGTGCACCTCAGCTAATTCGTTGTTTTCCTTGTACAAAATGGTGTGTCGATCAGTGTCGATAGCGAAATGATCTATTTTCTTTTGAAAATAGTCTACAATAAAACAAACAATACTTAATCTTCGTTATATATATTTATTATTGCGTACGCTTCATTAAATTGTCACTTTTCATACATTCAGATGTACATTTAGTACTTTAAAACGTAGTTTTTATACACTTACCATCCTTTTTACCGGATGCCGTCCTCTTTTACTGGCAAAAAGTATGTCCCTTTTTCAGTTTTTTCAAATTAAGACTGTATTTCTCTTTCCCTTTTAAAAATATTATGTTCCGGTGAATTGTCTTTTTTATTGGAGAAAAAAAATTGGCGAAGAGTCTTTTTTAAAAATTTTAAGTTCCGGCGAACTGTCTTTTCCGGCGAAATGTACTTTCGGCGAAAAGTCCAGTATTCATTGAAATCACCTAAGAAGGGAAACACCCAAACTGTACTCTGCAATTTTACCCAAACCGGCCGCTAATGGACCCAACTGATTACACTTCGCCCGCCTGTTGAAACAATACCGACACAAAAGAACAGTCGATCTCTATTAATCATTCTTGAAGAACATTTAACAACAAAACGTCTGTCAAAACAAAGGTTGATGCATTGGTGGAACTCATGATTCAGTTGTAAAAAGACAGTGTTGCGGACAGTCATTCAAATTTGTGAAGTCGGAAAAATGTGAGTAAAAATACTATTGCATTAAAAAATTGGGGCGACTTATCTCGGTGAAAAACTGATCGGAAAAAATTTGGGGAGAGTTGTCTCATTTATATTTGGTCCGATCTGTCGAATACCAGTGAAGTCCTCCCACGTTGAAGTCGACCCAAAGTGATGTCGTCCCACAAAAGTGATCTCGACCCAAAATGTGAATTCAACCCGAAGTGATTTCGTCCCGAAAAAAGTTATCTCGACACACTTTTAAAATTTATTGAAAGCCATCTCCATTATCCTTTTAAAATCCTTTTCCGTGTTCGTTTGTGTTTTACACGCTAACTTTTGAAAAAAGACAGCTTGGGACATTCCGCTGTTTGTAGGTGTCAATGATATATGAAAAGCGGCTAATTACTTTAATGTTTCATTCGATAAAAAAAGAATGGTCAGCAGTAACTCACTTTGATAGAGCAATCCCTTTGTTCTGTCCTTAACACAGCAACTGCGGCAACTCACTTTTATCGGTTTGTTTGTTTTGCATAAACAGAACTAGCGATACCCTTATAAAAAAGTACCATGGTAAACCATGGTAAATCCCAAAATACCCTGGTATTACCAGGGTATTTGGGGATTTACCATGGTTTTTTTTTTATAAGGGTATATAAGCATTCATTTGTTCATTCATTCGTCCATTCATTCATTCGTTCCTTCATTATTTATTTATTTATTTATTGGTGTGAAGCGCTACTCATTCATTCGTTCATTCATTCTTCCATTCGTTCGTTCATTCATTCATTCATTATTTATTTATTTATTAGTGTGAAACGCTCAGTTGGGGAAAAACACTGCTAATTATTGTTTATTGGTGTTAAACGCTGCTCAAATCATTCAATCATTCGTTCATTTGTTCATTCATTCGTCCGTTCATTATTTATTTATTTATTGGTGTGAAACGCTACTCATTCATTCGTCCATTCATTTTTCCATTCGTCCATTCATTCATTCGGGTGGGAATAAATAGTGAGCATCTCTCTTAATAACCTTTTATTCTCAATTGGAGAAAAAAACGCTCACTCGGTAGTAGGTGGTAAAGGCCGATTCGGTATCACTTTGTACATGTACCGTTCATGTACACGTACATCGATGTACACCTCCATAGGATTTAGTGTTAAAATCGTGTACAGGTACACGATTTTAACGTTTTTTAGGGTGATTTGGAATCGGCTTCACTGGATTGTATATACAAATCGCTCAAGAGTGAAAAAAAAACGCATGAAATATTAAGGAAAAAGAGGTGTATCGTCTGATTTGGAATCGGCAAATGGGTTTCCCTCATAGGATTCAGTGTTAGATTGCGAGCAAAAAACGTGTTGCCGTTTCTAAATCATCATCTTGCTGATTCTAAATCATCCGTGTCTGTACACGATTTTAACACTGAATCCCTATGGTGGCGTACACGGAAATCCATTTGCGGATTTCAAGTCAAAAATCGAATCGTGTATGGTACACGGAAAAGAGGTGATTTGGAACCGGCAAGCCACTGTCACGATGATAGTAAAACTAACACATGTTTTTGTTGTGATTGAATGAGGTTTTCGTTCAAAAGAGTAGACTATAAATATGAGCGTCAGTTTTAAAAAAGAGTTGCGTGAATGAAAGTCATTCGTTCAAAAGAGTCGACTATAAAATATGATCTGTAAAAATAGACATTCGTGTTTTGTTTCGATGTTACGAAAAGAAACTGAGTTTAGAGACAATTAGAGAAAAAAATCAGAGGTAAAAAATCGTTTGTTCGCGTTTGTCACTATTAATTTTTGTGAAGTAATCTTAATAAACACTTAATGGAATGTTTGATGAAAAATGTTGCTCATGTTTTTGTTGTGGGGTGAATGAAGGTTTTTCGTTTTAATGGATCGTTTTAATAATGTATAATAAAACGCATTTTCCACTCAATTAGGTTTGAGTGGTAAATTTTTAATATATTCATGATAATGATCAGAGATTTGAATGAATGAATGAATGAATCCCTTTAACGTTAAATTAGAAAAACCAGTTTCTTTTATGTGCTAGAATGTTTTTAACTGTCTTCAAGGTTCTCTCTTAATTCGACACTGGGTGAATGGTTTTTTGATATATGAATGGAATTCCTTTTAACAAACGTAAATTACTCTCAAATGCGTTAAATCAGAAACCAGTTTGTCATGTGCTTAAAAACGTTTTTAAACTTTCAAGTTTTCCCAATTCAATCAATACTGAGTTGAGATATGATTTTTTTAGTTATTATATTAAAGACAGAAAGATTTTTTATTAACTTAAAACATAAAAATATAATTATACATTTAATTTTGAAAATAATAAAATAACTCGTATTAGCATACTTAAAGGAACAATAACAATTAAAAACGAAAAATGTTTTTACAGATGGATTCTAGGCGCCGAGATCAAATTTTAGACGAGTATGAACGTGCTAAGAAGGGCATTCAGTCGGCTGACAGAAGCAGACGTCTTGGTGAGATTGAACTCAAACTCGAAGCCACAAAAATATTTAAACCCGTGACGGAGGGTCAAGAGCGAAGCAGGAAGGAGATAGTCGAAGAATTGAGACCCATAAAAGAGAGTTCTTTGAGAATGGGTTCGTTGCCCGGTAGTTTTGGAAATCGGCATTCCGTTTCAATCTACACCAGATTACGTTCTCACGGGAATTCAAACAGACTTGGGCGAGAGCGACGATACAGCTTCGACTATCACCACTGATAGCGTCGCGTCGTCCGAGGATGGCGGTAAGAGAGATCTGTTGTATGGATTTTATAAGGATTTGGACGGTAATACTTTTATCGGCGACACAGAAGTAGAAATAGGTGATGATGAATTAACCGTGGGCTCTAATAGATAAAAATTAACTGATGGACTGCGCAGATTGCTCCTTTACAACAAGCCTAGTGATTACACGGAACAGGATTTCGACAATTATGGCGACATTCTGGTTCAGACCCACGACATGAAGAGAAATAACGATGCCAGAGAGACGAGACCCAAAGCCAACAGAGGTTACAAGTGGACGAAAGTGGTGAAACCCATATGGGATATGAATAAGAAGTTCGTCGAATTGGTGACTGGCAAAGGGGTGAAACCACTTTTCTTCTGAGCGATTCTGATGCTCTGTCTCAGAGATTGAGTTTGTTGATGGCGAGCAGACGGGCTGGTAACACAGGATAAGATAATCAGATAGTTACTATATCTGACGAATTGTTAAGACAGAAGGTATTGAATAAAAACCATTATAAAAGGCTGATGAACGAATTGAAGGATTGATGTATATATAATAAGTAGAGAGAAACAAACAAACAAACAAAAATAAAACAGTAAATTTTTACACTAGAATAATAAAAGTATTTAAACAACAAAACGATTTACCAGTGAAAAAAACAAAATATATTATAAAAATAAAATACGTTGGTGATAAAGAACAGGGGATACGTCAGAACTTACGTTCAAGGCGGTTCTGGCATCATCGATTCTATAATGCGAGCGTTCATGAGTGATGCGGGTAGAAAACTCGCATTGACTGCGTTTGAGGTCAGTAAGAAGATGGCTTTGGATGCTGGTAAGAAAGCCGCTTCCGAAGCCAGTGGTAGGATAGCTTCTGTGGCTGGCAAGAGGGCAGCCGACGCATTGATCGACAAGTTGATCAGTCCACCGGCGAAGCGAGCTGCATTAGAGCGAACGCCGAAAAGTTGGAAAGATTTTAAGGATGCTGTGGTACCCATACAAGATTTAGCTAAAATGACGAGTGGATCAGGATTGAAGAGAACTCGCGACGGTGTGATATAAATAAATAATAATATTAAAAACTGAGTTTGAAAAACATAAAAAATTTGTGTTTGAAAGAATCTAAAATAACAAACAAAAAAAATAAAACAAAGATGAACATTAAAGATATGTCTTGAAACGACGCCGCGACCAAGAGGTCGAATAACGAGTTCTTTCCCAAAAGCATAAGAGGCTTGATAGTGGGAAAATCGAATTGTGGAAAGACCAATCTGTTGATGAATCTGTTGTCCCGACCCGACTGGTTGGATTATGACAGATTGTTCATGTTTGGCAAGAGCTTGTTTCAACCCGAATACAGATTGCTTTGAGAGTGCATGGATCGTAGATTGCCCAAGGACGTCATAGCCAGAATCTTTGACAGTAGGGAGGAATTCGACAAGAGTGAAGCTCCACTTTCAACCATTTTGGACGGTGCGGCGATGGAGCTGATGAAGAGAAATGCATCTTTGAACGTTGAGTGTCAATTTTATGAGAACGCTAGTGACATTCCGGATCCTAGAGAATTGAAATCGGAAGATAAGAATCTCATGATTTTCAATGATCTGCTTTTGGAGAGACAGAACCGATGCGAATCGTATTACGTTAGGGGTCGACACAGCAACGTGGACTGTTTCTACCTGTCGCAGAATTATTTTCGATTGCCCAGACAGACGATAAGGGAGAACGCTAATTTTCTATGTCTCTTTCGCCAAGATCTCAAGAATCTCAATCACATCTACGGCGACCACGTCGCAAACGACATGAGCGTGGCGGAATTCAGGAGATTCTGCAAGAGGGTTTGGGATGGAGGACTTTACAATTTCGTCATGATCGATTTGACAAGCGAATTTAATTGCGGAAAATATCGGTGCGGATTCGACAAGTTTTATGTTTCTGATGATAATAAGATAGAGCGTGAAAATAAAAAAAAATTTAGAAAATAATAAATCTTCAAATAATTAGTTTGAAAAAATAAAAAAAATAAATTAAAATATAATGTTGGAACAAGGAAAATTGTTAAAACGGATAGCCGAGAATACGGCTGCAAAACAATCCATTCAAATCATGGTGAGTGGCGATTCGACTCGATTCGCTACGAAATGCGAACCTTTCATCGAATTGAATAGAGAGAAAAGATACGAGATGGCGTTGGTGAATCTGGAGACTTATTATTCCTTTCCCAATGTCACCGAAAAGAATAACTCGTTCAAGTATTCCGATGGAGTGGATTGGTTGGAGATTCGAATTCCCAAGGGGAGTTACAACATAGACGATTTGAACAATTACATTCAGACACGAATGAAGATGGATGGAATGGGAAGCAACAAGATCAGACTCGCTCCCAATCCTAATACCTTACAGACGATGTTGGATTTGGAAGATAATTTTTGAGTGGATTTCAACACGGACGATTCTATAGGCAAGATGTTGGGATTCGATCGAAAGATGTATCGAGGCCATGCGGCATCTGAAAATACGGTCGACATTCTCGCAGTCAATAGCATTCTGGTGAACGTGGATGTGATTGCTGGAAGCTACGTGAATGGTAGTGCTCAACCGACAATCTATTCCTTCTTTCCAAACGTGTCGCCGGGTTATAAGATCGTGGAGTGACCTCGAAATTTAGTTTATCTACCAGTGATTTTAGACACGTTGTATAGTCTCAAAACCACGTTGATGGATCAAAATGGTGAACTGTTAGATCTTCGCGGAGAGAGGGTGACGATGCGATTTCACATAAGAGAAATATAAAAGCAAAAAAAAATAAAAAATATTGTGTATATATATAGATAACAAAATAAAATAAACACAATTTTTTATTTTACAAAATTTATTTTAATATAAATAATTATTATTAAAACAAGAAATCAATTGAAGTAAATATATTTTAAAAAAGGAATTATGACAGAATATGTGATTAAAAACCTGAACATATCCGCAGGACAGAGGAAGAAACTTAAGAGAGTGTTAACAACTCAAGGCGAGGCAGTGAGATTCAAATTCACTCACGAAGATCTGACGAGAGGCGGTCAGGATTCGATCGCCTGGACCAGAAGTCAAATCAAAAGAATGGAGAAAGCGATTCGCGATGGAAGAGGGTTGACGGTGAGATTGAGTCCCGCTCAATTGAGATACAATTTGAGAATGAAAGGTGGTTTCCTACCGCTATTGGCAGGAATCGCCGCAAAAACATTACCCTTCACTGCAAAGGCACTACCCTTTCTCGGAAAGACACTCGGCGTGGGAGCTCTCACGGGACTCGTGAGTTCGGCAGTTGAGAAATTAATGGGTGGCAGCAGACTGTTTTTGAAGAAGGGAGGAACCGTGTGTCGCGTCCACGTTGATGACAGTGGTAAAGGATTGTATCTAGAACCCATTAGAGGTGGCAACTCTTTGAGTGGAAACCATCTCTATCTGAAGAGTGGACAGAACGTTGAGCAACTCGGCAAGGGTTTGTTGCTCAGTGAGAATTCGCCGTTTAAGAATATACCGATTTTGAATATGTTATTATAATATAAAATTACATAATTATATAAAATATAAATCATAGAAAGTATAAAATAATATATAAAATGGATAAAAAGGTGGAGAAACAATTAGACGATAATGATGAATATCGTGAGACAGAGTGCGAAAAAAAAGATGTGGAAAAATGGTTAGACGCTAATGATGCATATCTAAGGAAAGAACTGATGAAAGAGTTAGATAAACAGTGGGATAGACGGTTGGAAATGAAAAGAATGAGATGCTTTCCACCGTCACCACTACCTTCTGAAGAGAATGGTAATGATGCGAGTGTTACCAAGAGATGCACAACATTCGTTCATAATTATGATTCGGATAAACAAATGTGTTGTTATAAAAACGTGTCATATTACAAAAAAAAGAAAAGAAGAATCGACGCTGAAATTTAAGAAAAAAGGAAACGTTATTATAATATATGGTAATAGTGAAGAAGGAAAAAAAAATGAGATCTAAAGATGATCTCATTACTTTTTTTTTTCCTTCTTCTTCACTAAAAAAATCAATCTCTCTATTGTTTATATTTCCAAGTTCGTTATTAGCATGTTGACACTCGTGTATTCTCCTTTTTCGAAAATGTGTTGAATGTTTATCTTTACTCTTTTGAGTTTTTTTACATTGGTGAACTTGCTCTCACCACCCGATTTGTCCACGAGTTCGCGTGAGATTTTTGGATATATGTAACTTCCATAGAACAACGTCAAATCGTCCTTGTCGAATTCTTTATCTTTAGCGATGACGATTTTCTGCAGATCGCTTTGGTACTCGTAAAACAAATCGAGCATGGCTTCATCCAATTTCAAAGTCATCTTATATCTGTCGTATTTATGCTCTAAGTCCTTCATCTCGACCTCGTTCAATTCGATGGGATCGTGTTGTTGTAATCTATAGATTTTATGACCGAATTTCTTATACGTTTCGACTCGTTTCAATTTCAATTCGCATCTTTTAGGTGTTGCTGTCATGATCGATTATTTGGGGTTTTTTTGTTTTATGAATTCTTGCAATAATTTATATTTTAAATTTTGTATTTTAGTAATTTGTTTAAAAAGTTTTTTTGTTTTTTTTGCTCTATATATATATAAAAAAAAAGGTTTTTAATTTTAATTTTCTTTAATGTGAAATTTTTTTGTAAAAAGTAATGAGATCATCTTTAGATCTCATTACTTTTTTTCCTTCTTCTTCGCTAAAAATCAATCTCTCTATTGTTTATATCTCCAAGTCCGTTATTAGCATGTTGACATGCATCATTTTTCCATTTACCAAAATGTCTTGAATGTTTATCTTTACTCTTTTGAGTTTTTCTACATCGGTGAACGCGCTCTCACCACCCGATTTATTCACGAGTTCGAGTGAGATTATTGGAAATATGCATATTTCATAGAACATCGTCAAATCGTTCTTGTTGAGTTTTCTCTTTTCGAAGATGATGACATTATTCACCAGATCGCTTTGGTACTCGTAAAACAAATCGAGCATGGCTTCATCCAATCTCAAACGCATCTCATATTTGTTGTCATCACGTTCTAAGCTCACCATCTCAACCTCATTCAATTCGATGGGATCATCTTGTTCTGATGTATAGATAGTAGTACCTGATAGCTTACATATATCGACTCGTTTAAATTGCAATTCGCATCTTTTAGGTGTTGTTGTCATGATCGATTATTTGGTTTTTTTATGAATTCTTGCAAATAATGTATATTTTAAATTTTGTATTAAATAATAATTTGTTAAAAAAAAGTTTGTTTTCTCTTTATATATAAATAAAAAGTTAAATTTAACATCCTTTTTTTTTTCTCGTATTAATTTAATTTTTTTTTTCACGTTAAGAACATAAAATTGATTAATTCTTTTTGAAGGAATTAAAACATATTATAAGCAATTTTTAAAACCTTTTAACAAATTATCATTAAATACAAAAATTCGAAAAAAAATATTCTTACAAACCCAATTTTGAGGTAAAAACAATGATAGTCTGAACATCTGAATTATAGTTTAGAACGTGCAAGACTTCAAACGTTTAAAAATTGGCCTTCGCATCTTGCTCAAAAACCCGAAGATTTAGCTGCTGCGGGTTTCATTTATGTGGGTAAAAGTGACAGAGTTAATTGTTTTTGTTGCAACATAATTTAATGAATTGGGAACCTCACGACAGACCTTTACTCGAACATATAAATAATATTAAAAAAGGCGAATGTGATTATTTGAACAAGATCATAACATTGGGATTGATTAAAATCGAAGACGAAGAGTGGGATAGAAATAAAAACCAAAAATTATTGATGGATATGTTACAATTAGGATACACTAAGGAACAATTGTACAATACGTTAAATAACGCAAACAAGACCTTATCTCAATTTTTGACTTTAGAACATCTGATTAAATTCATGACACAAGCGGACGAGTTATTGTCGTGTGTCGAAAACGAGTCGAGCAACACGAACATGTGTCTACTTTGCAAAAATGTCACAAACGTTTTGTTTCTACCATGCGCACATTTGTGTTATTGTAAGAAATATTATTCTAGAGGTGAGAAAACGTGTTCGTTCTGCAAACAAGAAATAAAAGCGATTGTAAATTGTTTTGAATAAAAAAACATTAAAGAAAAAATTGAATTAAAAAAAAAATCTTTTTTATATATAAAGAGTAAAAACAAAACTTTTTAAACAAATTATTTAAATACAAAATTCGAAAAAAAAAATATTCTTTCAAATGGAGCAAACAGATAAAAAAAATGGAAAATTTAAATGAGAAAACAATACCTCAGTTAAACGAGATTTGTAAACTATTAAAAATTTCACATTTCAGAAATCATAGAACTAAATCAAAAAAAATTGAAGTCATACAGAAATATTTGCGAAACGATGGAAAGGCAAACAAAATGCCGATAGCAACGACATCAAAAAATGCATCGGTTGTGAAAAATGAGAAGAAGAAGAAAAAGATAGTAAAAGGAATCAAAATGCCGATGTCAAAGAAAAACAAAAACGTTTCGATTGTGAAAAATAAGAAGACGACTAAACGAAAAGCCGTTGAAGAACTTCAAGTTTCAAAAGAAAAGAAAAGAAAAACTAAAACGAAAACGAGTGATGCACCTCAGATTCTAGACAAACGAGATATATCGAGCGAAATTCGACGAGCAATAAACGAAGGGAAAGGAAAAGAATATCTAGCATGACTCGCCACGGAACTATTTCAATCGATGTCCGTAGAATGGGAGAGTGCGATCAAAGGCATTTTTAAAACTTTCGACGTGGTTCCCTCGTTGAAGAAAATCGATCCGAAATTGTTCATGGAATGGGTGAAGAAAAAAGTATTGGATTTGTTTCGCAAATACATGAACATGGGACTAAAAATTAAGATGATACTCCATTGCGTGATGAATAAAAGCGACTTGAAGTCCGGCGAGAGCATCGTGAAAAATGCATATTTCAGATCTAACGTCGAACCCGTATTTCGAGGTTCAGATTTATCAGACGTTTTCGAAAAGATGAAAGACAAGATGTTGACGTCTCTCAAATTATCAACATGAAGGTAGTAATTGGACTTTCGATGAGGTGTTGAAACTCGAAATTCACATAACTGAAAACGATTCGTTGAAAGGGTCTTCCTACATAAAATTACCGTATTTCTTAACTAAAAAACATGCTGTGATCAACGTGAGAAATAAAGATGATCAGTGTTTTAAATGGGCAGTCATCTCCACTTTATACCCTGTCAAAATGAACTCCGATAGAGTTTCTCATTACGAGGAGACTTCTAAAAATCTCGATTGGACCGGAGTGACTTTTCCAACAGAGTTAAAACACATCGAACGTTTCGAGGCTCAAAATCCCACCATAGCGGTGAACGTCTTGGGATACGATGATGAAAAATGAACGATCTATCCTCTCAGACAGACTTCGTATCTCGAAAGAGAAAAGACGATTATTTTATTATTGATTTCGAATGATGACAATCGTCATTATTGTTGGGTTAAACATCCGAGCCGATTACTGTCGAGACAAAATAATAAACATGAAAATAAGGTATGTTTATGTTGCAACTGCATGAACATGTTTAAGAGCGAAAAATCGTTAGCGAAACATCAGGAATATTGCAACGAAAATCAAGGTGTCACCATCGAAATGGCCAAACCCAATACCATCGTGAAGTTTGAAAATCACAATAGAAGGTTAAAAGTACCATTTGTCGTGTACGCCGATTTCGAATGTTTCACCGCGAAAATGAGTTCCTGTCAGCCCAACACTCTTCAAAGTTATGTTGAAAGATATCAAAAACACATACCTTTGGGCTATTGCATTTACGTGAAATGCGCTTTCGACTCGCAACACGACATGGGTCCCTTCACCTACACGAAACAGTATGAAGACGACGACGTGGCCCAAAGGTTCGTGGAAGAGTTAGAATCGAAAATTCAAATGTTATACGACAAATTCAAAACTCCGGCGAAAATGATCATCACGCGAGAGCAGCAGGACGAAAATAACAGAGCCACCAAATGTCACATATGCAGACAATTGTTCGACGAGAATTCGGAGGAAAATAAGAAGGTCAGAGACCACGATCATTACACGGGTCTGTATCGTGGTCCGGCTCACAGCAAGTGTAATTTAAAATATTGAGATGCCACTTTCTATCCGGTGATGTTTCACAATCTCTCGGGTTACGACAGTCATCTGTTCATGAAAAATCTCGGTACCTCACACGAAGAATTAAATTGCATCGCAAACAGCGAAGAAAGATACATTTCCTTCACGAAATAGAAGCTCATGGAGAACAAAAGAGTAATCGACGGAAATACGTTGGAAGAAAAAACAAAATCCATTCGTAGAGGCATACGTTTCATCGACAGTTTTAAATTCATGTCGACCGCTCTGGAAAAATTAGTCGATAACATGAGCAAGGATAAATTTAAAATCACGAGCGAACATTTCGGAGAACGAGTAGACGTCATGTTGAGGAAAGGAGTCTATCCTTACAATTACATGAATGATCTAAAGAGATTCAAAGACACCGCACTACCTTCGAAAGAAGATTTTTATTCGAAATTATATGAATCCAACATTTCCGACGAGAATTACGAACACGCCAAAAACGTGTGGAAATCATTCGATATGAAAACCATGAGAGATTATCACGATCTCTATCTGAAGACCGACGTTCTGCTCTTGGCAGACGTGTTCGAAAATTTTCGAGACGTCTGTCATCGAAATTACGATCTGGATCCCACTTGGTATTTCACCGCACCCGGTTTGGCGTGGGACGCTCTGTTAAAGACCACCAAAGTCCAATTGGAATTATTATCTGACGTGAACATGTTGCTCATGTTCGAAAGGGCTGCGAGAGGAGGCGTCTCGATGATCTCCCACAGATATTCTGAAGCTAACAATCCCTACATGAAAGAAGGTTTCAATTCGAAATGATCAAATAAATACATACAGTATTGGGACACTAATAATCTGTACGGTTGGGCTATGAGTCATCCTTTACCGATTGGAAATTTCGAATGGGTGACGGAACCGGAAGAGATGCAAAAATGGAGAGACTATCCTTGCATTTTAGAAGTCGATTTGAACTATCCAGAAGAATTACACGATCTACACAATGATTATCCGCTGGCTCCCGAACGAATGGAACCGAACGAAGGAGACGAGGAAAAACTCATTCCCAATTTATCTAACAAATGTAACTACGTCATCTACAGCGAGAATTTGAAACAATACGTCGATTACGGGATGAAATTAGTCGACATACATCGCATCATTCGATTCGACGAAGAGCCTTGGATGAAAAAATACATTGATCTCAACACGAATCTCAGAATTCGAGCCGAGAACGATTTCGAAAAAGATTTCTTCAAACTCATGAACAACTGCGTGTATGGTAAATCGATGGAAAACATCAGGAAGAGAACCAACATTCAACTCGTCACGTCTGAGAAAAGAACTAAAAAATTAGTGGCGAAACCCAATTACAAACACCGAACCATATTCGATGAAAATCTAGTGGCCGTTCACATGCAAAAGACGCACCTGAAGTTCGACAAACCATATTATCTCGGACCAATCATCTTAGATATCAGCAAGCGATTGATGTATGAGTTTCACTACGATTACATCAAACGAAAATTTGGCGATAAAGCCAAACTACTGTTCACCGACATGGACAGTTTAGTTTATGAGATAGAGACGAAAGACGTCTACCGAGATATATCTCAGGACATGGCTGCGTGGTTCGACACGAGCAATTATCCCATCGATCACCCGTCCAACATTCAATCGAACGATAACAAGAAAGTGTTGGGTAAATTTAAGGATGAGAGCGGCGGTAAACAAATTGTCGAATTCGTGGGCTTGAGACCCAAACTGTATGCTTATCATCTAGAAGATGAAGAGATCAAGAAGTGCAAAGGAGTTAAAGCGTGCGTGGTGAAGAAAAACGTCTCTTTCCAAGAGTATAAAGATTGTCTGTTAGGAAGTGGTCTGGTGTATAAGACTATGAAATCGATTCGAAGTGAAAATCATGACTTGTATACGGAAATAGTCAACAAGATTTCGCTGACGGCCGACGACGATAAGAGATTTGTGTTAGACGATAAAATAAACACTTTAGCACTTAGACATTGGACTGTGGATCTAATTAGAGATGATATGAATGTGGATGATTGGATTCCAGATATGATTGTGGATGATAAGATTCCAGATATGATTGTGGATGATAAGATTCCAGATATGATTGTGGATGATAGGATTCCAGATATGAGTAAGGATAATAGGATTCCAGAAAATCAAGAGGAATTAGATGGATTCGAAATTATAGAAATCAATAGAGACATCGAGAGAGTTAGTTTAAAAAGAAAAAGAAAAAAATTTTAAAAAAATAACGTCATTTTAGTGAATTATAATAAAATAAATAAATAAATAAAAAAAAAAAAAAAAAAGAAAAAAAAAATATATACGCATTTATGAATAAGAAAATAGAGATATCCGCAGAAGGTGTCGTCTTACCTAACGAACCCCTATCCAACATCGATCTGTTGAATGCGGTAAAAGATTTGAAAATCAAAGATTTTCTAGGTGTGTTTTCCAGAGATGCCTTGCCGAAGAGAAGACCTCGACAATCAGAATGCGGAATTTTAAATCTAGACGATTCATCGGGTGAAGGCACTCATTGGGTGGCGTGGTTCAAGAACGGGAAGAAGAAAAATTATTATTTCGACAACTACAGAATCTCACCGCCAAAAGAAATAAAGAACTATTTCAACAAATCGATGGTTCGTTACAACACAGAACAAGTGCAATCACCAGATCAAGTGTTTTGCAGTCACCTGTGTCTCTACGTTCTCAAGAGATCATCTGAAGGAGATCGGTTTCAAGACATTCTCAATGATTTACATTAGAGAGAGATTTTTTTTATAGTATATATAAAGATAAAAAATTATTTTAAAAAATTTTAATCGAATAAAAACGAAAAATAAAAATAAAATAATTCATTTTTAATAAACTGCGTTTTGAATATATTTTTTCTAAAAAACCAAAAAAATCTCACAACAACATGCCAGTCGATAAATTTGGTAGAAGTGACGACGAAAAAGTCAACCTAAGAAAGAAGAGGAAGACGTTTGAAGTCGACGATGGTTACGATGTTGCCAACTTGGACAAACGTTACGTTCGGAGATACGAACCTCAAGAAGAACCTTTGAACATGAACGATAAGAAGCTCTACAATCTTCCTGAGCCGATAGATCTCGCAGATGCTGCGACTAAAAAATACGTCGACAGGGGGAACGCCGATTTCGAACGAATCATGCTAGAAATCCAAACGTTTGGTGAACGTCGCGAATCCCATAGATCCCACCGATGCCGTGACCAAGAAATATGTGGATGACTCTCACGCGAGATTCAGCGAACACCTGAGAAATAGATACATTCAGAAAACGATGCACTCGAAATTGAACGCCAATTCTAACAAGATAACGAACATAGCCACTCCCATGAATCCCAAGGACGTCGCGACCAAACACTATGTAGATCTGGAATAGAGAAAGTCTGACAGACGAGAAATGAAATCGGATCTGAATGCGGGATTCAACAAGATATTGAATCTGTCGAAGGCCGATGACACGGATGCGGACTCAACCGCGGTCAACAAGGGCTACATGGATTCTGCCGTGATACGATCACAAGAATACCTAGAATCGCAAGTAGACGATCTCTACCTGAACAAACAATCTGGCGGAACCATGGAGGGTGGTATCGGCATGAACGGTAAGAATTTATTCGGACTCAGTCACGATCCCGAATTCGATTCCAGCGCAGTCAGCAGAAAGTACGTGGACGACAACTCGGTCTGGAGAAAGGGTGACATCATGGAAGGTAAACTAGACATGGGTGGACACGCGCTCACGAATGTACCGGATCCCCTGAACATGCCGGATGCCTGCACCCTGATTTCGGTGGTGGAGAACGTCAAATATGCTAGACAATTGATCACCGTGTGGGCCGAGGAGGCCGGCACCTTAGATGAGGGAAAAGCTGAGTGGTCTTTCGGAAATGGAGGTAGCGGATCGAAACATGGTCAGGTGGGATATCCCATGCCACTGGGAGGTGAAATCCTTCGAATGAGTCTGGCTTCCTCGGATTTGAATAACAGAGCGGTCGTCAATCTCAGGGTGAATGGAGTAGAGAGCGATAAGAGATACAGCGTCGAAAAGACTGAGAATCAACATGCGAATGTTAGCGCGTTCAGCACGCTTCTCAAAGTGGACACCGGAGACAGGATTAATTTCGTTATGAAAACCAATAATCCCAAAGCCGCCACTTCCATGGTGAGTCTACTGATCGAACTCGTTCCTTTGAACAAACAGTGAATGCGTGGAAAATAATGAATTAAAAAAAAAAAAATGTGTGATTTATTAAAAACAAAAAAAAAGTAATGAGATTTAGAAAGATGTTCAATCTCTCTAGATCACATTACTTTATTAAATTATTTTTTTTGGGGGGGGGGTTGTTTATTTCTCATAATGTTTCATCTCGTGAAATTGGATCACTTATCTCGAAACACACTTCAACATCTATTTTAGCATTCGAAGAGCTTTTATAAATTCTCGAAAAGCAGTTTCCTCTACACGTCAACGTGTCTAAAAGTTTTCTGGTCTTATCTTCTATCAAGATTTTACTTTCGATTTCACATCTCATATAATCAGTCAATATCAAAGGTTCTGTTTCGACTAAAGTGTCTAGAATTAGTGCTAACGAATCTTGCGAAATATTTTTAATCAAAGCACATCTGTTTCTTCTTAAGTATTCTCTTTCTTTATCATTCATTTTTATAATAATTTTTTTAATTTTTATTTATATATATATTTTTTTTTCACACTCATCGCTCATCGAATGATCGACATCTTATTTCCATCCAATTCGAATTGTAATTCTCTGTCCGACAGGACCAGGGCGAAGGCTTCGGTTTTTCACGGAACGTTCCTATCGAATTGCATCTTGATCTGAATGTCTAAGATGCTACTCTTGAGTCGTTCACTCTGTTTACTGACGTCGAATACGAACATGGGATACATCGACTTGTATTCGCCGGGAGATATGTTAGGGTTGCTCATCAATTCATCTAGACCATGATACTTCTTTCTAAAATCAGCAGCGTCGCCGTACAGTCTGCAGAAATCGTTCTTGTCAAACGACGCATTGTAATCGATTGCTGGATATCTCGTGGCGTTCAGAAACACTTGCATGTTTCTCAAACGGCAGTGATCGAACAGCAATGCATTCTTTTCCTGAGACCCATCCCTATCGGTCTGAAACGCAACCATGATGAAACGTGGTCTCTCGGAAGCGGATTTCACCATCAATCTCCAATCAAAGTGATTCGTAGAGGGTGGAATGCTAGCCGTGTCACACTGTCTCATTCTAAATCCCACAGGTAATTTACTCTTGGATTCTATGATCTTGTAGAGACGCACTTTTTCCACGATCGAAGGCTCCACGTGCGGAACGAACCACGATATCTTGTGTAGAGTTATCTTACCCGCATTGGTCGCAGTGAGTCTAACTATTGCATCATCGTCTCCTTTTCGAATCAACGTCAGATTGTGTTTGAATCCGTACATGATCTTGTTGTAATCGTCCGCAAATCCGAAGATGTGTTTCAAAGGTATCCTGAACGAAAACGTTCCTTTAGGTCTGGACGTCTTGACGATGTAGTCGAATATCAAGGAGGCGACGGCGCTAGCAGGGCCGACGGTGTCTTTCACCCACAACTGATTAAGTCCTCTGGATTTCGAAAAATCATCAGGATACGTCAAGAGTCCGAACATCGTGGTAGCCTGACCGGGATGAAACACAGATTCTATCTCTTGTCCGGATAGCATGTTTTTTATATTACTGAATAGATGCATGATGCCATTATTGGCTAGAGTAACCGTGTCGTCGTCGGCGTAGTCGCTCCCATCTTCCTTGGTGAGACGTCCCTGCACCACTATGTAACTCTTGCTAGGATGTATGAATAGATCTTGAGTTTTGACATTGATTCTTATCTCTCCCGCATTGTTCAAACTCGTTCCGGTTACCGGTTTATAATCGTGAACCTCATATTCTTGAATACTTTCATCTTTCACTATGCTTTGTGCTATATCTAGTATATTTGTCATTTTAAAGGATTTTTAGTTTGTTTTTTTTTGTTTATTAATTAACTTGCTTTCTTTATCTAAAAATAGTTTTTAATTATTTTTTATTATTATTTTTCTCTCTTATATATGTGTGTGTAAACAAGAAAATGTTAAAGAGAGTAAATGAAAGAAATTTGTTTTCTTATCAAAACTTTGTCTTCTGTAATTGTTGTTCGTAAAACTTTCCGATGATCTCTTCTCCATCCAAAGCTTCGATTTCATAAGTCACCGGATCGGTGTGAAATATTTTGATTATCACGAAGATTTCCGAGGTCCATCGAGGAGTATAACCCTTTTTGAAGTGCTTCTTATAAGCGTAGATTCTCACTCGATCACCGACCGCAAATTTTGGCGTTGTAGACTTCTTCCTAATCTTAGATCTTTCAGGATATAGATTCGTGTAGACATGTTTTTCATTTCGATGATCGCTAGCTTCCACGGGAGTCATCTTGATCGATCTGTGTCGCGTGTTGTTGTAATCTTTGACCAGACCGTTCAGAGCGTATATGTATTTCTTGGTCGAATTCGCCATGAAGTATCTGTGCATCTTTTCCTTCATCGTTCGATTCCAACGTTCCACCATGCTGGCTTTCTCTTCGTTTTCGATCGAGTAGAGGTCGACTAATTGATGAACGTGCTTGTTGTAAAATTCCTTTCCCTTATCCACCCACAATTTACTCAGTTTTCGAGAAGACGAGTCGAACACGCTCTTCAGAGCCTCGGCGATGCAAGGTCCCGATTTATTTTTCAAAGCTCTGATCCAATCATATTTGGAAAACACATCGATGACCGTCAATAGATATTTGACACCCTCGTTCCACCTCGAAAACGATCTCATGTCGACCAAGTCGGCAGACCAAATATCATCCAAACCCTTCACGAACACCCTTCTCTTTCGAAATTTATGCACGATGGGTTTGTGTAACTCCTCGGCCAATTCACTCATCAATAATCGTTTCTTCTTCTTTTCTAATGCGCTTTTTTTTTTTTGAACGCCCCATCCAAATCGACGTTTCGCACCGATCAGATTGCCGACCAGCGAACGTTCTATCTTCTCTCTCCTGCTCGGATTCGATATGCCTCTCAATTTCCCCAACATGTTTTTATCGCAGACGTCATTGCGAGTCTTGGTGTTGGGATGTCTGGCATAGCACAGACTGTGATCATACGCGGCCGCGTCCACCCTATTCACAGGTTTGCTCCAAGATTTGGGAGTCAGATCGGCGTTGAGTCTCTTGTTCAATTTCGTTCCGGGTCCTGTGAAACTGTGACCAGGCAGATGCATTTCGAAAGGTAGATTATTAATCATTTTATTCACGATGCCTTTACCTTTGCTCGCGTTCTTTTTTTTGACGAATCGAGTCTTGATAGAACCACACACATTGCAAATTCCGCGAAGCATCTGTCTATCATTTTTAGTTCGTACTTCTCGAGAATTACTCATCTCAGTAACTCTCTTACACTTTACGCAATACATTTTTTAAGAGTTATTTAAATTAATTTCGTTTTTATTTTATATATAAATTTAATAATTAATTCTGTTCTTATTATATATATATTTTTTTTTTCAATCGCTGCTCTTGAGTACTATCATCTTACTGAATTCCTCCCTGAACGCTTTCCTCCCCTTTTCCATGAGAGAATCCTTCATCTCTTCCTTGATGATCTGACGAGTCTTGATTCTCACGGCTTCTTTCATGACATCGTATTTCGTTTTCTCGCTCAATATCGCGAAGTATTCTCCGTCTGATATCCTACCGTCTTTCAACGCCATAGAGATCATTTCGGATATCGTGTCGATCTTGGAGTCGGCCAAAACGCGTATCTTGTCGTGTTTCCTTGCCTTCAGATATAATTTCCTACTCAAAAAGTTTCCGAGAGTGCTAAACTATCCGGCGGCGAGAGCCACTCCTTCTACAGTCAACACGATCGGAATGCCGACCACGGTCAACAACAATCCGATGCCAGCCGTGTGTAAACCCATGGAAATCGTGATGAGTGTCGTGTCGATCGCGTTGACGAATTTCACGAAACGCAAATACTTCTTCTTGAGAGAATGACGAGAATCTCTCTCTCGAGTTAGATACTCTTGGATTCTACTGATTTGATCGATGCGATACCTCTCTCCTCTTTCTTTTTCTTCTAGCGATGGTGCCATTGGCAAAACGCTGATCGGCTTCTCATCCTCGTCGTCATCTAAAGTCGGATACAATTTATTTCTGGTTCTCATTTTTTTTTTTCTTTCTAATATTAGATAAAAAATTTATGTGTATATTTATTTTATTTTCTATTCTCCCTTATTTTATGTCAACGAGAAAACTTAGACGTATGCTTCATTGAACAATAATTTCATGACGCATCCCTTATCTTCTAAAGTCAGACTTTTACGTGCCAATTTCAGTTCTTCCGAAACTGTGGGCTTGCTTTGATCCTTACAGAAGAATAATCTCTTCCAAAACGTGATCACTTCGTCGATTTGAACGCGTTCGAACGCCGGTTCGAAATACTTGACGACCATATCTTCCCTTTCCATCCACAGACACGAATGATTCTCGTGATCGAAGTCTATCCGATGCATCGTTCTAACAAGAGGTGACCTAGTTGTTCATTCACGCAGAATGCGTAGGCTATCATCAGCATTTTTAAAAGAAACCTTACTCTAGTCTGAGAAGCGCTCATGATTTACGTATTTATTTTTTTTATTATCTATTCGATTTGATATATTTATTTTTTAAATAACTATTTATTTATATATTTTTTTCTCTCCTATATATATCAATCACTTTTTTTTATTTCTTCAGGAAACGTGGCAGTGGGTTTGCCGGTTCCAAATCACCTCTTTTCCGTGTACCGTACACGATTCGATTTTTGACGTAAAATCCGCAAATGGATTTCCGTGTACGCCACCATAGGGATTCAGTGTTAAAATCGTGTACAGACACGGATGATTTAGAATCAGCAAGATGATGATTTAGAAACGGCAACACGTTTTTTGCTCGCAATTTAACAATGAATCCTATGGGGGGAACCCATTTGCCGATTCCAAATCAGACGATACACCTCTTTTTCCTTAAAATTCCATGCGTTTTTTCACTCTTGAGCGATTTCTATATAGAATCCAGTGATGTGGAATTGGCAAAGCCGATTCCAAATGACCCTAAAAAACGTTAAAATCGTGTACCTGTACACGATTTTAACACTAAACCCTATGGAGGTGTACATCGATGTACGTGTACATGTACGGTACATGTACAAAGTGATACCGAATCGGCCTTTACTACCTACTCTCTCGGTTAATTATTGGTGTGAAACGCTGCCCCACGAAAAATCGAGGCAAACATCTCCTAAATAGTAGATCTGTGGTGTTTTAAAACCATCGCTCATTTTTATTTCAGAAAATTCACCTAAATAGTAGAACCGTGGTGTTTTAAAACCATCGCTCATTTTTATTTCAGAAAATCAGTACTCTAGAGGTGCAGCATAAGGAACCGTTCTATCGGTGTCTGTCCGGCAACAGTTAAACAATGTGGCATTATATTTACCAAAGGACCACGAGACCACATCCATGCAGCAAAAGATGGATGCGCCACAGCAGCTACCATTGCCAGAGAGATAAAAACCAAAGCCAGGGATAATGTTTTTCGCCCAGCATTTAACATAGTTGATGAGGTAATTATTGTAGAATTTGATCAATGTTTATTACACAACTTTGGCTACGAACAATATCACATATATATATTTGCCACGTTTTGAGAACAAACTGAAAAAATAATACAAAAGTGATATCCAGACCAATGTACATATTAATGCTTCGTGTACTTCTCTAGATTTGAAAACTTAGATCAAAGATCATATTAATGCCATTCATTATATGCAGTCATATTATCTTTCGTTCGTGCATTTATGCGTGCAAATATTCCTAGACAATGTCACATGGAAATGTACACAATTTGATGGAATTTCCGTATGTTCTCAGACTGTGGCGTGGCTGTGGCGTGGTTGCTGCACAGCCGCCACGCTACATTTTGAGTACAAGCTGAAAAACAATTCAAAATTGATACCCAGATCAATGTACATATTAATACTTGATGTACTTCTCCAGATTTGAAAACTCATATCAAAGTTCATATTAATGCCCTCCGCTATATGCAGTCATATTATCTGCGTTTGTGTATTTATCTAAAGATTCCTTGACAATGTCACTTGGAAATGTACACAATTTAATGGAATTTCCGTTTGTTCTCAAATTGTGGCATGACTGCTGTAGAGCATCCACGCTACGTTTTGAGTACAAACTGAAAAACAATACAAAGGTGATAATCACCGTGATATAGATCAATGTACATATTAATGCTTCGTGTACTTCTCCAGACTTGAAAACATAGACCAAAGTTCACATTAATGCCCTCCACCTGTGCAGTCATATTATTCTGCGCTCGTGTATTTATGTAAATATTCCGACAAATGTCACCTAGAAATGTACACAATTTAATGGAATTTCCGTTTGTTCTCAAACTGTGGCATGACTGCTGCACAGCAGCCACGCTACATTTTGTGTACAAACTGAAATGCACACAATTTAATGGGATTTAATGAAATAATACAAAAGTAATATCCAGATCAATGTACATATTAATGCTTCGTAACCTTCTCCAGATTTGAAAACTTAGACCAAAGTTCACATTAATGCCCTCCACCTTTGCAGTCATATTATTCTGCGCTCGTGTATTTATGCAAATATTCCTTGACAAATGTCACCTAGAAATGTACACAATTTAATGGAATTTCCGTTTGTTCTCAAACTGTGGCATGACTGCTGCACAGCAGCCACGCTACATTTTGTGTACAAACTGAAATGTACACAATTTAATGGGACTTAATGAAATAATACAAAAGTGATATCCAGATCAATGTACATATTAATGCTTCGTAAACTTCTCCAGATTTGAAAACTTAGATCAAAGTTCATATTAATGCCCTCTTCTATTACCTTGCGTTCGTGCATTTATGCAAATATTCCTTGACAATGTCACATGGAAATGTACACAATTTAATGGAATTTCCGTTTGTTCTCAAACTGTGGCATGACTGCTGCATAGCAGCCACGCTATATTTTGAGTGCAAACTGAAAAACTATTCAAAATTGATATGCAGATCAATGTACATATTAATGCTTCGTGCACTTCTCCAATTTTTTAAAATTTAGATCAAAGTTCATATTAATGCCCTCCACTACGTGCAGTCATATCATCTTGCGTTCGTGTATCTATACAAATATTTCTTGGCACAGCCACATGGAAATGTACACAATTTAATGGAATTTCCTTTGTTCTCAAACTGTGGCGTGGCTGCGGCAGAGCAGACTTGCTACATTTTGAGAACAAAGTGGCAAATAATACAAAAGTGATATCCAGATCAATGTACATATTAATGCTTCGTGTACTTCCTAGATTTGAAAACTTAGATCAAAGACCATATTTATGTCGTTCACTATATGCAGACATATTATCTTGCGCTCGAGTATTTATGTAAATATTCCGTGACAATGTCACTTGGAAATGTTCACAATTTATTGGAATTTCCTTTTGTTCTCAAACTGTGGCGTGACTGCTCCGCGGCAGTCACGCCACATTTTGGGTGCAAACTGAATTCTATTCAATTTATTGGAATTTCTGTTTGTTCTGAAACCGTGGCATGGCAGCTGTGGGGCGGCCATGCTACGTTTTGAGAACAAACTGAAAAAATAATACAAAAGTGATATCCAGACCAATATTACATATTAATGCTTCGTGTACTTCTCTAGATTTGAAAATTTAGATCAAAGATCATATTAATGCCGTTCATTATATGCAGTCATATTATCTTTCGTTCGTGCATTTGCGTGCAAATATTCCTGGACAATGTCACATGGAAATGTACACATTTTGATGGAATTTCCGTATGTTCACAGACTGTGGCGTGGTTGCTGCACAGCCGCCACGCAACATTTTGAGTACAAACTGAAAAACAATTCTAAATTGATACCCAGATCAATGTACATATTAATACTTCATGTACTTCTCCAGATTTGAAAACTCAGATCAAAATTCATATTAATGCCCTCCACTATATGCAGTTATATTATGTGCGTTTGTGTATTTATGTAAAGATTCCTTGACAATGTCACTTGGAAATGTACACAATTTAATGGAATTTCCGTTTGTTCTCAAAGTGTGGCGTGGCTGCTGCATGGTGGCCACTCTACATTTTGGGTACAAACTGATATGTACACAATCTGATGTGATTTCCGTTTGTTCTCAAACTGTGGCATGGCTGCTGTGGGACGGTCGCGCTACGTTTTGAGAACAAACTGAAAAATAATACAAAAGTGATATCCAGATCAATGTACATACTAATGCTTCGTGTACTTCTACATTTGATAACTTAGATCAAATTTCATATTAATGTCCTCCACTATATGCAGTCATTTTATCTTGCCTCCGTGCTTTTATGCAAATATTCCTTGACATGTCACATGGAAATGTACACAATATAACGCTACAATGACCTGATAACTGTCTACACATCTTATTTGCAACATGAACATCTCCACAACTGATAGGTACTGCCGATTTTAATGTTTTGATTACACTCCACGTATTTGACTATCTACTAGTTCAATTTTTTCCCCCATGAAACCATGTATCCCTTAACCTGAAAGAAGAAGAATAGATCCACCTTGACTAATTTTATTATAATAATAATAATAATTATTATTATTATTATTATTATTATTATTATTAGTTCACTACTTTGTATTTTTTCTAGCCCTTCCCACCTTCCCACCTAACTCAGTGATAAATGAGAGATAAATTATGAACATTATTTAGCAATATCAACTCGATTCTCTTTACTCACCCATTCAACTCCCATTCATACACCAACATTCATTTCAAAAACTCACACTTCAGTCTTGTCCTAAGTTACCACAGCCCAAGTTACAATATTCTCGACAGCAGAGTAGAACACATGTGTTATTATAACCTTTTGTTTCCTCCACTATGTGTCAATTTTCATGATGACCAGTCCAGTCTCGCTTGATAAAGTACAGAATGATGCAGACTTCGACTTTGTAACACAATTCAATCGTGAAGTTAACAGTGTTTCTGCTTCTGAAGATGATCCTATCACCCCACTTACTGCCGATGTGAACACCTGCAAATACTACACTGCGGAAACGTTTTCTGCAGCAGTGGACACGTTTAACAAATCCTTTGCCTTACTTAACATTAACTGCAGAAGCTTAAATGCCAATTTTGATCAACTAAACAGTCTGCTGTGTGATCTCCAAGAAAATGAAAACATATTTGACATCGTAGGTAGTACTGAAACATTTAGCGTAAAAGAAAATATCTCTTACACATTAGATGGCTATCATCCGCTTATTCTACGTTCTCGCCCTGTCGGTGATGATGGTAGGGGATGGGGTTGGTGCCTTTATTAAAGATTCTATACCATTCAAAATAAGGAACGACTTAAGCATTTCCATTCCTCATGTGTTTGAATCTCTATTCATAGAACTCAATGTAAAACACAAATCTATTGTAGGAATTATTTATCGTCCGAATACTGCTCCCAAAGCAGATCTGGACTTGTTCTTAGCTCAATATTCAAATCTACTTGATCAAATCAATGCCGAGAGAAAACCAACCTACCTAATGGAAGATTTCAACTTAGATCTACTCAATTTTCACCAACACCAAAAAACCGATCAATATTTAGAAGCCCTATTCGGCTGTGGTTTCACGCCGATGATAACCAAACCAACGAGAATAACAAGTCATTCGGCAACTATAATTGACCATATTTTTTGTAATAGATTCAATTTACATACGTCTGGAATAATCATTACTGATGTGAGCGATCATTTCGCTACATTTTACACCGAAAATTTCAAGAGCACCAACCATAATGACAATATACAGCAGCCTAAGAGAATTTTTAACACACGAACTATTAATTTATTCAAACAGCTACTATCTGAATCTGATTTTAGCAATGTATGCCAAGAGGACAGTGTTAACGAAGCCTATGAGAAATTTCTAACAACTCTAAATACGGCTTTTAACCAAGCCTTTCCGTTAATAACATTAAAAACCCCGAAAAAATACGTAAAAAGAGAACCATGGATGACCTACGGTCTACTACAGTCCTCCCGAAACAAACACAAATTACTTGAAAAAAAATATAAGTCCCCAACCATTGACAATATCACAAGATATAAAAACTACTGCCAAATCTTCAATCAACTTAAACGTAAACTTAAAAAGAACTATTACAGCCAGCTGATTTCAGAAAATAGGGGAAACATCAAGAAAACCTGGGAAATTCTCCGCAAGGCAATAAATAAGTCAGATATTCCTCCCCCTCTACCATCATCGTTTATTGAAAACAATGAGGAGTATACTGCTCCATCCAAATTGCTGAGAAATTCAACAACTACTTTATCAATATTGGAAATCGTGTATCCAACAACAAGGTAAGTCCCACACATCGATTCTCTGATTACCTAAACAACAGCGTCACCGACTCTTTTTTGTATCACCTGCAACCCATGATGAAGTTATATCCGCCGTAAAATGTCTTCCTAGGAAAACATCTGCTGGTCAGGACAACAGGAAACTACTAAAAGACATTATACATGAAATTATTGTTCCTTTAACTCACATTATAAATACCTCTTTTTCAACTGGAATTGTACCATCAAAAATGAAAATCGCGAAAGTAATACCAATTTTTAAATCCGGGGATAAACAGTCTTTCGACAATTATCGTCCAACAAGTATTCTTCCTTCCTTTTCTAAAGTCTTAGAGACGTTAATGCATAAAAGGTTATCACATTTCTTAGATGCACACGGCGTTATTTATAACTATCAGTTTGGATTCAGAAGGGGACACTCAACATTTCACCCAATAATGCATCTTATCAACCACGTTTCCTTAATGAATAGCAAAGCGACTAAAGATTGCACACTATTTTAGATTTTTCCAAAGCATTTGACACTATTGATCATGAAATACTGGCTCGAAAACTTGAACACTATGGTATAAGAGATATAGCTAATTCTTGGTTTCAGAACTATCTCTCCGGGAGATTCCAATATGTTCAATTCACTAGTGAATCGTTGGAGTTACTCAATGTCACTACAGGTGTACCCCAGGGCTCTGTACTTGGTCCTCTTTTGTTCGTGCTCTATATCAATGACAGCAGTGAATCAACTGATATGCGTGTTTTATCCTTTGCAGATGACACATCAGCCCATGCATCTGGGAACGACCTTGACCTCCTTACAAAGATGGCAAACAATGAATTATCAAAAATCAACCACTGGTGTTCTGCGAACAAGTTATCTTTAAATGCTGACAAAACTAAAGTCATACTTCTTCATCCCCAAAATGACAACTACAATTACGATAACGTTCAAACTCACATTACATTGAATAACTCAGACTTAATAATAGCAGGTAACAATCGTGACCACAAATTCATAAAATTTCTAGGAATCAAAATGGACGAGAACCTTAAATTTCATCACCATGTATCTACACTCTGTACAAAAATATCCAGAGCAATTTATATCTTGAATAGAGCCAAGAATTTTCTACCGCCCGAGACACTACGTACGTCTACTCTATTTCACTTTAATTCAAAGCCACTTAATTTATGGTATTCAAATATGGGGCAACGCAACAGCTACATAACAAATTTTAAACTTACAAAAGAAAGCTGTACGTATCATAGCGAACAAAAAGTTCAACTCGCATACGGACCCGCTGTTCAAACGTTTAAAAATTCTTAAATTTAACGATCTGTACAAATTACATTCACTTTTATTTATGCACGACTGGTCGCAGAACAATCTCCCCGTCAGTTTCAATGATACGTTTCAAGTGTACTGGAATCCCGCGGGCATGACTACGAGGCAATGTGGAAGCCTAAACACCCATAAACCTCGCACTCAGTTCTCAACCACACTTCCATATTTTTCGTTTCCTAAACTGTGGAATGACCTTGATACAACGATAAAAACCCTTACCCGAACATCTTTTAAAAAAATATTAACTGAACAATATCTGAATACTTATGTTACTTATGAACAGCTAATATATGGCCAATATTAGCTGTTCAAACCCAAGATGTCCCGACTGCCTCGGCTAGTTACGACTCTCGGTGTTATCATATTCTCCTCTTTTCTCCCAGCAAGCAGATAACCAGGTTGATACTGTCACCTATGGTCATTTACTTCACTCCTTTAGCGTGCGATTATTATAATGGTTTAACAACGACGCTTATTTACTTCATTGATTCAGAAATACGGTTAAAACACGGTTAATCCACAATCCACAGATCTAAATAACCAGAGTCAGAACATCTGGAAGTTTGATCCACAATGAACTAATAATCAATACATATCAATACAATATTAACAAAAAACAATGTACTACCTGCTGTCAAGATTTACCTTACTTGAGTCCATCATTTGCCATTTTGCTGTTTAGTCTTTATTTTTATTGTCTAGGGGATGACAGGAAGACAGTCATAAGGCTATGTCATTCCCCACAGTATACATTTGTACATCTACCTTTGTTTTTTTGTAACCTTGTTTCTTTCCTTTGTATATGTATGTTGTGAAATAAAATATTGAATTGAATTGTAGATTGCCATTACATGGACCATGGATGCAGAAGCGGTCTATTCTGTGTCATTTTAACTTGGTAAACATTGTTTCCTGGATTAGTAGATTATAATATCATTCTGGAGTAATTAGCGCATTTACAGGTAACCATGGATGCAGAAGCGTTCTATTCTGTGTCATTTTAACTTGGTACACACATTCATGGATTAGTAGATTATAATATCGTAATATCATTCTAGATTAATTAGCGCATTTACAGGTAAACCTCTTTGCTGACACTGTGTGATTCCCAAGGTCTGTGTTATCTTAACTTGGTACACATTGCTTCCTGGATTAGTAGATTATAATATCATAATATCATTCTGGAGTAATTAGCGCATTTACAGGTAAACCTCTTTTCTGACACTTTGATTCCCGAGGTCTGTTATTCTGTTTTGTGTTGATTTCCTAGATTAATAGATCATGATATCATTCTGGAGTAATTAGCGCGTTTACATGTAAATGTTTTTTTCTGACACCAAGCTCTGTTATTTAATCTGCTTCGTGTTTGTGTTGTTGTAACTTTAGGGTACTGCCAGGGTCAACTTAGTTGGCTGTCGGTTAAAATTATGCTTTCAAGCTAATTCAAATTTCAAATTATAGCTTCGAACTTTAAAAAATAGTCATGGAATTCGCGTGATGAGTAGATTATAAGGTTATAACGTCATTCTGGAGTAATTAACGCATTTGCAGGTAAATGTGATTTCCAAGGTTTGTTTGTTATTTAACCTGTTAAACCTGTTCTCTTTCAGGTGATGCTTGATCAGATAGGGGAACAGCCAATTGATGCCGTTTCCAACCCAGCATATCTTGCAAGAACAGCTAATTACTTCAGGTCAAAGTTTCGCCCAAATGAACCAGATTCTCTAGATTTTGATTTATGTACAGAACATTTCCCTGAATTTTTTTTAGAGGAGACATAAAAATTGATGATAGGCATCATATTTTGTTTGCAACCGATGAACAACTTTCACTACTATCCAAAGCAAAACGGTGGTACATAGATGCAACTTTCAAAGTCATTAGAAAACCAATCACTCAGCTTTTCACTATCCACTCCTTTGTTTTAACAGGGTGACAATGTCAAAAAACAAGTTCCACTGATGTTTGTCCTTATTTCAGGTAAAAGGAAAAGAGATTATAAGGCTGTTCTGGAAAGTATTATTGACTCATGTTTAGTGACTCCAGTAGTTCGTGAGACTGTTATTGACTTTGAGGCTGCTAGTTGCAAGCAATTAGGGACGTATTGCCAACAATTCAAATTAAGGGATGTGCTTTTCATTTTTTCCCAGGCACTCTGGCGTAAAATTCAGGAACTTGGACTGTCAAATCAATATAAAAGTGACAGTGCTACAAACAAATATTTGAAAAAATTCATGGCTTTATCATTCTTACCCCATGAAAAAATCGAATCCTCATTTGAAAATTTGTCTGAAGATGCAACCAGCCAACAACTGATGGATTTCACAAACTATGTCCGTGCAACTTGGATCAACAATGACACTTAATCCATTTTATTACCGAAGTGTTATGTTTCTGATGTATCATATTACTGACTATTGATGTGCTATATGTTTTATCATTTTATGTTGTTGTTTTACCAAGTTTGTGCTTTATCATAGTCGCGATGCAGGAATCTGGGGGGCACAATTCCACATTGGGATAACGAGCAGTGTATTTATGTTATCGATTTTATCATGTTTGTGCTTAATCATATCGACACGTGGAGGGATAGAAATTTATTGTTCTCGCGCTTTATGATCACTGAAAATTATGACGGTGTTATTACGGCCTGTAATGTACGTTATATTTTATTTTATGTTGTCACAAAATTTTGTTATATCTTTCTTTATGCTCGATGAAAATTAATATTATAACGGTGTTATTATGGCCTGAATAAATCGCTTTGAAATTTTTGTTGTTGTTTTTATGTTCCCCTTTCAAACGAGGTCTGAGATGGTCAATGTCAATAGTGAATCTAATGATGGTATCTTGTCATTTTCAAAAGTGGGTCGAGATCACTTATATTGTAACATGCAGGGGGTACCAATTGATAGAGTGTTGGCGCAGTTAGGGTTCCTATCGCTCCTGGGGTCACAGGAAGGTGCTGAGCTCTGCTCTCCTTTCTCCAACTAATAAAGACAAGGCAGGATAAGGTTCAATCTATGTATATTCTCTCATCTTATTTACAACCTTTTATGGAATCTCTATGTACAATGTCCCTACTGTGACATGGACTGCAGGTGGTCTTCTGCGCTGTACCGTATACCTGGGCGGCGCCTTTTATAGCGCCGCTTTCTATCAGGAAGTTCCGCCGCCGCCTTAGCCTCGGTTTCACTTGCGCCACCGACGATTCAAGAGCGTGATCAGAGCGCCGCCCTGGGCGTGGACTTCTTCCCCCAATATCTTGGTCTGGGTAACCAAGTGTTTCTTTCCAGGTCTATGCCTTCTGTCGGGATTCCCTCTGCGCCACCAAGTCCCCGAAATGCACCGATCACGCTCCTAAATACACCACGGCGCCAGTGAAAGCGAGGCCAACCAATCGCAGCATCGGAACAAAGACCACATGCATACCTAACATGAACGATAACTTGGGAAGTGGCGCCATCAGCGGCGTTCAGAAATTGCTGTATAGCTCGGCCGCTACACAACCCACGCCTCCGATGTCGCCGCACCCCGAGGTGTCACAGATGTAACCCCCTCCCAACCCCATATTTACATTTAACTTTACCCCAAAAAAACTTGATCAAAAATAAAAAAATATAGTCTATTCATCTTGGTCTTCTGTCTTCATTCGACCCATCGAGACACCTTCGTATATGTTGTCGTCTCTTCGCCATCAGCCGTCCTCTTCACCGTCACTTGAGTGATGGTTTCTACAACCCTCTTCCATCCAATGGGTACCTCAACGTCCCCCGGAACTCTCGTGACCTTCGCACCATCTCCCTCCATCTCCGTATGGACACTGGCAGTCTCTACCGTATCTGTCTGAGCATGAGAATGTTTTTTATTAACCCCATCCTCGGTCTGAGTGCTTGAGGTGCTTTGTGCCCGTTTAGCTGGTTCGTCCTCCTGCTTTTCCCCATAATCTGATAATGGACTCAGGGGTGGTTGGCTAATGGTGGCTACTGCCTGTACGATCTCTTTCGCACTTGCGTCGATAGACATTGGACCAAATATGTCACCCTGCAGCGCCGCCGTCCTTTCAACGTTCTGTATCCCGGTCATCCTAACAACCATTTTCTTCTGTACTGCAGCTGCCGCCTCAGTCTTCTGCGGACTGGGAAACACTACATGTTTCTCTCTCTGGTGCCGTAACAGATCTTTGTTGTACTGGTAAGCCTTTGGGCACATGTTACAAGAGAACTTCCCAGGATTGCAATGGCTCTGGTGCCTTTCTAATTCTTCTTTTCTCTTATACGTCCTTCCACATTTTTCACAACTGACTTGTCTCGGCGTTACCTTTGTGTTTACCATCCTGGCAGCGTGCATCAGGTTATGACGTTGGCACCGCTGCTGGGGGTCTTTTATACTCTTCTCCTTGTCCGGCGCCGTTGCATGACGTAATATAGCATCAGGCGCTGTGTCATATTGCGCTCTGAACTCTCTATGCCAATTTTGCTTAGAGTAAGGCGCCGCTTGTCTTTTCGGTCCAAGGGGAGCAACTCCACTATCAGTACTGTAAAGTACATAGTCTCTGAACTTTGTCGGTAACCTGCTTGCTCTGGTTGTACGCTCACTGTGTCTTCTTCACTCTCGCCTTCACTGTCCCCAGAAGGTAAAGGATTATCACCATTGTTGTGCGAGTCGTCTGGACCCGTTAAAACATAAGGAAGACTTCCTGCTGCGCCGCCCACCTCTTCTCCATCGTGTGTATCATCTGGAGTTATTTCGCTGTTTCTCTCGGGGTTTGATGGTGCTGTTACACATGGCTTCAGGCGATCGTGGTGTACTATTTTAGGTTTTTCAGTGCCTTTCTGGATCCTGAACATAACGTCGCTCAGCACGTCTATCACAGTAAAGGGCCCATTCCAAAAGGATTGCAATTTGGGCGACTCCCCCCTCTTTTTGGCTGGAGTGTAAAGCCAAACACGATCACCTTGTGCGTATCTTTTCTCTTCTTTCCGGAGTTCATAAAGTTTCTTCTGCTTCCTTATGCTTCCCTTCAGGGTATCTCTGGCTATCTCGTGGATTCGTATCAGCTGCTGCCTTAAATTCTCTGCCCACGTTCCACTCATTTGTCGGCCGCCATCCCTAGGAACTCCTATCACATATTCGACGGGTAACACAACTTCTCTTCCCAACATCATGGTATTCGGACTAAAGCCAGTCGACCCGTGTTCTGCAGCTCTGTATGCCATCATAACCAATGGAATATTAAGGTCCCAATCTCTTTGATCATCATCCACATACGTGCTAAGCATCGCCGCTAACGTTCTGTTAAATCTCTCTATCATACCATTGGATTGGGGGTGGTAGGCTGTCGTCCTGGTCTTCTTTATCCCAAGCATGTCACACATTTCTTGAAAAACAGAGCTTTCGAATTGGCTTCCTTGATCTGAGTGGAGGACTTGTGGTACACCAAATCTTGAGATATAGTAATCTATTACTGCTCTAGCAACTGTTGCTGCCTCCATGTTAGGGAGTGGCGCCGCTTCAACCCACTTTGTGAAATGATCGCCCACTACCAATACGTAGCGGTTTCCCCATTCTATGACTGTCAATGGCCCCATGATGTCCACGGCAATGCGTTCTCCTGGACCTCCCGCTACTGCTGGTTTCAGTGTAGCCCGGGGTTTCCTTCCAGGAGCCTTTCTTCAGGTGCATCTCAGGCATTCTCTGCACCACAGGCGCACATCTTGCTGCAATCCCGGCCAAAAGTACCTCTGTCTGACCTTTCCTAGCATCTTGCGCACCCCCAGGTGTCTGCCTGTTCTTCCCCCATGACATTCGTCCAGCACAGATTTCCTCATCTCCTTTGGAATCAACACCAAGTAGCGTGTCACGTGACCCCTAGCATCTAACCATTTTCTCGTAACCACACCATCTTTTATCTCGTGAGTGTCAAACATGCCCCACATAGCTTTCTCATTTGGGCTTCGTGACATGATCTCATCCCAATTTGGACGTCTTTGCCTCTTCAACCAACCATATACCTTCTGTATTTCTGGATCTTCTTTTTGTTGGCTTTTGATCTTTTCCAATGGACTTTCTATTTGTGTTGCAGCAACCCCTTTTATCGATGGTTCAGTTTCTGCCTCATATTGTATCTCGATCTCTGGTTCGCTTTGGCTACTTCTACCACACTGCTTGCATGGAATTCGGGACATAGCGTCAGCGTTCCGGTGGCTCCTACCAGGTCTAAACTGTATCTCAAAGTCATACTCTGATAATATCTCTATCCACCTGGCCAACTGCCCCTCAGGCTCCTTGAAGTTTTTAAGCCACCGCAATGACCCGTGGTCACTCCTTACTGTAAACCTTCTACCATAAAGATAAGTCTTAAAGTGTCTAACAAAGTACACCACAGCCAATAACTCTCGCCGTGTAACACAATATCTTCTCTCAGTTTTTGTTAAACATCGGCTGGCATAAGCCACCACCCTTTCTTGTCCATCCACATTCTGTGATAACACAGCTCCAATGCCACTGGCGCTGGCATCTGTGTCTAGTATAAACTCTCTGGTTGGGTCTGGTAACATCAGTATGGGCGCCGCCACCAATTTCTGTTTTAACTTCTCGAATGCTTCTTGGCATTCGTCTGTCCACACATACTTTCTTCCCTTTTCTGTTAATCGGTGTAAGGGCACCGCTACATGCGCAAAATCAGCCACGAATTTTCTGTAGTACCCGCAGAGCCCGAGGAATGACCTAACTTCTGTTTGTGAGACAGGTATTGGCCACTCTTTCACGTTCTTTATCTTCTTCTCTTCCGTGGATACGCCATTGCCCGAAATCACGTGGCCCAAATAGGTTACTTCCCTTGCGAATAATTTGCACTTGCATGGTTTCAGCTTTAACCCAGCTTTCTGCAACCATTGAAACACTTGCCGCTGACGCTGTAAAAGCTCATCGTATGTGCGGCCGAAGATTATGACATCATCTAAGTAGACTAGGCAAGTGTCATACTGTAAACCAGCCAACAGCGTCTCCATTAGTCTCTGAAACGTGGGAACTGCTCCGACCAAACCAAAGGGTATGACCTTGAACTGAAAGAGTCCTGCTCGGGTCACAAAGGCTGTCTTGGGACGATCTTCTTCCGCCACTTCCACCTGCCAGTACCCGGACATCAAATCGACAGTAGAAAACCAGGTTGCTGATGACAAAACATCTAAAGTGTCGTCGATCCTCGGGAGGGCATATGCATCCTTCTCAGTCACCGCGTTCAAGGCCCTGTAGTCTATACAGAACCTTAAGCTTCCATTGGGTTTCTTCACTAACACTACGCCAGCCGCCCAAGGGCTCGTAGACTTCTCAATCACCCCTCGTTTCAACATGGCTTCTACCTGTTCTTCCACCTCCCCCCCCCCCCCCCCCCCCCCCGGTGAATAGGCACCCGTCTCGGCATGGTTCTCACAGGCTTAGCATCATTGGTCTTGATTCTGTGTTTAATCAGATCGGTTTGTCCCAAGTCATCATCATCTACGGCAAAAAGGCATGCAAATTCTCTCAAAAAGTCTGTAGCTTTGGTCTTCATCTCGCTGGTCAAAGGACTGTCTATATGCTCTATCAAACATCTCATGTGAGGTGGCAATGTCTCTGGTATAGGAACTTCTCGCCCACCCTTTACTATCTGGGCATCTTGTAACCACGCAACAGCGGTTCCCTCTCTGATAGTGTGAGGCTTGTCTTCTGTGTTCAATAATCTAATGTGTATTCGACCTGAGGAGTCAACTGATACTAAAGCTCTAGCCAGGAGGGTAGCACTATTCTCTATGAATGCAGCATTTGGCTCAACCACTCCCTGTAGTTGTCTCATGTGGGGGAAGGGAGTCTGTATTTGTCCCACTACTAGGATCTCACTTGAAGGTGGTGCCATTACTGTCTCTGTCAAGGTGACTCTACAGCAACCAATCTTCCCACTAATAAAACAGGGAATCTTTATTCCGTCAAACTGTAGGGAGGGCTCGGCTGTCTATGTTCGACCATGAAATCCAAGCCTAGAATACCATCAGGTCTTATATCTGCTACCACAAATGTATGTCTCCTTCGGTTACCACCTATCGTCAGTACTAAGTCTGCTAACCCTCTTATGCTCATGGTGCTGCCACTGACGGTTGTTAATCGGGACTGGACCTTTCGTAGTTTGGGTTTCCTGCTCAACTCCATCTGGTCAAATAGTTCGCCCTTCAACAAGGAAACGGTAGCACCACTATCCACTAACAGGTTGACATCTAATCTCCCTCCGCCTTGACCCAGTTCAGCAGTAACATAAATCCCTGATTCTGCTGCTACAATCCGAGTTGCCGCTTCTATCATCTTCCCTTGGGCCTCTTGTCTTGACTGTGTCTCTTTTTCTCTGGAGTTTTGCCATTTCTTGGATTGTCTACCCTTCCCTTCTGGACAATTTCTTCTAAAATGGTCAGTCTTGTTACACCGGAAACAGCGTTTCACCTTTCTTTTTTCTTTGGCTCTCTGTTTCTCTATCTCTAACAGTTCCTCTAAACCTCTCATTATTCGTTGCTGTCAGTGCTTGTCATCCTCTATCTCCTCTTCATCTAAGGAATTTCTCTTAGTCTCTGTCTCTGCGCTACAGATCACCGGGGATCTCTTTTCCTTTACCTTGAAAGCTTCTAGTTCTACCGCTGCATGGACAGCATCTTCCAACATAGCGGGTCTTCTCTGCCATACCTGATACCTAAGATCACTATCTAAAGCTTCTAAAAACTGATCTTTGGCGAGGGTGTTGATCATTGACTCGGGGGCAGTGGAGTATGCCAGTTGAGCAAGTCTCAACAGCGCCTGGCCCAACTCTGGTAATGCTTCTCCCCTCTTTCTAGCTCTGGTCTTGAACTGTGCCTTGTACAAGTCAATCTGGTTTGGGGGTGCAAACCTTCTCTGCAATGCTGTCTTGAGCTCTTCGTAATTGGTTGACCTGGGGGTATCTGCCATGTTCGCCAAAACCTGCTGAGCCGCCCCTCTCAAACTGACTGCAAGGTAGGAACCCTTCTGTGTCTCCGACCATCTATTTAACTCAGCACAATATTCAAAGTGGACGATGTACTCTTTCCAAGGACCCGTGCCATCGAAAGTATCTGGCTTGTAGTTGATTTTCTTACTTTCAGCAACTGTAGACTGTATGTCATCTCGCCGTCCATCCCTTGGTCTGTATTCTCCGTTATCCAGCTTCTTTTCTTTACCCTTGGCCTGTGCACTTCCATCTGTGTTCTGTGCTTGTGTTCTGGGTCCACCGTCTCCTAGCAGACTGGAGCCGCCCATTGGGTGCAGGGCGCCGCCTGGAGTTATTCTCCCGCCGCCATAGCATTCGACGCTGCCGCCGCCAGCGCGCACGGCGCCGCTGGCCATCTGTTCACTTCTGTCTTGAATCTGCACGCTGCCTGGCCACACGGGACAATCTACTGCCTTCTTGGAGAAGCTCGAGGGTATGGCGCCGCCTACTAACTGCCTGTTACCATCTGGGAACTGACTACCAAACACAGGGTACAAGGCGCCACTGTGTAACTTCTCATTTTTCTGTGGGTGCTGGGTGTCATCAAGGCCTATTCTCTCTCCTTCTTGCTTCCACGAACCATTGCCTTTCTCTTGAGAAAACATCTTGAACATTTCTCTATTACTCGAAAGCTGTAAACCTTCATCTGGATGTCTATTACCACTGGGATTCATCTGATCAACACTATATCGTCGGGCGCCGCTACCATAGTTCAGGGCGCCGCCGAGAACTTCTTCTCCACCGCTATAATGCCGGGCGCCGCCTGGAGTTACCTCTCTTTCCCCTGAGAGCAAGCAACCGTCCTCTCTCTTCTGAAGGCAAATTCTGTACCAGTCTTCACCATCCATCACTCTGGCTTCGTTAAACGTCTTCTGTTCACCGCCACTCGGCACTGTGTTTTTCTGTTTCTCATGGATCCAGCCAAGTAAACTTTCTTTGTCACCAGGACTTCCAACATCCTCGTCTTCAGGTTCTCTGTCTTTTGGTTCTTTCCCTCTCAGTAACTCCCCCACCAGTTCTCTAACCTCTGTCTTCAATGAACGTGTCAAGTCCCTCCATAATTCTCTCATATCTCCAAAGCCTCCTTCATTCTTTGGGTTCTCTTCAGGCTCCTGTTCTATATCTCTTTTCATTTCTTCTCTGTCACCCGATCTTGAGAATTCATCATCAGCAAATCGCTCTTCTGTATCTCTCAACTGCACAGGACCACGTAAACCAGAACTTCTAGTGTCACCTGAGCCAAAAGTGGAAAACAGCGCCGCCGTCACATCGCCACTCGATGAATCTGCAGCCCGGGAAGGTGGCGGCGCTAGTAAGAGCGCACTGTCAGTCTGTTTCTCTTTCTGTGCTGTTGGCGGCGGCGTCGGCGGCGGCGCCGCCGCTGCTACATTTTCTTCCCGGTCTCTCTTTACTGGCGTACTGCTACCTGTGGGAATCCCACTAAACATCGTGCACCTGTCTCTATTTCCTTCGTCTTAGCTTTGATCTCGCCACTGCCACCAAAGCGTCGCTCAGTCGTGTAACGTGCAAGTGGTACCAATTGATAGAGTGTTGGCGCCGAGCGGTAGACGCCGCCGCTACAGACTTCGCAGTTAGGGTTCCTATCGCTCCTGGGGTCACAGGAAGGTGCTGAGCTCTGCTCTCCTTTCTCCAACTAATAAAGACAAGGCAGGATAAGGTTCAATCTATGTATATTCTCTCATCTTATTTACAACCTTTTATGGAATCTCTATGTACAATGTCCCTACTGTGACATGGACTGCAGGTGGTCTTCTGCGCTGTACCGTATACCTGGGCGGCGCCTTTTATAGCGCCGCTTTCTATCAGGAAGTTCCACCGCCGCCTTAGCCTCGGTTTCACTTGCGCCACCGACGATTCAAGAGCGTGATCAGCGCGCCGCCCTGGGCGTGGACTTCTTCCCCCAATATCTCGGTCTGGGTAACCAAGTGTTTCTTTCCAGGTCTATGCCTTCTGTCGGGATTTCCTCTGCGCCACCAAGTCCCCGAAATGCGCCGATCACGCTCCTAAATACACCACGGCGCCAGTGAAAGCGAGGCCAACCAATCGCAGCATCGGAACAAAGACCACGTGCATACCTAACATGAACGATAACTCGGGAAGCGGCGCCATCAGCGGCGTTCAGAAATTGCTGTATAGCTCGGCCGCTACAATATTCCCCCTTTTCAAACGGGGCCTCAGACGGTCTCCAGTCCGTTTCAAGTGGGTCCGAGATGGTCTGAAGTGGATTTTAAAAGTGGGTCGACTTAACTTTTTTCTGGTCGAGATCACCAAAAGTGGGTCGACTTAACTTTTTTGGGTCGACTTCACTCGGGTCGACTTCAACGTGGATTGACTTCACCGATCACCAATCTGTCTCACTTGGGGCGACTTGTCCCAGTGCTAGTTATCTCATTTGTTATCGTCTCTCGACCGCTTCAGATTTGATAATGTCCAATCAAATTATGCCAAATGAAAAATAGTAGATCACATGACAAACGTCATCGCAAATGGAATAAGAAACAGTGAAATAGGGGAGATTTCCAAGCATTTGAACCCAAATCAAAGAACCTTGGGTATATTTTTCTTGCCTGTCCATGATCTTAGTACTTGAGGAGAATCTTTTCTACTGGACTGTTGTCGAAAACAGGGCGCATCAGATTAAAATCTGATTAATTCCATTGATATTTGTAGCACGAAATTGGGTAATTCAACCGCACCTACGCTACAGCTGCATTCGGATTGAAGTCCTCCTGTGCCCCAAAAAGTGTTTCTATGTTTATTGTGAGGTATCTAACCAGTTAACCTTTACTATATTAGAACTTGTAGTATTCTCAATACATACACAATTACCAGAATGGATTTCTCTCCAGAAAACCCAGTGCAACTTGTTGTCAAGGCACCAAATCAACGGATAGCAGACCAAACTGTCGACTGCATGTTGGATTGGACTGTCAAAAAGCTGAAACAGCACTTGGAAAATGTATATCCCAGCAAACCAGTAAGTTCCTGATGTTGCATCACACATGTAAATATCCACACCACAGTTATATTGTGCGGTAGTTCAGCGATCTGTAGGATAACATAGTTTGAATCAATTTACTGAAATTACTTCAACTTTCTAATTGACCACCGTCAACTTGTTGACAATTCTGTCAGTGTTTTTGGAGTGTGCAGTTTTAGTATAAAGTAAAGAAAAGAGGTTTAAAAGGTGATAGAAGGGGGAAGGGGATTGAAGGGACAATGGTATTTAGTAGGTATAAGAATTGGGGACTAAGAGTGGATGCAGGCCAGCCGAGTCTTGAAAGCTCTACTGTTTTTGCAGCCACAACACTATGGTGTAGACCATTCCAATTAGGCTGCCGTGATTATGAAATTCCATAGTCAATTAATCAGAGCCCCAAATCGACGATTAGTGGACTTTTTTGACCACGTTTTTTTTAACAAAGGGTCGACTAAAACAAGATGGCTGAATGGTCCGAGAGGTAGGTATAACCGGGCATGTAGCCGTGTACATTTCAAATAACATGGTGACATAGTCAACGATCCATCATTCCCACATTATAATGCTTGGTGAATGTCGGAATGCAGGGACTGATATAAGCTTCATTCACCGTAACCTTAAAATAGGTTACGGTGTGCTAAGCATACCGTAACCTGTAGGTTTCCGTAGTGTAGATATAAGGTAAATTATTAACGTAATCAGTTTCCTCTCGTAACCTAATAATAGGTCTCGAGTTTATAGAAACACGTAACCTCCCCCATAATCTAACCTATAGGTTACGCAGGGTTTCCGCTAGACCTGCAGCGGGTCCGTCGACCGGACCCATTCCCCCCGCCGATCATACTATGATCAGTCAGAAAAGCTGGTGTTTAAAATGTTGAGTACAATGCTCAGTGCTGTATCGAAACGACACTTGGGATCCTTTGTTTCCACGTAATATAGGCATAATTATGTTGTATACTATGCCTACTATTACTGACGACAACCTGATACCTTATAACCCCCAAATGATGTACTTGTTTTGGAAGCTGTCACTTGTTTCAAATGAGTGTGCAGGCTGCTGTCAGTAGTTGTCTGAAACACGCCCACAACATATAGTTTTCACAGTGGTTCAATATCATCAGAAAGATACTGATTGAACACTGCCACTTTCGAGCGGTGCCCAATTCATTGTGAAAGAACACTGCCACTTTCGAGCGTGCACAACTCATTGTGAAAAACGGGTGTTCAGAAATTAATGAGAAAGTGGTAATTAAAAATAAAAAATAATTACAACTCTGGTATTTGAGAATTATATAACAATATAACCAGGGATATGATTTATGACTTATTGGTTCAATAAAACATGCTCATTTATCATTTCACCGTACCCTGCAACATGTGAAGTTATGACTTTCAGTGTAAAATCAGTTTTTCGAATGATGCCAAGGGAGGCAACTATTTTGTTATTCATTTTTCTCTGTGTAAATTTTATCTGGTCTTCATATTATGAATTTTTTTATTGAGTTTGTGTGAAGCTATATTTTGTTTTATTTGTAAAAAATGTACATATTTAAAAAAAACAGCTATTTTTAAACAGACTATGTTTGTCTGTTTTCAAGGGGGTGGTTTGCATTTAGAGATGGGCAATATACCGAAAACCGAACCGATACCGATATCATGGGGGATACCGAAAAACCGAACCGAAACAATCATTGAATACCGAAACCGTCTAATTTTTTAAATTTTCCTACGTTCATTATTTATAAGGCCTTGTTGTGGCTTGATAGCAGTTGAAAGGTTCATTTTCATGAAAGAAGTGGCTGATTTTCGTTTCAGTCTGTTAACCCCCAGGGGCCTGGGCAATTTTCCTGAATTCCCACCAGACTACAACCTGTATATGTCCAGGTGGTTAACAGTGATTTCTAGCCAAGTCTTGGCTGCCTTAGCAGGCAGCCACGACTTGACAAGAAATCATTGCGCAGGTGATTTGTTTATTGACGGCAGGACCCCCGAAGCTCACATGGTCAGGGCCCATGCTGTGAGATTGCAAATGCCTCAAATAGGCCATTATTGGTTAAGGTTTGTTTGTTAAGGTTTGTTTAGAAGAAGTCACACAGTTACTGTAGATATGGTTTGTGCACGTAAAAAACGCCACGATTGAGCTCATTGACAGCATTTGTGGAGCTGTGGTAGAATGATACAAGAATAACTTATTCTGTATTTTCCTGAAGTGAATTCCCCTTTGGTACTGTCAACAAATCTCAGTCAAGCCAGATACCGAATTACGAACCTATACCGAGGTATACCCCCTTAAAAATACCGAAACCGATAACGAACTCAAAATTCCAATACTGCCCATCTCTATTTGCATTGCTGATTAACATGCTTACAAAGCACCCCCTGGGCTTCTACACGGGTCAGTATGGTAAATGTACGTGCATGACGTCACACGTCTGCATCATGGTTCTTTTCAAATATTACTGCAAGCGATTGTAAACAAAGCTCAGTCACTGTTAGGATTCGTGGATTTTGTGTTGTTTTGGGTTTGTATTTTTATGAAACCTCCGACCAAATGTAGTATTGTGTGTCCCGTGGGAATTTAGAGAATTGTAGGAGGAAAAAATACATATTTTCCACATCAATTATTCAGCATTTTAGCGACCAGAATGCCACCAGAGAGCACCTAAACCCCCCCCCCCCCCCCAAACCCCCCTCTATACGCATGTACCTACGGCACGTGCGACAGACGCCTTTGGCGTCTGATTTTCACTTTCTCCCAACTACCAGACCCACAAATTTTCCTCCTAGTGGAAACCCTGGGTTACGGCTTTTGTTGGACCCTGGAATGAACGTTTCATTGACCATATTCTGTTAAGGACCTATATAAGTAATGGAATTTTGTTTATTTTGAAATTCTCACCTCTCATATTCCTTAAATTCAGATTAAATATACACAAATTATACATCAAAATGAAGGTTGGGATGTATAGCACACGAAACACATATGTAATCAACTCATAGAGTCGACTGTAGGCACCACTGGTTCCTGGAAGTCTGCTACCGTATTCGCACCAGAACTGATAATAAAATAATATTTCATCAGAACAACCTGTGGCCAAATGTGCTTCATACATGTATATCCAAGAACAAAGCTAGGCATTCAAAACACTTTCGAATACACTGGCAGGACTGCATTGGAAAAGGACAACACTGTCTGCATTTTTTATTGAAGATGGTTTCCATGCTTGACAGACATGCGCAAATCACTCGTTACCACGAATTTCCATCCAAAAACAAAATCGTAATTCTAAGAAATTTCAACAGGTATCATGATACCTTGCACTGAATATGGCAACTATGCAATCTCTATCTAATAACAGTATACTGTATGAAGGCGATCTTTTTCATTATTTGATTTTAGTCGGCGTTGTTTTCACATGCTTTTTCTGTTCGATGACGTCAACCGGAAATCGAAAGTAGACTCATACGTAAACAAAAGCAAGGGCTTTGGAATTTTCCCCAATGTAGCTCTGTCGCCGTGTTTTGAAGAATTTTTATCCCCTAGCTTTGTTCTTGGATACATGTATATAAAGCACATTTGGCCACAAGTTGTTTTCGTGAAATATTATTAAATTATCAGTTCAGGTGCGAATACGGCAGCAGACTTCCAGGAACCAGTGGTGCCTACAGTCGACTCAATGAGTTGATTACTTATGTGTTTCGTGTTCTATACACCCCAACCTTCATTTTGATGTACATTTTGTGTATATTTAATTTGAATTGAAGGAATATCAGAGGTGAGAATTTTCAAAATAAACAAAATTTCATTACTTATATAGGCCCTTAAGTTGGTTGATCGCCTGCCATACTGTCAAACAGTAATACCCCTGATGCCCGAAATTCAGATGAAACATAACAGTGAGCAGCCAGAAGGAACTAGGCCTGATCCGAGGAAGATGGATTTTACAACTAACAAGGACTATTCTGCTGAACCCTGTAAGGGCACTAAGGATGTAAAAAGTCCCCCCCCCCCCCCTTCTGCACACACACTCACGATAATTTATCAATGGTGGGAAACGTGATTTTCGGATTTCCAACATGAAAGAGTGACCCAAGGGAGATAACGCTAGTTTTGTGATGCAAAATACTGAAATTTCATCAAACGCACAGAGTTTCATTTCGTGTTCAAAATAAAAGATTTATGAGCAAAGAATGGTTATAATATTGGAAACGATGTTGTTTAAAATATGGAAATGTTGTTGACATGGCGAGAGCAGTAATATTTGAAAATAACTTTCATATTTTCCCCCCAAAAAATCATTAAAGTGGGAGGTAATTACCGCAAACATTTCTGAATCGGACTTAGAAAAAATGACGATTTATTGGGGGGGGGGGGGCTGAGGCTGCCCTCCTTTTTCCTCCACATGGTCTACCACTGTCGTTTATACATCCAGAAAAGTTCCCATCATGTATATACAGCGTGATCACATTCTGGCAAGGCAGTGGTGTCGTTATACATGCAGGGGTAAAAAAAAGTCGACTTTTAAATTTAAAGTCGATCAATTGGCACGACCGACGCTTAGACGACTTTTTTGCATAATCATGGCAAGCCTAATTCCAATCCTTAATCGTCCGGGGATAAAAACTCTCTTTCCTGTAAGTTGCCTTATACAGCATTGCCAAGTGGGCTGATCTACGTCTTGCTTCCAGAGTTGGCCAGTCCAACTCCCGGAGCATGGCGGACACACTTGATGCCTGACAATAGCGTCCCGAAACAAACCAGGCAGAGCGCCGTTGAACCATTTCAAGTTATCAATGTTGACTCAGGTGTAAGGGTCCCATACAGAGGATGCATATTCCAGTGATGGTCTAATGAGTGATTTATATGCCTGCTCTTTTACTTTTATGCTAGTGATTTTTAAGTTTCTTTTAACAAACCCTAATGTTCGACTAGCTTTTGCCACGATGTTTGTGATGTGTGAATCCCAGTACATTTGTACTCTGCACAAATGTAAGAAAATATGTGTACTATTGAATGCAGCCGGTGATAAGGGCGAAAGCTTGATATATATTCCTATTTTCGAGTTCCCAATAAAACTTGTTGGGGAATTTGACCACAGATTTGAATGGGAGGAATCTGAACATGAAGGAGGGGTTGCCACTACGTGCAGATCTCCAAACTAATTGTACAGGTATCGATCTAAGCCATGACCCCTACCAGTAGCATTAATTTAGTATCATACAATGCATCGCATGTATTTCACAATCTCATTTATACAGTCCTTTGCATGGGTGTTCATTTGCAGGGACTTCAGGGGACGTCCAATCTAACTTTTGTCAAATTTCGGGTAATTTTCTTCCAAGTCTAAGAAGGACCCAAAATGAATAACCCCAATAAATTATATACCAAAATGCTTGGAATGAAACGTAGAACATGTGGAAACTGGAATTTGACATGGAACTGCTGCCATGTGTAGATAGCACTGCCAGAAAGTCTACTGTGGCATAAGTAAGAGAACAAATGTTTTACAATAAAATACCTCAAAATAAAATAACAACTGTATTCTATAAACATTGAAGTACATACTCGAAGAAATCTTTTCCCAATTCTTGAAAGTAATAAAGATTGAGACCAAATGTTACAAGTGGAATGCTTACTGATTGAAGGTAGACATTTTCTTTTGTTTATGTTTTGATTTGGGGAGGTTCAACAAAGATCAACTTCAGGGTTCAGTTTGTTTTTCAAAAGTGAATAGCAATTTTTGCTAGTCATTTTTATTTTGAATAGCAATCTGTAGAAAGTGAGAAGCAAAGTTGTACATGTAGATGCTGAAGTCAACTACAACGAGTGCCGAATGCATGAGTCATTTAGGGGGGGGGGGGGGCTCAGAAAATTTTTGAAACATGCTATCAAATGGAGCCTTCTGGGTTGAAAATTCACTTTATTTTTGGTCCCCAAAATCCTGTTATTCTAACAGCTTGTTTCGAATTTCGAACAGGTGCGAGGAATTGGGACAGGAGGCGGTTATAAAATGTTCTAAAGTTGAGTCTCAGTCAGTGATTTCAACCCCTGTAGGCTGAATATACAGCAAAGAAGGTTGTGCAAACTCGTCAATCATTTCGGTAAAATGTAACATTAAATGTTATTGTTCAGAACAATAACGTTTTACCGAAATTATTGACGAGTTTGTGCAATCTTAACTTCAGTTAAATTTATTTATTGAAAGACTTGGGCCGATTGTCCAGATTGTACTTAAGTTGGCATATTTGCCAGCAAGACCAATTCTGTTACTTGATTTACGACTATGATATCGGATAAACTTTGTAAAGACAGGTTTACATTTTGGCCACTGGGAGGATAAAAACTTGAGAACAAAATTCCTACCTTGTTCAGTTGAAAATCCAATTTATGAATAAAACTCTAATCGATTCAATCACATGTTAATCATGAGCTTGTAGTTGTACAATTCATTTTGAAATTGAAGGGTGGCAGTACAATGAAATTGAAATTAAAAACATTTCTTAGAAATCAAAACTGAAAGTAAGTGTTTACAACAACAACACGTTTCATTTGTGATTGTCATATGTACCAGCGAATGTACGTTACGATCCTTGTCGGAATAATTATAAATCAACTATCATTTGCGGAAGTGCCTGTGAACCACGGTTACAAATGATGAGTAGACGAAAAAATGATTCACATTTATAAATTAACAGTGTCCGATAACCACAACGTGATTCGCAAACATGCTACTCACTTTTGTGAAGTCGATCGCAAGCGACCAAATGTGTGTCGCAAACTGCGATGCGAATCCAGTCAAATTGAACCCTGAACTTGAAGGAGTCCACTAGCAGAAGTATGGAAGGACAAAAGAGTGTCTCCCAATATAAAAAATTAAAAATGTATGTGTCACTGTGGTGGTTTGGAAAGAAACTATGATATTCTCCTATGTAGAATGCACTGCAAAGTCATACATTGTAGTTGAACAAATATATTTACAAACCCCTTGCACTGTAGCCTCCTTTATCCCATGCATCAATTTGATAGTGATTAAATTGTTAAATTTGTCTGATTTATCAATAAGTAACATACATGTAGCCTCTTTTTCTCTTGGACACCAGTACACTCATGCTATCTGTTGGAGAAGAAATAAGAGTAACTGTAACCTGTCGCTGCAATAAACCATCAAATATACATAAGAGTACTTGTTAATCAAAACACATCAAGTCAACCCATCAAAACCATTATTGCCTGTACTTTTCCAAAAGTGGCTTATTGGCATATTGAGATCAGGAGGGTGCATCCAGTAGGTCTCCCATTCATAGGTGTTCACATGTTTTCAAGAATGCAGTACGCAAAGAAATCCCCAAAAGATGACAAGTGAGCTCCATTTGATAAAAAATATCGGGGGGGGGGGGGGGGGGGGGGGGGGGGTGTCCCCCTCCCTTGTATGCCTGTACCTTCGGCACTCATGACATATGCCTTTTTCATCAGAGTTTAACTCTTTTTGAAAATTCTGGCAACGTACATGCTCCAAACACTAGCAAGCAGGTAACCTTCCAAATAAGTGTATCTGCAAAAATCATATTACATTGCAAAACATTCTTTTTAGGCTTTCTGAACCTAAGTTCTGGACCTTTCATGCTTCTTACTTCCAACTATAACACCTAATTTACTGATTAGTGGGTGAAAAGAAAAACCTTGCTATAATCAACATGTTGAGTTCCAGAAGCCTCCATAACGGCTCTGACAAAAGTGTCAAACATCACATTGGTGGCTTTACAGAATATTCATTAGCTTGTTGCTTGATAAGTAATAGGAACAAAATATTCACAAAAATTAGTTTGTTCCAATTAATTCGAGCATTTCGGCAGCACTTTCCAACAAACTGTAACAAATCAACTAGTTATAAACTAAATTTTCTAACTCGAAAGAATGAAAAAGAACCATAACTCTGGAAAAATGTGTGGAAGAAATGCACACTATAGCGGCTAGCCGCTACACAGGTATCGTTTCCCCATGATGCTCAATCACAACACCAAATATCATTCAAATTGGAATAGCAGGGAAAATGCTGGGGTGGATGGAGAGAGGTCTCCAGTCTCCACGGCACTAGAGTAAATATACCTTCGACTTTCCAAGTCAGGGGCATGATAATTAGTAATCACAACACACCCACCTCATCAAATCATAATTTCAGTAAAATAAACAGAATTATCAAATTAAATTAATTTATAGATGATGGGACAATATTTGGCTTCGATTGCCCTCTCGTACTATTACTACAAACATCTGCAGACAGTATGATGCTGAGAAACGAAACTGAACACATGTGGTCTGGTGTGTCAGGTTAAAAAGTAACTCAGCATGGATACTGAAGAAATTGCGAATATTTCGTGTATTTCATTTGTTTAACTTCCAATTGCGGCTAATTTTGACCGTGGATTCGATAATTTGTTTCTAACTCAGAGTGAAAAAGGACCATAACACTGGAAAAATGTGTGGGAGAAACACACGTTACGGCATCTACCCAGGCATCGTTTCCCCATTTCATTATGCTTGATCACAACACCAAATGTCACTCAAATTGGAGTAGCAGTTGTTGAGATACAAGGGAGAATGTTGGTATGGACGGTCAGAGGTCTCCACGGCACTACATGTAGATACGCCTTTGACTTTCCAGCTTCCAAGTCTGGGGCATAATAATTACAACACACCCACCTTTTCAATTCATAATTTCAGTAAAATAAACAGAATTATCAATTTTAATTAATTTATAGATGATGGGGAAAATATTTGGCTTCTGTCGCCTTCTGCTGACAAACGAAACTGAACACATGTGGTCTTGTGTGTCAGGTTAAAAAGTAACTCGGCACGGATACTGAAGAAACTGCGAATATTTCTTATATTTCATTTGTTTAAATTCCAATTGCAGCTAATTTTGATTGTAGATTTGATAATTCATTTGGGTTTTGACCATCACGACATGATCACGTTGACAGTTGTTATGTTTATAATGATAATATGCAAATTGGGAGACAGTTTCTGGTAAAGGAGATTTGTTACATTTTTGTCTGTCTAAAACAATGACAAAAGACACTGATCAAGGCTTGGTATGTATGTATGACGTGTTGGTATGGTTGTTTGCATGAAAAAACTAAATTCGCAGCATCGTCCAATCGCACCTTAATTAAAAGTGCGAATGCATCATATTCAGCCCATCTTCATTCGGTTCTTTGCGGACATCAACACAGTCAGTGTCATGGCAGAGATCCATGGTTACTACAGTTAAAACTAGAAGTCCTGTCACGAACTGTGCGCTTGTCCAGGCTTAATTGCGAGTAGGAATTGTGCGCAATTGCCAAATCGAATGGCATCCAATGCACGGCAGGTTCCCCTGGTTACTAATTGCAAACACAGGCAATGTTTCTGACAATGGTCCTCCGGATTACCCGGAGGTCCATTGGCTGAAACATTGCTTGTGCACAGGCCATATGTACAGAATATGATAGCCTTACTATGGTCACAACATGTAGATTAACCCGCTGATCGACATGCTATTTGACAGTGTGCGCATTTCATGACAGGACTTCTAGTTTTAACTGTAGGAAGTAAATAACTTCACAACCTTGGGGGAAATCAACACGCTCAATATAGTTCCAGGTCACTTGGAATATACTGCGAGAAAAAAGTGATTTCTGAAGCCTTTGAACAGTTTACTTTTTTTATGAACCTTACAGTTAAAACTAAAAGTCTTGTCCTGAAATGCGCACAAATAGCACATCGATATGCGCGTTAATCTACGTGATATGACCATAATAAGGCTATCAAATTCTGTAAATATGGCCTGTGCACAAGCAATGTTTCAGCCAATGGACCTCTGGGTAACCCGGAGGTCCATTGGCAGAAACATTGCCCGTGTTTGCTATGAGTAACCAGGAGAACCTGCCGTGCTTTGGATGCCATTCGATATGGCAATTGCACGCAATTCATACGCGCAATTAAGCTTAGATAAGCGCACAGTTCGTGACAGGACTTCTAGTTTTAACTGTATCTTATTTTATGTGTGTCGTCCCGATTTTATACACTCGGCTATTTTTTTTTACAAGTGAGTGGTTCATGTTGTCTTTTTAGTGTACAATAATTCAGATTTTTCATCAACAAAAAAGTTTAGATGGTCTGTAAAAACTGGATGGCGCTGGAGAAAATTTCAAAGCATATTTTACAGTTATGACATTAACAGCTCAAGTATTTGCTGTAACTTGTTTGCAAATCTTCTCATACATTGTCTCGGACAAATAAAGGGTGCGATCACGTCCTTGCATTCTTACGATTGCCCAAAATGAGTATTCCTGTAACCACCATGGAATAAACATCATTGAAACATGGCCACACCCAGAACAACCAAAATTCTTGGGAGGCACTAGAATATCTTCATGCTCTGCATCACATTCTGAAATAACGGTCGGACAGCACTCACAGCAAACATGTCTGATCAAATTTGTGGTGGGACAAAAATAAAAATCCACTCTAAATCAAACCAATTTTAGCCAAGTTGTTTCAGTACATAGTTGTGTAATACTCAAGAAAGGCTGTGCAGGGCATCTTTCTATTGTCTATAAGCAGCTCAACTGCGTTGATCTAATTCACCAGTGTGTGGGCATAAGTTAAATTGTGGTCAGTGAGTACTCGCATATCGGAAAATGAACAGTCAATCAGACGTGTACTCAGAAACTTTTCCTCTGTGTCAACACCCCACTCACCACAATTTTAGACAAACACCCACACAGCCTGTTGTCTGCGAGAGTAGCACCACCTGTTGAATGTTTGAGAATGCACCAGAGAATACCATTTTTGTAATTTTGCATCAAATTCAAGAACCAGCAACAAAATTTCTTCTCATAGACATCGGGTTGCACCCAGTGGTCCATTGGATGAAATCTAACCCACCACGATTTGGCAACAGTCCAACCTCCACATACTGTATCTGGATAATTATGTCCATTGTTATGCCCCCGTTCTCCAGAGAAGGATTTGGGTGGGGGGATCTTGTGAAGACCTCCATCAGTCTATCTGTTCATCTGTCTCTCCATCCATCTGTCTGTTCATACCAAATGATTTGGATTGTAATCTCAAAGCCATCATTCGGATTTGAATATCCTTTGTTATGCTGACAGACCCACATGGGGGAATGGACATGCATAAGAAATGGGTTCCATCCAATAATATTTCCCAGAGCTATGGCCCTTTTTCACTCTTTCGACTAAGAAATGTTTTCTGTCCCACAATACCTTTAAGGCTATCAAATATGCCTGCTGGTCAGGGACAGTGGCCGATGCTTTGCGTGTTGATAGTGTTTCGCTCAACTCCTTGTAGTTTAGGCCAATCTGAGCTTCCTCTAACAATCCGCCCTTTAAACCATCTGGGACTTAGCACAGGTGTTTAAAGGGGTGTCATTATAAATGTGGGACAGGTGACATGTTCCAGTTCTGCAAAGAAAATATTTGATAAACAGATGAACGTTTAACCATTTTCCTAACATGAAAAGCAGACATTTTTTTTTTGTCCTGAAGTCTAGAAGTCCTGTCATGAAATACGCACAAATAGAACGTTGGTCTGTGCGTTACTCTATGCATTATGAACATAGTACATGTAAGGCTATCAAATTCTGTACATATGGCCCATGCACAAGCAATGTTTCAGCCAATGGACCTCCAGGTAACCCAGAGGTCCACTGGCAGAAACATTGCCTGTCTTTGCTATGAGTAACCTGCCGTGCTTTGGATGCCATTCAATATGACAATTGTGTGCAATTAAGTCTAGATAAGCACACAGTTCATGGCAGGACTTCTAGTTTTAACTGTATGACCCCTCACATCGAGCTCATTCAAATGACGTGTCATAAGCTATGTTTTTGAGACAAAAAATAAAATATACAATGAAAATTGAATGGTGATTTTTAGCTCAACTTTGACGTCTGTCTGTCTGTCAACAATTCAATATGGCTCGGACTAGAGGCCGTATTTATGAACCGATCTTTACAAAACTTCTTGGGTACCTTTGTTATCACCGAGGGATGAGAACGAGTGTTTTGGGGAACGTTTCAAAATTCAAGTTGGCCACCAGCAGCCATTTTGTACCGAAATTAGTGCAATCAGTTTCTTATCAACCTACCTTACAGTTGTTTACTACAGGCTTGCACTACAGTGGAAGACCCTAACTCTGATAAAATACTCTCTATTTTAATCTTTCCCAAGAGATTTGACAGAGAAAAGTGGTGTATAAACACCACCAAAAAATAAGCCAAAACTGGGTCGAGCACCATCGACACCCAGGAGGGGACGCTCTTCTCTTAGTACAATTCCACGACTTCCGTTAACCAGTGCGCAAGTAGTCATCAAACCATTCTTTTTTGTCCGCGAAACATGGAGGATGTGTTGCCATTTGGCATTACGAAACAGTGATAATTCAACACATCGATAATGATTTTCCTGTGACTGGAATTATGGATCTGAAGATCGTATAATAACAGGACTGTGTTTTATGTATTCTCGTTAATATTTTCAACCACATTTTCATTGAATTTTATTTATATATTCCGATTTCGCACTTGATTTTCGATATCGTTTCAATGCGGTTCGGGCATAAAATTTTTTGGTTGATAAATTTTAATATTATTATTGGAGTTAGGTGTCAATGAGGGACTGTATGGACAGGATTTCTTCACTCTGTTGAGGGCTGAATTTCTGTTTTTTAGGTCCCTGTCGGCCGTCTGGGTTCTGTAGTGTACCCACCGGTTCTTTTTTTCTGCCACCTTTCTCTCGTAGTTGGGGGTGTTCTTCTACTTTGTGTATCTGTTGAGTTCACCTTTTTCTTCTACTGCTCTCACCTCTGTTATGTCCAGTTCGGATCCTTTAGGGCAATGCCTTTTGCCCTCGTTTTTGCTGCGTCCTCATGGCTGTTCCTCCCACACCCGTGGGGGGGGGGGGGGGGGGGGGGGGAGCGCTGTCGTTTTGGGGCCTCCTGACATGACCACGTCTGGTGAGAGTTATACCCCCTCAATGGGGGGGGGGGTGCAGCTCCTGCACCTGCGGGGGGGGGGGGGGGGGACACTGTCGCTTCGGGGTCTCCCGACACGACCACGCCTGGTGAGAGTTATACTTCTCCGTGGGGGATGTGCAGTTTTTTGCCATGGTGGATACTGCGGGAGCTGTTGGATGTCTGGTGAAAAGTTGCCTGGTTCCGGGACTATGCGCCCTCTCCAGTCGACATCTGAGGCTGTCACTAGGGTTGTGACTCTTCCTTTGGAGGCCGAGCTAGATTGCTCTCTCCCCTTTCTGCCAGTTTCAACAGCTCCAGTCGTATCTGCTGCTACTGCTGTTCCGTCTACAACGTTCTCGGTCACCATTTTAGCCGGCCTCGGCTTATCCCTGCAGGGGTCTGCAGTAATGTCTAGTGTGGATGTGGGGTATCGGCCTCAGCCTTCCCTGACTTCAACTCGGAGAAGTCGGAAGTGGCTGCCGACCGAACCCCCTGTTGTGTCCTCTCCGCAATTGAGCACAGCAGTTTTATCCCTGCAGGGGTCTGCAGAGATGTCTGGTAGTGTAGACGTGGGGTATTGGCCTAAGCCTTCCCTGACTTCAACTTGGAGAAGTTGGAAGGGGCTGCTGGCCGAACCCTCTACTGTGGTCTCTCAGCCGTCGAGTACCTCAGTTTTTCTCATTGGATTCGGATGTTCATGGTGGGGGTCACCATGAGCTCCGTGGCATTTCCGTCCATGCACTCTGGTCCCATGACCAGTTTTGCGGGACCAACGCTTTTTGTGCAGCTTGAACCTTCTGTCCCACAGAGGTCCGCAGCGACTCTCCTGAGTTTCCACTCTGTAGATCCTCAGGGTATGTCATACCCCAATACACATCTGTCTTCAGATGTTTTGGCTGCAGCCCGTCGCCCCACGTCGGGTGTATTTGAGAATCGTGACTCTTTGCTGGTAAAATGGGTCAGGAGTGAAGCCACTTTGTCAGTTCGTTCCCATGTCGAACCGTTCCAACACAGTCAGTGAGCTTAGGGAAGCCCTCTCCTTGCTCACTTAGGTTCTGTCCAAGAGCCTTTTCCGTTGCTTCCAGCGAGGCTACGAGTGGTTTCCAGGCGCCCCCTGTGGTGCCGCCTCCCAGGATTGAAAACAGGCCGCTTTCTGATCCCCCTGGTGTGCCTACACCATGGGAGGCGTCGGCTGGTTTGCCCATGATGGGCTATGTGTCTTCCGACTCATGGGATGAGTCCGACATACCTGACGTCGAGAGCCAACAGTCTTCTGACTTGGGGGCAGCTCTTGACTTTGTGTTTGGGTTCCTTCCAGATCTCAAACCGTCAAAGCAGCCGACAGTGTCAGCCCGGCCGCGATTATCAGTTGCGTGCCTGTGGAGCAACCTGCTTCTGGGCACCTTCGACCGTGTCTGTCGGGACAGGTGGTTGAAGCATTTACAGCTTTGGATTCTAAGCTGAGTTCCAAGGCCACGAAGACATCGTTCTTCATCGGGGTTGACACTTTTTTGCCTCTGGTGCGTTATCGTTCCTACGATTCCGTCAATCCGTCAGTCTGCCAGACTTTGACGGTCTTGGATCGGGACTCCAACTCCCAAGCCGTCCATTTTTCATATGGAGACGCTGGAGTCCATGTTGGGCTTATCGGGAGAGATGCTGAAATGCTTTCTCTCTTTGATCACGTCGTCTCTGCTTTGCTGCTTATCTGCTCCCAGATAAGTTTGACGACGAACAGGTTTTTTGTGTGTGCTGTCCAAGGCGCTCATGCATCTTCTCACACACATGCCTGTAACATGGCTAACTTGGAATTAGTTTGCAGGGACGCTGTGCTGGACACATGCCGTTCCCTTCTTGAAGGGCAGTGCGCTGCTCTTCGATCTGCCTCTATCGGCAGGTCCACTAATATTCCATGGTTCCATGGTGACGATCCGGGATGACTCCCTATGTCATTCCATATGTCAGCTGCTGCTTCGTCAGCTTGATCAGCCTTCTGTTGGAGGCAGGAGCCATCCAAAGCCTAAACTTACAGGGTTTCGCTATACCGGTACAGCGGCCGTCAAACGGCCACATTCCCCTGCCAGGTCACTTCCCGACATAACAGAATTTTTTAAATTCGCCATGATCTGCCCGTCCCCCGAGAATACATTTAGTTTCTAGCTTGTAGAATTGTCATTTCTAAACTTCTTTTGCCGATTTCCCCACACATATTTCATTGAAAACAAAACGCACGTCCGTTTCACCGTTCTGTCGCATCACCTGGAGAGTAATTGATTTCAAAGCGATTTTGCAACATGAAAGACATCAAACAATAGTAATATCGAGTATTGTTGTAGAATTGCTATATAATCCCACTCATGTGACGTCATCAGAGACAGTCTGTGAACCAGGAAAGAATTTTGATCACAGCCCTGTCACCCCAGTGAGTGTGGATCAATCTGCTCCGCTCTCTGTTAGCGGTGGTTCTGGCACGTCTCCCTTTACATCGCAACCTTCTTTGCCAAGGTCACCCGAGGAGGTTTCACATCGACCCGACTTCATTGTGCCTTCGTACATGTCTTTTGTCAGGTCCTGTCTCCTCTGTTAGTGGTTTTTTCGAGACGTGCAGTGGAGTTGCCTTTCCTCTTCAAGGAGGCACTCCACTGGTTTAAACTCTGCGGCTAAGTGGAAGGTCTTCTGTCGATGGTGTGTGGATCACTCTGTTGCTTCTGTCACTCCTTTGATCACACAGATTGCAGAGTTTCTGGTATATGTTTGATTCTGGGGGTCTTCAGCCTGTTTCCATCAATGGGTACAGGTCCATGCTTCGTAGACTTTTTCATATGTGGGACAGTGTCGTATCTGCACTACTCCATGCCTCTCCAAGATTGTTTGGCACTTTTCCTCGAAAAGGCCTAGGACTTACAGCTTACCCCAAGATGGAATCTTTCTTGGGTGCTGTTTTGCTTGGGGAGGGGAGGTGGGGGGGGGGGGTGCCGTTCGAGCCTTTATCCCAGGTGGATATGCATTTTCTCACATACAAGACAGCTTTTCTGACGGCTTTTGCCTCAGCCAGACAGGTTAGTGAGCTTCACGCCGTCTCGGTTGACCCGGCCTTTTTCAGGAGCTCTCCCACCAGTGATTGCTCCTCTCTGGCCAAGAATCAGATACCGGAAACTACTCCACCTCCTATCTGTATCGGGACTCTTCCTTCTGTTAAGGGTACACACCCTTTGCTCTGTTCATTTGGAAGGGTAGGATCGATTTTCTGTCCCTTATTCCTGGTCGACAGACGATCTCTCCTGAATCCATTTCTCGATGGATTTGTCTTGCTATTCGTGCAGCCTACTGGAGAAATACTACTTTCTCCACTTATCTGCAACAGTTGCAGGCGCAGACAGAGGACCTTTGTTCTACGGGCCCTGTTTCTTCTGCTCAGGCTGTTGTCTATCCCAGCCATTCGGCTGCTTACAAGGTCAGTTCCAGCTCTGTGCTGTTACTGCCCTTTCTGTCTGCGCGTCGCCCATCACCATACGCCTCATCTCTCATTGCCTTTTACTAATGTTTGTGATGCAGCGATTTGATAGGCCTCTGTCCACGGTTCCAGTGCAATTGGGTTATGTGTGGGTTGGTTATGTGATTCCCTCCATCCTATTGTCTATTCAGCCTGTAGTAAACAGTTGTAAGGTATGTAGATAAGAAATTTAAAATTTTTATACTGTACCAATGACCCAGACATAGCTGGTGCTAACTCTTAAAATATAGGGCCAAACACAAATTTTGCCCCCCAATCCCCAAAATTTGCATCTAAAACTAAAGAAAACATGTCCTGAAAGGCCCTCCACACTTCGCCCCTACTGCGCATGCGCAGTGTCAAGGACGTTCCGAAATTGGCGCCATTTATCATTCTAAGTTTGGCCCTTCATCAGTTAACATCTGACTGATCTTTGTGCTTTTAAATCTCAGTTTAAATGATGCCAGACACATAAATATTAGTGAAATGGTGATTCTAAGGAGGATAGAAAAGGAGGAGAGGAAAAGAATGTGTGACAGAACATTATCAGGGCTGTAACTTAAAATTTTTTTATGAAATTATGTTAAGTTACCTATTTTCAAGGCAGCAGCCATTTTGTTGTCATTCTGATTATTTAGTTACACTGTTTTTTCAAGTGTTTTTCCTCTCTCCCTGTCCTTTAAGTTCCCCCTTGCTATTCTCCCATGCTTTTGGCATAGTTTCTGTAATTATTATTACTAAAATTTCTTGGGAGTTTTAGCTGTATAACAGAATGAATTCTGTTCTTTCCCCATGTTTACGTCTTCACCTACGGGTGGTTAGGCGTTGTGTTCTGCATCTACCATCTGATGTTCTGCAGTTTCTTCCCTGGAAGTCTCTGTTTTGCATCAGATGGTGTATTTTTGGTAACTGATTTCGGGCCTGGGTGCCTGGAGTCTTATTTTAGTGTTTTTACACTCATTGTTTACATTTACAACAGCCCTCTGTGTGAGGGGGGGATTTCTAAATAATAATATCTTTATGTTATTTTAATCATAACTGGATACATTATTATTGTTCGTAAGTGTTGAAAAAATTGTTTAAAATATTTTTAAAATTTTTGTCCACACTTAGGCTTGGGATCCATTGGGGCTCAACGTTACTTTTCAGAAACTTGGGCTGTTCTGAAAAAATATTTTTTCAAAATATTTTGATTTCAATTATTTTTTCTATATTAATGGATCATATTATTATTATGTATTTTGATTGCCAGGGGTTAGTGCGAGTACCAGGACTTGTTTTCTTTTCACATTGAAAGGATATTGATCAATTGCTTTAAGAGGAAGTCTTCCTCTGACCTTATTATCATTCTATATGTGGTTAGTGTACTCGCATTAACTCCTGTTCTGTATCGTATGATTTCGATGACAATATGGGAAGCATATGTCACGGTATGTTGTTGGGGATTTGGACACTCCGGTCCTTTCCCCGCAGGGTCACTCTACTTTATCAATTTCTATTTCAGACGATCAAGATTAGGGTGATGTATCTGTGATGTCTTCCAACAGTGTGCCTCCGTCGTCACAATTAATGAAGGGCTAGCGGAAAAGTGCTCATGTAATACGCCAATTGCCTAAGAGGACCCTAGTAGGTTCGACCGCCTTTGACGTCCGCTAGCTCGCCCGGTGTAGCGTCCATTCACCGAATGGTTCGGCAGCCGGGTTCGTCCGTTGCGGTCTAGAAGGAATTTTGGGGTGATGCGAGCACTATAAAATTAACTTAATGCACACCCAGTGACGGCGGATCGGAGGGAGAACGGAGGAAGCCTTTTAGTCCGGTTCATAGCTCGTTCCGGTCCATCCGGACGGCAAGCGAGAGAGGCCCCTCTCTCGTTCAACAACATCTGGCCCCAGATGTTGTGGTACAAATGTGTAGTTAGCGGAGCATACGTCCGTCGCTCGGGACGCTCCGTTGTATAGGCAGTCCGCTGAGACTGCTAAGGCTTCCTCTTCTCGTCAGCGCACACGACCGCACCTTGGCTGCGTGACCGCCGATATATTACCAGCTTCGCCGATCAAGGATTCTTCGGCGACCAGGTCACACCATCCGGCAGCCAGGGATTCGAGACCGATGGACTCCGGACGTTCGCATAGGAAAAGTATGCGGGAGCCATCTGATGCGGAGCTGCCCTCGGCGAAGCAGCGATAGACTGCGCCTCCGCAGGTCTCGACGCCGGACATTCTTGTGCACATAGCACAGCTTATCGCAGCATCCCAGCAGCCGACAGAAACGGTGTCGGATCGAGAATTATCCGACAGCGCTGGGTTGGTAGCCGGGGACTCGAGGCCTGCAGACTCCGGACGTTCGCATAGAAAGTGTGCGGGAGTCAACGTACACGGAGCTTCCAGCGGCAATGCATCGTAAGTCCGCTACTGCACAGGCCTCGGGAACGGATGTGCTTTCCTTAATAGCACAGTTTATCGCAGCATCCCAGCATCAACTGAATCTGTCGCATTTATTTTATCCGACGATGCTGGGTCGGGACGCTCCGCGGAAGCGGGTACGGACGTCCGAAAGTTTCATCCGGTCCGATGGGATACCGAAAGGGATTCGGTGGATTTCAAGCTTTCCCTTTCGGAACAACATATGCTGCGATGCCGGATAAGAAACTGATAGCGTCGGTGGACTTAGAAATTTTTGGTTCGGTTCAGGGACATCGTCCCTCAGTTCCGACATAGTCCAATAATGTCACACAAACTTTCGAATTATTGAACGACGCTATATATATTATTATTTTATGCTTGCTATCCAAGCATTTCTGGTTTCTTGTTCGAAGAGTTATGGAGATGTCTTTCAAAAGTGTGCCTCTGTTGTCATACTTAATGAAGAGTTAGCGGCAATAAGTGCTCATGGATTATGTCTATCGCTTACGGAGTGACATTCGCTAGCTCACCCGGTGTAGCGTACATTCATCGAATGGTTCGGCTGCCGGGTTCGTCCGTTGCGGTCTAGGAAGGAGATTTGGGTGATGCGAGCACTTTAATTACTTTAGTACTCACCCAGTGACGGCAGATTGAGGACAGATCGGAGGAAGCCAACAACATAGGGGACCGCATGTTGTGGTTCAGATATTTTACATTCGGAGCATATGTCCGTTGCTCGGGACGCTCCGTTATATTGACAGTCCGAGAGACTGTCTTTAATGCTTCCTCATCCTCACAGCAGGGCACACGACCGCACATTGGCTACGTGACCTCGAGTATCCGATCAGTTTCGGCATTCAGTGATTCCACAGCGAATAGGTCGCGCCATCCGGTAGCCAAGGGACACGAGGCTTATACACTCCATTCGCTCGCATATTGGAAGTATGCGCGGGGTAACGATCTTGGAGCTTCCTGCGGCAATGCATCGTAAGACCGCTGCTCCTCAGGCCTCAGTGACGGACGTGCTATCCGAGTTAGCACAGTTGTTTCGCAGCATCCCAGCAATTGACGGTTTCTCGGTCGAATCAGGAATTATCCGACGGCGCTGGGTCGGTGCGGTCCGCGGTTGCATCAAGCTACGGACGACCGAACGCTTTATAGGGTCCGACAGGATGGCGAAAGGGATTCGAAAGATTTCGAGTTTTCCCTTTAGTAGTATCGGAAGATGCCTTTCATATCTTCTGACATTTCTTCCAGTGATTATTTTTTGGACTTCATTGCTGCGATCTTGGATAAGAGACTTATAGCGTCATTGGACTCGGATTTTTCGATCGGTACAGGGACTTTGTCCCTGACTTACCGACGCAGTCCAATATTGTCATTACAACATGTGTTTTATTTTTCGACGCTATATATTTATATATATATACAAGCCTGCTACTAAGCATGATAGTTTAGTTTCTTGTCCGCGTGGCTCATTTCTGCCATTTTATCTTTTTTACATATAGTTTATTTTGGCAGAGCAGGGCATACCGAGAGTTCATATGCGTCTAGACGGTGTGATTAAAGACTGCATATATTCTTTTCGCCGTTATGTCTTTTCCAATTTCAATGTTGGGAACGACATTATGTATAGTAGACTTAACTTAGACGCTTTATTATACGTAATCCGCCTTACTGAGGCGTTATCATTACGTCTTCAAGAAAAGATTTACGGGATATTATTCTCAATGTAATTTCTTTTGAGGGCAGTAGTTTGTTCACGTATAACTCCGCCCTTCAGTGGCTGATAGGAGTTGGTTAGACGTGATGCAGCCCTAGCTACATCCACGCGTGGATAGTAGGTTAAGAACTCTCTCAGAGTCGCTTCGTTCTCGGAGGAGCTTCTCTTCGACGGCAACTTTCCAGCAATCCATGAATTGCTTGATTTATACATTCTCTTGTCTATCTAGTGTTACAAGAGATTCAGACTGGGGCAAACATTCGGTGGTTGACTCAGAGAGTGCCGCCGCAGTTGCCGGACCCGAGTGTGGCTGTTATGACAGTTGCCAGTCAAACAGATTGGGATATCTACTGATCCCTACGGATTCGAAGTGCCAGGGTCTTTGGGTTCCGCAGTCTTTTAACTATCAGTTTAACTTCCGCGGAATAATGTTTTTTAGGCTTGCTTTATGTCATTGCATGAACATTATTCAGAAACGCATGCCCAAATTCCTGTCCTTTAATTCGACAGTAGTGGCGTATCTCCGGAACCAGGGAGGCACTCTTTCGTTTCCGTTATTCAATTTAATGGAAAGAATCTGTCTGTTGGTTATACTACACCAAGTTCAGTTTTGGTCCGTCATATTCTGGGTCGTCTGATTGTTTTATCGCACTCCCGTTCTCTTACGGGTCGCTTGTTGCTGTCAGAATGGACTCTCAACAAACAAGTATTTAATCAGATTTGCTATCTATGGGAGCGCCCAATGATGTTTTATTTATGACACAGCTTGCTAATCAATTGCAGACGTATGTGTTGGCTTGTCCAGATCTCTGAGCTAATACTGTTAACGCTCTATTGATCTATAGGACGGAATGATAGGATACGCGTATCCTCCGGCGCTGTTGTTTTAGCAGGTATTGCTAAGATAAACAACCACAATACATTTCTGTTGATAGCATCTCTATCTTCACAGAGATCATGAGTAATTTACTCTCTTGTTTACTGTGGATCTTAACGTGAAATCTTCCTCTATGTGAGGATCTTTTTTCACTGGGTAAATCGTGTCATCTTTATCACAACCAGCAAGGTCGCAACCTTCATGTATTCCGTTGTGTGGTCCATATTGCATTGTAAGCACTGTACTGGACGAGCTTTGGACGCGATTTCTTACTATAGGAGATCCTTTTCTTCGCTATTCTATGCGACAAAAGTGGAGGCTCTTCCGTCGTGGTGTAGGGATCATTATGTTCATATGGTTGATCCCTCCATACTACTCATTGCTATTTTTTAGTATACTTGTTTCACAAGTTCTACTGCAGCCTGTTGTTATTTAGGTTATAGGTTTATGTTACCTCATACCTATGCACTCTATGATAGTTTACATTTGAGTCTTTTGTCTCTTTATCTAAGTCAGTTAGTAACTTTTTGATAAATAGACTTAGAATCTTTAGATTAAATTCCTATACGGATTTTAACTTCGGTTCTTATTTAGCTAAGTAATCATTTGAGCCTCTGGAAACAGTAGTTTTCAAATTCTGACCTTTTAGACAGTAATTCTGTTGGTTTCTCTTTTACTGTAGAGTCAGTGAGTTTCATCCACTATCGATGGATGATTTTCACTTTCATAGTTTCGGAATCAATACTTCCGTTACTATTTAGGTTGGATTGTTGCATAAGAGTTAGGCTCCTATTATCCGGAACCTATTATTTTAAGGTCCTTCCGTCTTCGTATGGGCATAGGCCTTTACTCTTTCCGGGTACAGTTTATGTATTTATAAACAGATATCTGTTTATTACAAGGGCGTAAGCTTCTTCTGTCTTTGATGTCTAGTAGAAGGACGTTACGCTCCATTTTATTGTTAATGGATTCTATTAACTAGCGTACTGCTTATGGTATATCATTGGCTTAGCAGTTGTGCTTAAGATTTCGGCTCATGAAGTAAGAGTTCTTCTACTTCTTGGGCTTACATTAATAGTGTTGCTATTATAGATTTTTGAAGGCTGCTCATTGCGCTCAGCCATCCATTCATGAATTTTATCTCAGAAATATCGAGTCCATTTCTGGAGGCCTCTATTGTTAGGTCTATTCTCTACTGCTCAGAATGTCATTCACTTAACAGTTGCTACTATAGCTAGGTAGGCTGTCTGTTTCGGCAGTGTCTCCGTTCGGCTGCCCTCTTCGCTCTGGGCTATTTGACCCAGGGCAAGAAAAAGGGGGGGGGGGGAGGGTGTTCCCTTGGGTCACTTGTTTTTTACTATGAAAACAAGGGGATACCTCCTCCGGAGTTAGTAATTCTGAGCTGTTATTGGGATGGTTGTTTAGTGAGAAGTTTAAGTTTATAAAATTCATTCAAGTCTTAGTTTTTAAAGTATAGCTTTTGAATATTGCATATGTCAACGGACATGATTATGCAATTCTCACACACTTTTAGGAGTATAAGAGTCTCTATTCTCTAGACTTACTTTATTATTGGCTTACTTTAAAAATTATTAGTATAAGGATTATTGGATATTAATAGAGTACATGGATGTATGAAGCTCAATTTTTGGAAGGTGTTGTATCTTTCTAATTTATCATAAATAAGAAAGATACATGTAAGGCCTATTACTTCTTTCCCCTACAGGGGATGACTCTATTTTATTTTATTGAACGTATTCCATTTTGCTCTATGTCCTTGGCCCTCCAGCCTTTTTACTATTCAGCTATGTCTGGGTCATTGGTACAGTATAAAAATGTTAAAAAATTTATAGTAATTTATATATTTTTTATACTTACCAATGACCCAGACGGGGATGGCCCTCCCAGGAGTTGGGAACTCTTGCCTCCCCGCTGAGTACATAGCGCTTACCAGGCACTGGTTATTAGAATGATAAATGGCGCCAATTTCGGAACATCCTTGACACTGCGCATGCGCAGTAGGGGCGAAGTGTGGAGGGCCTTTCAGGACATGTTTTCTTTAGTTTTAGATGCAAATTTTGGGGATTGGGGGGCAAAATTTGTGTTTGGCCCTATATTTTAAGAGTTAGCACCAGCTATGTCTGGGTCATTGGTAAGTATAAAAAATATATAAATTACTATAAATTTTTTAACTTTTATAGTAAATTTCCTTTCTTATTAAACCTATTGCAATTGTTTACATGGAGGCCCTCCCGTCTTCTTATTCAGGTAAGAATCCTTCCTCCCCTCTGATCACATAACTCCTATGTTGGCGGACTCAAAAGAATGGTTTGATGACTGCTTGCGCTCTGGTTAACGGAAGTCATGGAATTGTACTAAGAGAAGAGTGTCCCATACTGGGTGTGTGCCAATGGCGCTCGACCCAGTTTTGGCTTACTTTTTCGTGGTGTTTTTACACCACTTTTCTTTCCCAAATATCTCGGGAAAGATTAAAATAGAGAGTATTTTATCCGAGTTAGGGTCTTCCACTGTAGTGCAAGCCTGTAGTAAACAATTGCGGTAGGTATAATAAGAAAGGAAATTTACTATAAATTTAAATTTTTTGTACAGAACTTCTGTATGAAAGTTCTGATTTGAATAATTTTTTGTATGAATGTCTAGTAACATGGAATGCATCACACATAATACAGGTTTTTTTCTCATGCAGAAATTATGCAAATTGAATGAACTTTGATTTATTCAGGCCTACTTATACACAGTAATTACACATGTCAATATGGCTTGGGCTAGAGGCTGTATTTATGAACCGATCTTCACAAAACTTCTTGGGTACCTTTGTTATCACCTTGGGATGGGAACGAGTGTTTCTGGGTGCGGTCCAAAATTCAAGATTGCTGCCAGCAGCCATTTTGTACTGAAATTATGTACAATCAGTTTTTCGTACGGAACTTCTATACAGCTCGGGCTAGTTGCCGTATTTATGAACTGATCTTTACAAAATTTCTTGGGTACCTTTGTTTGTGGGACTAGAACTTCTGTATGAAAGTTCTGGTTTGAATAAATTTTTGTATAAATGTTTAGTAACTTGGACTACATCACATATATATATTTTCTCGTGCAGAAATTATGCAAGATGAACTTTAATTTATTCAGTGCAACTTATACACAGTACGTACACATGTCAACACACCTCGGGTTAGGGGTTGTATTTATGAACCAATCTTCACAAAACTTCTTGGGTACCTTTGTTGTCACCTTGGGACGAGAACAAGTGTTTTGGGGTGCGGTCTGAAATTCAAGATGGCTGCTGGCGGCCATTTTGTACTGAAATTAGGTGCAGTCAGTTTTTTTGTACAGAACTTCTATATGAAAGTTCTGATTTGAATAAATTTTTGAATGAATGTTTAGTAACTTGGACTACATCACATATAATACACATTTTTTTCTCGTGCAGAAATTATGCAAATTAGATGAACTTTGATTTATTCAGTGCAACTTGTACAGAGTAAGTACACATGTCAATACAGCTCAGGTTAGGGGTTGTATTTATGAACCAATCTTCACAAAACTTCTTGGATTTCTTTGTTGCCACCTTGGGACGAGAACAAGTGTTTTGGGGTGCGGCCTAAAATTCAAGATGGCTGCTGGCGGCCATTTTGTACTGAAATTAGGTGCAGTCAGTTTTTTTGTACAGAACTTCTATATGAAGGTTCTGATTTGAATACATTTTTGAATGAATGTTTAGTAACATGGAATACATCACATACAATACAGGTTTTTTCTCTCGTGCAGAAATTATGCAAATTAGATGAACTTTGATTTATTCAGTGCTACTTATACATTGTAAGTGCACATGTCAATACGACTCGGGCTAGAGGCTGTATTTATGAGCCGATCTTCACAAAACTTCTTGGGTACCTTTGTTATCACCTTGGGACGAGAACGAGTGTTTCTGAGTGCAGTCCAAAATTCAAGATGGCTGCCAGTGGCCATTTTGTACCGAAATTAGGTCCAATCAGTTTTTTGTCACAACTTCTACACAGCTCATATTTGTGAACTGATCTTCACGAAACTTCTTGGGCACCTTTGTTTTCACCTTGGGACAGGAATGAGTGTGTTTTGGGGTGCCTTTGTTATCACTGTGCTATGAGAACAAATATTTTGGGGTTCAGTCAGACCCACTCTGGGACTCAAAGATTTTTTTCTAGTTTAGCATCTGACTGTCACCCACCTTTACAATACTTTACCTATACATTTGTTACAGGCAACGGTCAGTATTTATGTACAGACCGTTACAATACTTTATATGTACCTTTGTTATCAGGTCATTACCTAGATGTTTGTCATTGCTGTGTCACATGCTATACATGTACTTGTCTTTGTCTTGACAAGTTGAGCTACAGTGTCATTGACACTTTCATTGTACAGAACATGTAAAGAAGATTTTTTATGTCAGTAATGTTTGCTATAAATTTATTGGATGCCGTTGTTATCACTGTGCTATGAGAACAAATATTTCTGGGTTTAGTCAGACCCTCCCAGGGAATCAAAAAAGGAGATAATTAAAAATCTTTTCCAAAAACACCACACAAAATAAGGTTTCTTGAATTCAGCATCCCCAGGATGTGTATATTCAAATGTGTTGAAGCCAAGTTCCTGTGTTAATATTTGGTGTTGTTTGGGGATGGTAAACATTAACACAACCCGGTTTTCTATTTCCAATGAGAAATATAAAACCTCGTCACCCGTGGGAACCCTATGAGCTGCAGATAAAAAATTCAAATACCTCTATTTTAAGAAGGACTGGACAAATATTTATTAATTAGTATGAATCAACCGAAGAAGGGTTTGAATCAACAGGCCAAAACAATTGCTAACATTTGGCTTATGATGCGCATGCAAGGATACCATTGTAACATTAATCCCATGGAGATTTCTTCTCTAGCTTCTAATTGTCACCCACCTTTACAGTACTTTATCTGTACATTTGTTACAGGCTACGGTCAGTATTTATGTACAGACCGTTACTATACTTTATATGTACCTTTGTTATCAGGTCATTACCTAGATGTGTGTCATTGCTGTGTCACATACTAGACATGTACATGTCTTGCACAGGTTGAGCTACAATGTCATTGACACTTTCATTTTTAGCTCAACTTTGACGTAAGTCAAATTTGAGGTTGTGCCATGGCCAGTCATCCGTCTGTCTGTCAACAGTTCAATACGGCTCGGGCTAAAGGCTGCACGTATGAACCGACCTTTACGAAAACTTCTTGAGTACCTTTGTTATCACCGTGGGATGAGAACGAGTGTTTTTGGGTGCGGTCCAAAATTCAAGATGGCCACCAGCAGCCATTTTAGTACAATCAGTTTTTTGTACAGAACTTCTGTATGAAAGTTCTGATTTGAATAAATTTTTGTATGAATGTTTAGTAACATGGAATACATCACATATAATATGTTTTTTTTTCTTGTGCAGAAATTATGCAAATTAGATGAACTTTGATTTATTCAGTGCTACTTACACACTGGGCTAGGGGCTGCATTTATGAACCAATCTTCACGAAAGTTTTTGGGTACCTTTGTTATCACCTTGGGACGAGAACGAGTGTTTTTTGGGTGCAGTCCGAAATTCAAGATGGCCACCAGCAGCCATTTTGTACCAAAATTAGTGCAATCGGTTTTTTGTACAGAACTTCTGTATGAAAGTTCTGATTTGAATAAATTTTTGTATGAATGTTTAGTAACATGGAATACATCAAATATAATACAGGTTTTTTTCTCGTGTAGAAATTATGCAAATTAGATGAACTTTGATTTATCCAGTGCTACTTCTACACTGTAAGTGCACATGTCAATACAGCTGGGGCTGGAGGCTGTATTTATGAACCGATCTTCATGAAACTTCTAGGGTACCTTTGTTATCACCTTGGGAAGTGAACAAGTGTTTTTGGGTGCGGTCCGAAATTCAGGATGGCTTCCAGTGGCCATTTTGTACCAAAATTAGATACAATCAGTTTTTGGTACAGAACTTCTATATGAAGGTTCTGATTTGAATAAATTTTTGAATAAATGTTTAGTAACATGGAAGACATCACATAATGTATAATACAGGGTTTTTTCTCATGCAGAAATTATGCAAATTAGATGAACTTTGATTTATTCAGAGCTACTTATACACAGTAAGTGCACATGTCAATACGGCTCGGGCTGGAGGCTGTATTTATGAACCGATCTTCACAAAACTTCTTGGGTACCTTTGTTATCACCTTGGGACGAGAACAAGTGTTTCTGGGTGCGGTCCAAAATTCAAGATGGCTGCCAGTGGCCATTTTGTACCAAAATTAGGTCCAATCAGTTTTTTGTACACAACTTCTATATGGCTCAAGCTAGAGGCTGTATTTATGAACCGATCCTCACGAAACTTCTTTGATACCTTTGTTATCACCCTAGGACAGGAACGAGTGTTTTGGGTGCCTTTGTTATCACTGCGCTATGAGAACAAATATTTTGGGGTTCAGTCAGACCCATTCTGGGACGCAAAGATTTCTTTTCTAGTTTAGCATCTGACTGTCACCCACTTTTACAATACTTTACCTATACATTTGTTACAGGCTACGGTCAGTATTCATGTACAGACCGTTACAATACTTTATATGTACCTTTGTTATCAGGTCATTACCTAGATGTTTGTCATTGCTGTGTCACATACTATACATGTACATGTCTTAACAAGTTGAGCTACAGTGTCATTGACACTTTCATTTCTTTTGTAGTGTAAAGATCAACAGAAGCTCATTTATTCTGGTAAACTCTTATCAGATCATCTGACACTGAAAGAAATATTACGCCAGGTAAGTATAATTATGTGCAAATTATACTATGGATATTTTGATATTTTTATAAGTGTTTGTCAATTTACACATAATATCTTGCCTGTTAAATTGGACACATTCTGGGTCTTTGACACAGTATTGAGTTTTCTGTACTGAGTTTCAGTATTTTAAAGTACTGTGGTATTATTGAATGGCATGAACTCTCACCTTCCTAATTATTGTGTTGACGCCATTATTAATTTTGGAGAAAAAATCCCCGCAATCTCTGTAATTTGGCAGTGAGGAATAGAGGGATGATGCCACCACTATCATTATTTCCGATCAGATATTCTGACCATCACTGTTACTCAGCATCAACATTTTTTAGGCAGGTAAGAGAATGAATATTCTACCATACCGGTAGCTTCACCACTAGCATCAGAGTAATAGATCTAGAGAGAAGTGTAGGATCCAAGGCTATAACCCTCTAGCACATAACATGTCAGACTAATTTACTTTGAGACTGAGAAATCTGGAATTACCAGGCTGGTTGGTAAATGGCCTTTATACCTTGACCACTTCACGACTTGGCCCCCAAATGTAACTGATAGAAAAGTGTGGGAGCTGAGGCTCAAACCCATGACCTATAGCAGAAAAAGCGACTGATGTACCAAGAGATTAGGAGATCTGGACAAGCCAGACTTGTTGGTAAAAAATAGCCTTTATACTTCCAAGTGCTACGGCAGAAACTAGGGTAAAATATGAAATTTTACCACTTGAAACTGGAATTGAGCATCTGTCCACACAAAATACCCCGGTTAGTACTTTAACTCGATGAATTGTGATTGGATTTGAACAACATTGTTCAAGTATGTTGCCGATATAAATATTACATGGGAAGCCCAGGAAGTGGACCAGCAATATATTTACTGTGATAAACAAAGTCTGCATTACTGGTAAAATACGATCTGGTGACCAGTGCCTGAAGTGGACTTCTGCTAAAGTGCTCAGCATAGGTATAAATGATTGGCGAGACTTGACTTTATACATGTATTGCAGTCATGGTAGCGATAGATGCTGAAAATATCTCAACCCTTTATGTTTGGAACAGCTGTTGCAGCCTTGACTTTTGCTCTGGGTACTCCAGCTTCCTCCACCCCTGAAACTGTCCAACACGACTCTGGCTGTTGAAAGTATTGTTACACCCCAATAAACAAACATCAGTTGATGACCACTTTTCAAGGTGTCTTTAAACTAAAATATTGGGTGTTGAAATTCTCATCAACCATTGGTTACTTATATTATTTTGTGTGCACAGTATAATCTGTGGCTGCCCCAAAGTGGTTTTATAAAGGGATGTTCTCTGGAAGTTTTTGTAGTTTTGCATGTTTATTGTTTAATTGGTTGTGTGCATGAAGCCACTATTGTGTTCCTATTGAAAAGGACTGAAAGCTACTTCCATGGCTGTATGCTGCATCCATTAGCTTGTTGGCTCAGCGATAGAAAAAATCTTTAACCCCTTACCTAACAAATCATGTAATTTACAGACTGAGCAGTTGAAAAAAATAGTATTTTTCCAAAAAATCAACAAAATCTTATCATTTGATCACTTATTGGAACGAACTCATTCCAGTGAGGGAGTCACATGATATGGTTTTGGTGAATTTTTTTGAATTTTAAAAAAAAATTATTTAAAATAATAAATTTTAATAACTTGTGTGTTGAATAACCCTTTACCTGACATGAAAAGCAGATGACACTTGCAAAAACAATTCTTGAACAACTAATTTTTTTCATTTTTTGTCTCAAAAACATAGGTTATGACCCCTCATTGGAACGAGCTCAATGAGCTCGTTCCAATGAGGGATCATAACCTATGTTTTTGAGACAACAAAATGAAAATTAATTTTCAATTTTTGTGAATAGTGCAGCCCGGTTTTGGCTGTAACTTTGGGTAAAGGGTTCAGTTGGACTGTTTAGTTGGAAAGTACCGGCAGGTACTCTAATAAAATCTTTTTAAATTAAGGATGTGTTGCAAGCAAGGCATTCTTGAAAAAACTTTTGTTACAAATCACCTTTGAAAAATAATATAGACATCTTCCAGTTAATTATGCAGGGGTCGATTTAATTTGAAAATTTTGATTAGCATTTTGCTTGTCATAAATGGGAATTGATTAGCAATTTAATCAATTTGATTAGTGTTTTTGCAATGAGTTTGAGAAGATGAAAAAGCTGATTAAAATACCCTGGTCCATCAAAAAGAACCAATGCAAATTGCAATGTATGTGACTGATATTCAAAACATCAGTCACATACAGTACATTGCAATTTGCATTGGTTCTTTTTGAGATTGAGAATGATGTTACGTATAATTTAATCATGTTTTAAAACACTTATGGTCACTGATGTATTTCTTAGATTAGTGTGCACCATGTATTCACTCCATCACTTGGCATCTGCTTTGAATTGCGTGGAGCCCAGTGGGGGACTGTAATTTCTTCCTTTATAGCCTATTGAGGAAAGATAAAAATCATGAGATGAAAAGATAATTTGGTTCAGATAATATAAGGAGCTGGACGGTAAACCAGTATTTTGATATGGTTTGATACAATTTTTGTTACCTGTAAAATATCACTTGTCTTGAAAAATTACTGGTATATTGAATCTTCCGATATTAGGAACAGAGGAGTCAATATTCATATTCTTGGACTTTCATTCACAAGTTGTGTTGCCTGAGAAAGTTAACAGAAATACAATGGAAATACATGTATAATTAATAAATGAAACTACATTATTTGCAAACTGGTTCTTTATTGACGGGTAAGTATTGTTTTCCTCATGAAAATATCATTGACATGTCAAACGAACTGACCAATCAAATTTTATTTTTTAGAACCATGTGGTTTCAACACTTTTGGGATTTGGGAAGACAAAACCCACAAAATTATATTGTACAAGCCTTAAATAATGGCAATAATCAAAGAGCCCCATAAATAAATCCATATAGTGCAGTGTAGACCAAGAACCATCAATAGAACAGTGTAATAATCGCTTCGAATAAACACATTCACAGACACAGTGCCCTGAACTGTAATAAAATTCCCTAACATTAAAAATAGATTGAACAACAATGAGGTTAGCACGCATGGGCGGCTGTTGGCAGGGTTTCACAAAAATTAATGCTATCAATTCAGCATTTTATTTTACTAATTTCCTCTGGCATGTATGGAAGATGGATTCAAAAATCGAAAATAGTAAATACAGGAGGAATTGTGAAGAAGATACTCTCCATCATTTCAGTTGACCCTGGCGCCTGCTTCATATTTTGGGGAGGGTGGGGGCACAGGTACTCGACACAAGCTGAGAAATGAAAAAAAAAAGATATCGGATCCGACAGCATTTTTGGAGCAATGCTGACATGCCCTCATAATGGTATATAAATATTAATGTTAATATTTATATACCATTATGGGGGCACGTCAGCATCGATCCAAAAATGCTGTGAGATATAATTATTTCTCAGCTGGTGTCGAGTACCTGTGGGTGGGTGGGGGAGGTTCTGAATAATTTAACAGCTTTTTAAAGTGTATTCATCTTTATTAAACATAGCAATTGCCAAAACTTTGGGTTCCACATCTGGGGGTGGGGGGTGAGGGGGATAATATGTATTCTGGTATTTGTCTTACTAAATAATGGCAATCAGAAGGGTGGGAGGTTGGCGCTAAATAAAATAAACCTGCACGCTGCACGATTCCTGCAGCTGTCCACATTAAGGGGGGGGGGGGGGGGGGGGGGGTTAAAATGATTTGTATAATACTAATAATTTAATTTTTAACTCTCCTGACTATTAGTTAGGGGAGCTATAGTGATCACTCACCGTATGTCGTCCGTGAACATGGTGTTTGCGTCTTCTCCCAAACTGCTGAACCAATTTAATTGATATTTGAGATAATAGTTTGTTATGACATCACATTTTGATTTTGTTCAAATCAAGTTGCCTCGCCCCTCAGTAGGGCCACGCCCAAAAAGTGTGCTTAAATCTTGGTGTGCGGTTTCCTTTTTAGGTGTAGACTCAGATTTGTTCAAGAGAAGTTCGAGGAGCTACATTTGCCTTGGTTATGGGAGGGGCAAGAATTTTCGCCCCGTCCCAAAATTTCTATATTTTTATACTGTACCAATGACCCAGACATAGCTGGTGCTAACTCTTAAAATATAGGGCCAAACACAAATTTTGCCCCCCAATCCCCAAAATTTGCATCTAAAACTAAAGAAAACATGTCCTGAAAGGCCCTCCACACCTCGCCCCCACTGCGCATGCGCAGTGTCAAGGACGTTCCGAAATTGGTGCCATTTATCATTCTAAGTTTGGCCCTTCATCAGTTAACATCTGACTGATCTTTGTGCTTTTAAATCTCAGTTTAAATGATGCCAGACACATAAATATTAGTGAAATGGTGATTCTAAGGAGGATAGAAAAGGAGGAGAGGAAAAGAATGTGTGACAGAATATTATCAGGGCTGTAACTTAAAATTTTTTAATGAAATTATGTTAAGTTACCTATTTTCAAGGCAGCAGCCATTTTGTTGTCATTCTGATTATTTAGTTACACTGTTTTTTCAAGTGTTTTTCCTCTCTCCCTGTCCTTTAAGTTCCCCCTTGCTATTCTCCCATGCTTTTGGCATAGTTTCTGTAATTATTATTACTAAAATTTCTTGGGAGTTTTAGCTTAATAACAGAATGAATTTTGTTCTTTCCCCATGTTTACGTCTTCACCTACGGGTGGTTAGGCGTTGTGTTCTGCATCTACCATCTGATGTTCTGCAGTTTCTTCCCTGGAAGTCTCTGTTTTGCATCAGATGGGGTATTTTTGGTAACTGATTTCGGGCCTGGGTGCCTGGAGTCTTATTTTAGTGTTTTTACACTCATTGTTTACATTTACAACAGCCCTCTGTGTGAGGGGGGGATTTCTAATAATATTATCTTTATGTTATTTTAATCATAACTAGATACATTATTATTGTTCGTAAGTGTTGAATAAATTGTTTAAAATATTTTTAAAATTTTTGTCCACACTTAGGCTTGGGATCCATTGGGGCTCAACGTTACTTTTCAGAAACTTGGGCTGTTCTGAAAAAATATTTTTTCAAAATATTTTGATTTCAATTATTTTTTCTATATTAATGGATCATATTATTATTATGTATTTTGATTGCCAGGGGTTAGTGCGAGTACCAGGACTTGTTTTCTTTTCACATTGAAAGGATATTGATCAATTGTTTTAAGAGGAAGTCTTCCTCTGACCTTATTATCATTCTATATGTGGTCAGTGTACTCGCATTAACTCCTGTTCTGTATCGTATGATTTCGATGACAATATGGGAAGCGTATGTCACGGTATGTTGTTGGGGATTTGGACACTCCGGTCCTTTCCCCGCAGGGTCACTCTACTTTATCAATTTCTATTTCAGACGATCAAGATTAGGGTGATGTATCTGTGATGTCTTCCAACAGTGTGCCTCCGTCGTCACAATTAATGAAGGGCTAGCGGAAAAGTGCTCATGTAATACGCCAATTGCCTAAGAGGACCCTAGTAGGTTCGACCGCCTTTGACGTCCGCTAGCTCGCCCGGTGTAGCGTCCATTCACCGAATGGTTCGGCAGCCGGGTTCGTCCGTTGCGGTCTAGAAGGAATTTTGGGGTGATGCGAGCACTATAAAATTAACTTAATGCACACCCAGTGACGGCGGATCGGAGGGAGAACGGAGGAAGCCTTTTAGTCCGGTTCATAGCTCGTTCCGGTCCATCCGGACGGCAAGCGAGAGAGGCCCCTCTCTCGTTCAACAACATCTGGCCCCAGATGTTGTGGTACAAATGTGTCGTTAGCGGAGCATACGTCCGTCGCTCGGGACGCTCCGTTGTATAGGCAGTCCGCTGAGACTGCTAAGGCTTCCTCTTCTCGTCAGCGCACACGACCGCACCTTGGCTGCGTGACCGCCGATATATTACCAGCTTCGCCGATCAAGGATTCTTCGGCGACCAGGTCACACCATCCGGCAGCCAGGGATTCGAGACCGATGGACTCCGGACGTTCGCATAGGAAGTATGCGGGAGCCATCTGATGCGGAGCTGCCCTCGGCGAAGCACCGATAGACTGCGCCTCCGCAGGTCTCGACGCCGGACATTCTTGTGCACATTTTACAGCTTATCGCAGCTTCCCAGCAGCCGACAGAAACGGTGTCGGATCGAGAATTATCCGACAGCGCTGGGTCGGTAGCCGGGGAGTCGAGGCCTGCAGACTCCGGACGTTCGCATAGGAAGTGTGCGGGAGTCAACGTACACGGAGCTTCCAGCGGCAATGCATCGTAAGTCCGCTACTGCACAGGCCTCGGGAACGGACGTGCTTTCCTTAATAGCACAGTTTATCGCAGCATCCCAGCATCAACTGAATCTGTCGCATATATTTTATCCGACGATGCTGGGTCGGGACGCTCCGCGGAAGCGGGTACGGACGTCCGAAAGTTTCATCCGGTCCGACGGGATACCGAAAGGGATTCGGTGGATTTCAAGCTTTCCCTTTCGGAACAACATATGCTGCGATGCCGGATAAGAAACTGATAGCGTCGGTGGACTTAGAAATTTTTGGTTCGGTTCAGGGACATCGTCCCTCAGTTCCGACATAGTCCAATAATGTCACACAAACTTTCGAATTATTGAACGACGCTATATATATTATTATTTTATGCTTGCTATCCAAGCATTTCTGGTTTCTTGTTCGAAGAGTTATGGAGATGTCTTCAAAAGTGTGCCTCTGTCGTCATAGTTAATGAAGAGTTAGCGGCAATAAGTGCTCATGGAATATGTCTATCGCTTACGGAGTGACATTCGCTAGCTCACCCGGTGTAGCGTACATTCATCGAATGGTTCGGCTGCCGGGTTCGTCCGTTGCGGTCTAGGAAGGAGATTTGGGTGATGCGAGCACTTTAATTACTTTAGTACTCACCCAGTGACGGCAGATTGAGGACAGATCGGAGGAAGCCAACAACATAGGGGACCGCATGTTGTGGTTCAGATATTTTACATTCGGAGCATATGTCCGTTGCTCGGGACGCTCCGTTATATTGACAGTCCGAGAGACTGTCTTTAATGCTTCCTCATCCTCACAGCAGGGCACACGACCGCACATTGGCTACGTGACCTCGAGTATCCGATCAGTTTCGGCATTCAGTGATTCCACAGCGAATAGGTCGCGCCATCCGGTAGCCAAAGGACACGAGGCCTATACACTCCGTTCGCTCGCATATTGGAAGTATGCACGGGGTAACGATCTCGGAGCTTCCTGCGGCAATGCATCGTAAGACCGCTGCTCCTCAGGCCTCAGTGACGGACGTGCTATCCGAGTTAGCACAGTTGTTTCGCAGCATCCCAGCAATTGACGGTTTCTCGGTCGAATCAGGAATTATCCGACGGTGCTGGGTCGGTGCGGTCCGCGGTTGCATCAAGCTACGGACGACCGAACGCTTTATAGGGTCCGACAGGATGGCGAAAGGGATTCGAAAGATTTCGAGTTTTCCCTTTAGTAGTATCGGAAGATGCCTTTCATATCTTCTGGCATTTCTTCCAGTGATTATTGTTCGGACTTCATTGCTGCGATCTTGGATAAGAGACTTATAGCGTCATTGGACTCGGATTTTTCGATCGGTACAGGGACTTTGTCCCTGACTTACCGACGCAGTCCAATATTGTCATTACAACATGTGTTTTATTTTTCGACACTATATATATTATATATATATACAAGCCTGCTACTAAGCATGATAGTTTAGTTTCTTGTCCGCGTGGCTCATTTCTGCCATTTTATCTTTTTTACATATAGTTTATTTTGGCAGAGCAGGGCATACCGAGAGTTCATATGCGTCTAGACGGTGTGATTAAGACTGCATATATTCTTTTTCGCCGTTTATGTCTTTTCCAATTTCAATGTTGGGAACGACATTATGTATAGTAGACTTAACTTAGACGCTTTATTATACGTAATCCTCCTTACTGAGGCGTTATCATTACGTCTTCAAGAAAAGATTTACAGGATATTATTCTCAATGTAATTTCTTTTGAGGGCAGTAGTTTGTTCACGTATAACTCCGCCCTTCAGTGGCTGATTGGAGTTGGTTAGACGTGATGCAGCCCTAGCTACATCCACGCGTGGATAGTAGGTTAAGAACTCTCTCAGAGTCGCTTCGTTCTCGGAGGAGCTTCTCTTCGACGGCAACTTTCCGGCAATCCATGAATTGCTTGATTTATACATTCTCTTGTCTATCTAGTGTTACAAGAGATTCAGACTGGGGCAAACATTCGGTGGTTGACTCAGAGAGTGCCGCCGCAGTTGCCGGACCCTAGTGTGGCTGTTATGACGGTTGCCAGTCAAACAGATTGGGATATACTGATCCCTACGGATTCGAAGTGCCAGGGTCTTTGGGTTCCGCAGTCTTTTAGCTATCAGTTTAACTTCCGCGGAATAATGTTTTTTAGGCTTGCTTTATGTCATTGCATGAACATTATTCAGAAACGCATGCCCAAATTCCTGTCCTTTAATTCGACAGTAGTGGTGTATCTCCGGAACCAGGGAGGCACTCTTTCGTTTCCGTTATTCAATTTAATGGAAAGAATCCGTCTGTTGGTTATAGTACACCAAGTTCAGTTTTGGTCCGTCATATTCTGGGTCGTCTGATTGTTTTATCGCACTCCCGTTCTCTTACGGGTCGCTTGTTGCTGTCAGAATGGACTCTCAACAAACAAGTATTTAATCAGATTTGCTATCTATGGGAGCGCCCAATGATGTTTTATTTATGACACAGCTTGCTAATCAATTGCAGACGTATGTGTTGGCTTGTCCAGATCTCTGAGCTAATACTGTTAACGCTCTATTGATCTATAGGACGGAATGATAGGATACGCGTATCCTCCGGCGCTGTTGTTTTAGCAGGTATTGCTAAGATAAACAACCACAATACATTTCTGTTGATAGCATCTCTATCTTCACAGAGATCATGAGTAATTTACTCTCTTGTCTACTGTGGATCTTAACGTGAAATCTTCCTCTATGTGAGGATCTTTTTTCACTGGGTAAATCGTGTCATCTTTATCACAACCAGCAAGGTCGCAACCTTCATGTATTCCGTTGTGTGGTCCGTATTGCATTGTAAGCACTGTACTGGACGAGCTTTGGACGCGATTTCTTACTATAGGAGATCCTCTTCTTCGCTATTCTATGCGACTAAAGTGGAGGCTCTTCCGTCGTGGTGTAGGGATCATTATGTTCATATGGTTGATCCCTCCATACTACGCATTGCTAGTTTTTAGTATACTTGTTTCACAAGATCTACTGCAGCCTGTTGTTATTTAGGTTATAGGTTTATGTTACCTCATACCTATGCACTCTACGATAGTTTACAATTGAGTCTTTTGTCTCTTTATCTAAGTCAGTTAGTAACTTTTTGATAAATAGACTTAGAATCTTTAGATTAAATTCCTATACGGATTTTAACTTCGGTTCTTATTTAGCTATGTAATCATTTGAGCCTCTGGAAACAGTAGTTTTCAAATTCTGACCTTTTAGACAGTAATTCTGTTGGTTTCTCTTTTTCTGTAGAGTCAGTGAGTTTCATGCACTATCGATGGATGATTTTCACTTTCATAGTTTCGGAATCAATACTTCCGTTACTATTTAGGTTGGATTGTTGCATAAGAGTTAGGCTCCTATTTCCGGAACCTATTATTTTAAGGTCCTTCCGTCTTCGTATGGGCATAGGCCTTTACTCTTTCCGGGTACAGTTTATGTATTTATAAACAGATATCTGTTTATTACAAGGGCGTAAGCTTCTTCTGTCTTTGATGTCTAGTAGAAGGACGTTACGCTCCATTTTATTTTTAATGGATTCTATTAACTAGCGTACTGCTTATGGTATATCATTGGCTTAGCAGTTGTGCTTAAGATTTCGGCTCTTGAAGTAAGAGTTCTTCTACTTCTTGGGCTTACATTAATAGTGTTGCTATTATAGATTTTTGAAGGCTGCTCATTGCGCTCAGCCATCCATTCATGAATTTTATCTCAGAAATATCGAGTCCATTTCTGGAGGCCTCTATTGTTAGGTCTATTATCTACTGCTCAGAATGTCATTCACTTAACAGTTGCTACTATAGCTAGGTAGGCTGTCTGTTTCGGCAGTGTCTCCGTTCGGCTGCCCTCTTCGCTCTAGGCTATTTGACCCAGGGCAAGAAAAAGGGGGGGGGGGAGGGTGTTCCCTTGGGTCACCTGTTTTTTACTATGAAAACAAGGGGATACCTCCTCCGGAGTTAGTAATTCTGAGCTGTTATTGGGATGGTTGTTTAGTGAGAAGTTTAAGTTTATAAAATTCATTCAAGTCTTAGTTTTTAAAGTATAGCTTTTGAATATTGCATATGTCAACGGACATGATTATGCAATTCTCACACACTTTTAGGAGTATAAGAGTCTCTATTCTCTAGACTTACTTTATTATTGGCTTACTTTAAAAATTATTAGTATAAGGATTATTGGATATTAATAGAGTACATGGATGTATGAAGCTCAATTTTTGGAAGGTGTTGTATCTTTCTAATTTATCATAAATAAGAAAGATACATGTAAGGCCTATTACTTCTTTTCCCTACAGGGGATGACTCTATTTTATTTTATTGAGCGTATTCCATTTTGCTCTATGTCCTTGGCCCTCCAGCCTTTTTACTATTCAGCTATGTCTGGGTCATTGGTACAGTATAAAAATGTTAAAAAATTTATAGTAATTTATATATTTTTTATACTTACCAATGACCCAGACGGGGATGGCCCTCCCAGGAGTTGGGAACTCTTGCCTCCCCGCTGAGTACATAGTGCTTACCAGGCACTGGTTATTAGAATGATAAATGGCGCCAATTTCGGAACGTCCTTGACACTGCGCATGCGCAGTGGGGGCGAGGTGTGGAGGGCCTTTCAGGACATGTTTTCTTTAGTTTTAGATGCAAATTTTGGGGATTGGGGGGCAAAATTTGTGTTTGGCCCTATATTTTAAGAGTTAGCACCAGCTATGTCTGGGTCATTGGTAAGTATAAAAAATATATAAATTACTATAAATTTTTTAACATTTTTATACTTACCAATGACCCAGACTTAGCTGGTGCTAACTCTAACAAAACCAGGGCCAAACACAAATTTTGCCCCCCAATCCCCAAAATTTGCATCCAAAACAAAAAGAAATCATGTCCTAAAGGACCTCCATACTACGCCTCTACTGTGCATGCGCAGTGACGCAGACGTCCCGAAATTGGCGCCAATTATCATTCTCTGTTTGGCCCTTCATCAGTCAACATCTCACTGATCTTTGTGCTTGTAAATCTCAGTTTAAAGGATGCCAGACACGTAATTTTTGGAGAAAATGTGATTCTAAGGAGGATAGAAGGAGGAGAGGAAAAAGAAGTGACAAAAAATAATCAGGGCTGTACTTAAAATTTTTTGATGAAATTATGTTAAGTTGCCTATTTTCGAGGCATGGGCCTCTTGTTGTCATTCTTGCTAAATGTTGCACTGCTTATTCAGTGTTTCCTCTCCCCTAGCCTTCTAAAGTCCCCCCTTGCAATTCTCCCATGCTTTTGGCATATTTTTGAGAAAGTTCATTTCTACAATTTCCTGGGAGAGTTGCTTGGTTACAGAATGTTTTCTGTTATTTTCCCCATAGTTACGTTTTCACCCATGGGTGTATAACGTTGTGTTCTGCATCTTCCATCTGATGTTCTGCAGATTCTCCCCTGGGAGTCTCTGTTTTGCATCAGATAGAGTGTAATTTTGATGACTGATTCCGGGCCAGTTTTTTCAGTGCCTGGAGTCATGTTTTCTGGTGTTTTACACTGTTTGTTTACATTGGCAACAGCCTTTTTTGAGGGGGGCTGTTTGCCTTTGCTGTAGTTTATCTCACTATAAGATACATTTATATTATCCGTAAGTGTTTCATTAATTATTTAATATAAATTTAAAATTTTTGACCACACTTTGCCATCGGATCCATCGGGGCTCAACGTTACTTTTCAGCAACTTGGGCTTCGCTGAAAAAATATTTTTTCAAAATTATTTTGATTTGCAATTGTTTTTCATTTATTAATGGATCATGTTATTATGTATCTTTGTGTCAGGGGTTTTTGCGAGTAACTAGGACTTGTTGTTGTTCTTTCACAATGAAGGGACATTGTTCAAATTGTAATGGGAAGAAATCTTCCTCAGACTTTCATGATCATTGTATTAATTGTAGTCAGTGTTCTCGCATTAATCCCTGTCCTATATGTGAATATTGGGATGAGAAACATTGGAAACGTGTGTCACGATATGTTGTTTCTGGAGAAAGGGCTATGCCGGCTCTTTCTCCGCAAGGTCACTCTACTCTCTCAGTTTCTATTTCAGAGGAACAAGAACAGGGTGATGTTTCCATGTTATCTTCTACAAGTGTGCGTCCGTCGTCACAAATGAATTCAGAGCTAGCAGCAAAAGTGCTCATGGAGATTAGACAAATGTCGTCCGCTAGCTCGCCCGGTGTAGCGTCCATTCACCGAATGGTTCGGCAGCCGGGTTCGTCCGATGCGGTTCAGGAGGAAATTTTGGGTGATGCGAGCACTATAAACATAATAGATGCACACCCAGTGACGGCGGATAGTAAGCGAGAACGGAGGAAGCCTTTGAGTCCGGTTCCTAGCTCGTCCAGGTCCAGCCGGGCCGCGAGCGAGAGAGGCCCCTCTCTCGTACAACAACATCTGGGACCAGATGTTGTGGTACAAAATGTGTCTTTAGCGGAGCATACGTCCGTCGCTCGGGACGCTCCGTTGTATAAGCAGTCCGCGGAGACTGTTAAGGCTTCCTCTTCTCATCAGCGCACACGACCGCACTTTGGCTGCGTGACCGCCGATATATTGCCAGCTTCGGCGATCAAGGATTCTTCGGTGACCAGGTCACACCATCCGGCAGCCAGGGATTCGAGACCGATGGACTCCGGACGTTCGCATAGAAAAAGTATGCGGGAGCCATCTGATGCGGAGCTGCCGTCGGCGAAGCAGCGGAAGACTGCGCCTCCGCAGGTCTCGACGCCGGACATTCTTGTGCAGATAGCACAGCTTATCGCAGCATCCCAGCAGCCGACAGAAACGGTGTCGGATCGAGAATTATCCGATGGCGCTGGGTCGGTACGCTCCGCCGAAGCATCGGGGGCGGACGACTGGGATCATCATGAGGTCCGACCGGATGGTGAAAGGGATACGGATGATTTGGAGCTATCCCTTTCGGAACAACATAAAGCTGCCGTGGACTTCATCCGGCACTTTCTCCCTCAAGTTGTTCCGTCGGGCCAGACTGCTGCGGTTCCGGACAAGAGGATTATAGCGTCATTGGACTTTGAATTTTTTGAGCGGTTCAGGGACACCGCTCCCGAGTTTCCGTCGCAGTCCAAAAATGTTGCAAGAACATTTGAATTATTGAACAACGCTATATTTAAACTTGCTTCCAAGACGGGGAAAGCAGGTTTCTTGTCCGCTAATACTCTCAACCTGCCTTTCATTAATGCAAGGAATAAATTCGATACGGCAGGACAGGGTATACCGAGAGTTCCTCTGCGTATGGACGACGAGGTGGAAGACTTAGAGCTATCATTACCGTCGTCGACTTCTATTCCAACCGCGGTGTTGGAAACAGCTATTGTGTCTAACAGAGCCAATTTAGATGCCTTATCTTACGCAGATCACCTTACTAAGGCGTTATCACTGCACCTTCAAGGGAAAGAGTTTCAGGATATACAATACTCTTTAAGACTTCTTTCAAGGGCAGTAGCGTATTCCACGTGTAACTCCGCCCTTTCAGTGGCAAATCTGGAGTTGGTTAGACGTGATGCAGCCCTAGCTACATCCACACTTGTGGATTCTAAGGTGAAGAACTCTCTTAGAGTCGCTTCGGTCTCCGGAGAACTTCTCTTTGACGGCAAGCTTTCTGCTATTTATGATAAAATTACAAAGAAAGCTTCGGATTCTCTGTTGTTCAAATCTGCCTCTAAGAAGCCGGATACAGCAGACAAGAATAAGACAGGCACTTCTGGGTCTAATGCGCCCAAGAGAGGTTCCTATAGAGGTTCCGGTGGGTCCTCTTGGTCTTATTCGAGAGACCGTCAGGGTAGCGACTCTCGTACGGGACGTCCTTCGGGCTGGGACAATCGGTCGGACGCCCCGAGGTCGACGGGGCGAGGTGCGGGTCGTGGAGGACGTGGTTTCTCCTACCGCAGGCCTCGCAGGTCCAGGAGGTGATGGCTTAAACCTCTATCGCGTACCGGTTGGCGGAAGGTTGTCGAGCTTTTCACAAGAATGGGCGTCGATTACGGACGACCCTTGGGTGAGAGGAGTGACTTCGGAAGGTCTAAAGATATCCTTCAACGAAAGCCTCCATTAACTCGCAGTCCAAAGTGGACTCAGCTTCCGTCAAATCCGCAGAAAAGAGACGCTCTGTTATCAGAGGTGCAGTCTCTTAATGAAGAACGCGGTAGAGAAAACCAGGAAACTCCGGGATTCTACAACCATCTGTTTCTGGTTCCGAAACCAGACGGCTCGTTCCGTCCAGTCATAGATTTGAGCTGGATAAACAAGCTGATCGTCGCTCCGAAATTTTATATGGAGACGATTCGATCGGTCAGAGCGAGTATTCGGGTGAACGATTATGCAACAAGCATAGATCTCAAAGATGCGTACTTTCACGTCGTGGTACATCCGACATTCCGAAAGTATCTACGCTTCGCAGTCCTAGGAGTGGTGTATCAATTCCGGGCAATGTGCTTCGGATTGAATCTAGCACCCTGGGCTTTCACTCGGGTAATGAACTTGGTAATGATCTATTTCCGAGCTCATTCGTCTGCGGTAACGTCGGCCTACCTGGACGACATTCTTCAGAGGTACGGCAACGAGTTAACGCTTCAGAACGATGTTCAGAATCTACTTCTATTGCTCCGACGTCTCGGTTTTATAGTAAACGAGGAGAAGTTGGATCTGGTGCCGTCCAAGTCATTCACTCATCTGGGAATGAGCTTCGAGATGCACAACAATCTCGTTCGTCTGCCGTTAACCAGAGCGAAATTAGTCAGTTGTTACGCTCGCTATTGTCTGCACGCGGACAAAGTCACAGCGAGAGAATTTATAAGACTGATAGGTCTGTGCGGAGCCGCTGCGGATCTCATTCCGATGGGGCGGTTACACACACGTCCTCTTCAAATTTTCTTGACTCAGAATTGGAGTGTGAAAATTCATTCGCTCGACGTAGACGTTCTCTTGTCAGATCAAGTGAAACAAGAGATTCAGACTTGGGCAAACATTCAGTGGTTAACTCAGGGAGTTCCGCTGCAGTTGCCGGATCCGAGTTTTACCATTATGACGGATGCCAGTCAAACAGGTTGGGGTGCATCATTAATCCCAACGGATTCGAGATGCCAGGGTCTTTGGGATCCACAATTCCTGTGCAAGCACATAAACATCAAGGAAATGATGTCAATTTGGCTTGCGTTACGTCACTGGATGGACATTATTCACAATGCTCATGTCCAAATCCTATCCGACAATACGACAGTAGTGGCGTATATACGGAATCAGGGAGGCACTCATTCAGTTCCGTTGTTCAATCTAACGGAAAGAATCCTTCTGTTTGCGCTAGAACATCACCTTCTTCTTTCGGTTCGTCACACACCGGGTCGTCTGAATGTGCTAGCAGACTCCCTTTGACGAAAGGGTCGCTTGTTGCCGTCGGAGTGGACTCTCAACAAACAAGTATTCAATCAGATTTGCTACCAATGGGAACGGCCAATGATAGATTTATTTGCGACACATCTCAACAATCAGTTGCAGACGTATGTGTCTCCATGTCCGGATCCAAGAGCATTTGCAGTAGACGCTCTGTCGATCCCCTGGGATGGAATGATAGGATATGCGTATCCTCCAGCGCCGTTAATTCAACAAGTATTGCTAAAGATAAAGCAATCTCAGTGCAAGATTCTGTTGGTAGCATCTCTGTCGCCACAAAGACCGTGGATAAATCTACTCAGGTGTCTGTTGTGGGACCTACCGTGAAAGCTTCCTCCGCGGGAGGATCTTCTTTCGCAGGGGAAATCGCGCCAACTCCATCACAACCCGCAAGGTCTCAACCTTTTTCCGTTGTGCGGTCCTTCTTGCATGGCAAGCACTTTACAGGACGAGCAGTGGTCGCGATTTCTAACTGTAGGAGGACCTCCTCTTCGCTAAACTATGCGGCTAAGTGGAAGGTTTTTCGTCGTTGGTGTAGGGATCATTCTGTAGATGTATTCGATCCCTCTATACCTGACATTGCAAACTTTCTAGTATACTTGTTTGACGAAATCAAACTGCAGCCTGTTACTATTAAGGGTTATACGTCTCTGTTATCTGATACCTATGCACATCATGATAGTTTACAAATTGGATCTAATGTCTCTTTATCTGAGTTAGTTAGAAACTTCTCGATAAATAGACCCAGAACTCTTAGATTAATTCCTAAATGGAATTTAGCTTGGGTTCTTCTTAAATTGAAGGAAAAGCCATTTGAACCTCTTGGGATAGTAGATTTCAAATTCTTATCTTATAAGACAGCTTTTCTCTTAGCTTTCTCTTCTGCTAGAAGAGTCAGTGAGCTTCATGCAGTGTCGGTGGATGATTCTCACTATCGTAGTGTCGGGAACACTATCACCTTCACTACTAATGTGGGTTTTTTAGCTAAGAATCAGGCTCCTAATAAATATCCGGAACCTATTGTTATTAAGGCTCTTCCGTCTTCAGACGGGCGTAGGCCTTTACTCTGTCCTGTTAGAGCGTTACGTATCTATAAACAGAGATCTCAGTTCATCAGAAAGGGACGAAAACGTTACTTTCTGTCTTTGATGCTTAATAGAAAGGACATTTCGGTCCATTCTATTGCTAGATGGATTCAATTAACTATCCGTACTGCTTATGAGAGTTTATCTTCTCAGCAGTCTGTGCTTAAGATTTCCGCTCATGAAGTAAGAGCTCTTGCTACTTCTTGGGCTTATGCTAATAGTGTTGCTATTACAGATTTAATGAAGGCTGCTTATTGTTCTCAGCCATCCACATTCACGAATTTTTATCTCAGAAATATTGAGTCCATTTCTGGAGACCTGCATTGTTTAGGTCCGTTATCTGTTGCTCAGAATGTCGTCCACTAAACAGTTGCAACTATAGTTATGCAGGCTTTCTGTTCCGGCAGTGACTCCGTCCGGCTGCCCTCTTCGCTCTGGGCTATTTGACCCAGGGCAAGGGGAAGGGGGGGGGGGGGGGGGGGGGCGGGTGTTCCCTTAGGTCACCTGCTTTATAGTGAAAAGCAAGGGAATGCCTCCTCCAAGTCAGTATTTCTGAGTCGCTTCCGGGATGGTTTTAAAGTGTAATATTAATGTTAAATTCATTCATGTCTTATTTTTAAAGTGTAGCTCGGTGTGAAGCATTTGTATATGTCAAGTGTCAAACGGGCTTTAATATACAATACTCGGACACTTTTAAATGACTATAAAGAGTCTCAATTCTCTGGAATACTTTATTTATTGGCTTACTTTAAAAATAATTAGTATAAGGGATATACTGGATGTTAATAGAGAACATGAATATTATTGTGCTCAATTATTAAGGGTATTGTATCTTTCTAATTTAAATATTAAATAAGAAAGATACATGTAAAGCCTAATACTCCTTTTCTCCTTAAGGGGTTATCTCTTTATTATATAGTTGAGCTTATTGGATTTTCCTCTATGTCCTAGGCCCTCCAGCCTGTTTACTATTCAGCTAAGTCTGGGTCATTGGTACAGTATAAAAATGTTAAAAAATTTATAGTAATTTATATATTTTTTAGCTCAACTTGACAAAGTCAAGCTGAGCTATTGCCATCACTTCTCGTCCGTCGGCGTACGTACGTTAGTACGTTAGTACGTACCTCCACAATTTCCTTTGGCACACCTCACAGGTCGCATTTATAATCAGATTACTTTGAAACTTGGTATGCTTGTTTGAGGTGACCTCTAGATGGGAGCTATCGATTTTCTTCAATTTCCGTCAAAAAATGTTGCCGCGGCCAACATTCTTAGAACTTAGTTTAGTCAAACCACAATATTTCCCTTTGGCACACCCTACAGGGCACATTTATGATTTGATTGCTTTGAAACCTGGTATGCTTATTTAGGGTGACCTCTAGATGGGAGCTATCGATTTTCTTCAATTTCCGGCAAAAAATGTTGCCACGACCAATGTTCGTAAAACTTAGTTTAGTCAGACCTCAATATTTCCCTTTGGCACACCCTACAGGGCACATTTATGATCAGATTGCTTTGAAACCTGGTATGCTTGTTTGGGAAGACCTCTAGATGGGAGCTATCGATTTTCTTCAATTTCTGTCAAAAAATGTTGCCGCGGCCAACGTTCTTAGAACTTAGTTTAGTCAGAAGACTCAATATTTCCTTTTGGCACACCCTACAGGGTACATTTATGATCGGATTGCTTTGAAACCTGGCATGCTTGTTTGGGGTGACCTCTAGATGGGAGCTATCGATTTTCTTCAATTTCCGTCAAAAAATGTTGCCGCGGCCAACGTTCTTAGAACTTAGTTTAGTCAGAAGACTCAATATTTCCCTTTGGCACACCCTACAGGGTACATTTATGATCAGATTGCTTTGAAACCTGGCATGCTTGTTTGGGGTGACCTCTAGATGGGAGCTTTCAATTTCCATCAAAAAATGTTGCCGCAGCCAACATTCTTAGAACTTAGTTTAGTCAGACCACAATATTTCCCTTTGGCTCACCCTACAGGGCACATTTATGATTAGATTGCTTTGAAACCTGGTATGCTTATTTACGGTGACCTCTAGATGGGAGCTATCGATTTTCTTCCATTTCCGTCAAAAAATGTTGCCACGGCCAACGTTCTTAGAATTTAGTCTAGTCAGACCACAATATTTCCCTTTTGTACACCCTACAGGGCACATTTATGATCGGATTGCTTTGAAACCTGGCATGCTTGTTTGGGGAGGCCTCTAGATGGGAGCTATCGATTTTCTTCGGTTTCTGTCAAAAAATGTTGCCACTGGCAAAAAAAATAACATTGGTACCAATGATCTTCAATTTTGCCATTTTATTTATAACTTACCAAGTTCAAGTTTGTCAAGTTGAGCTACAGTGTCATTGACACTTTCATTATACTTACCAATGACCCAGACGGGGATGGCCCTCCCAGGAGTTGGGAACTCTTGCCTCCCCGCTGAGTACATAGCGCTGACCAGGCACTGCCAGTAAGAATGATAATTGGCGCCAATTTTGGGACGTCTGCGTCACTGCGCATGCGCAGTAGAGGCGTAGTATGGAGGTCCTTTAGGACATGATTTCTTTTTGTTTTGGATGCAAATTTTGGGGATTGGGGGGCAAAATTTGTGTTTGGCCCTGGTTTTGTTAGAGTTAGCACCAGCTAAGTCTGGGTCATTGGTAAGTATAAAAAATATATAAATTACTATAAATTTTTTAACTTTCTAAACCGAGTGGCAGATTTTAACCAAATTTGACATGAAGGCTTATTATACCCCCGCTTCGAAGAAGTGGGGGCTATATAGGAATTGCCCTGTATGTCCGTCCGTCCATCCATCCGTACGTCTTTCCAGACATGAAATTCTTGTGTGCGCAACTCCTCCTACATTTATCAATCAATTTGGACAAAACCTTTCAGACATCATCACTACTAAGTGAGCATGTGCATATTCCAAGATTTTTGATCTGCGACAATTTTAACCAGGTTATCTCCCTTTGACTTAGATTTATTGTGTCTTTCCATCCGAACAAATTCTTGTGTGCGCAACTCCTCCTACATTAATGAACCGATTTTGATGAAACCTTTCAAACATCATCTCTACTAAGTGAACATGTGCATATTCCAAACTTTTTAATCTGCGACAATTTTAACCAGGTTATCTCTCTTGAACTTTGATTTAATATGGGTTTCTACATGAAATTCTTGTGTGCGCAACTCCTCCTACATTTATCAATCAATTTGGACAAAACTTTTCAGACATCATCACTACTAAGTGAACATGCGCATATTCCAAGATTTTTGATCTGCGACAATTTTAACCAGGTTATCTCCCTTTGACTTAGATTTATTATGTCTTTCCGTTCGAACAAATTCTTGTGTGCGCAACTCCTCCTACATTAATGAACCGATTTTGATGAAACCTTTCAAACATCATCTCTACTAAGTGAACATGTGCATATTCCAAACTTTTTGATATGCGACAATTTTAACCAGGTTATCTCTCTTGAACTTTGATTTAATATGGGTTTCTGCATGAAATTCTTGTATGCGCAACTCCTCCTACATTTATCAATCAATTTGGATGAAAATTTACAGACATCATCACTACTAAGTGAACATGAGCATATTCCAAAATTTTTGAGCTGTGGCAATTTTAACTAGGTTATCTCCCTTTAACTTAGATTTATTATGGGTTTCTACATGAAATTCTTGTGCGTGCAACTCCTCCTACATTTATCAATCAATTTGGACAAAACTTTTCAGACATCATCACTACTAAGTGAACATGCGCATATTCCAAGATTTTTGATCTGCGACAATTTTAACCAGGTTATCTCCCTTTGACTTAGATTTATTATGTCTTTCCGTTCGAACAAATTCTTGTGTGCGCAACTCCTCCTACATTAATGAACCGATTTTGATGAAACCTTTCAGACATCATCTCTACTAAGTAAACATGTGCATATTCCAAACTTTTTGATCTGCGACAATTTTAACCAGGTTATCTCTCTTGAACTTTGATTTAATATGGGTTTCTGCATGAAATTCTTGTGTGCGCAACTCCTCCTACATTTATCAATCAATTTTCATGAAAGTTTACAGACATCATCACTACTAAGTGAACATGCGCATATTCCAAAATTTTTGAGCTGTGGCTATTTTAACTAGGTTATCTCCCATTTAACTTAGATTTATTATGGGTTTCTACATGAAATTCTTGTGCGTGCAACTCCTCCTACATTTATCAATCAATTTTGACGAAACCTTTCAAACATTATCACAACTAAGTGAACATACGCATATTCCCAAATTTTTGATCTGCGACAATTTTAACCAGGTTATCTCCCTTTAACTTGGATTTATTATGGGTTTTCAAATGGGATTCTTGTGTGTGCAACTCCTCCTACATTAATGAACCGATTTTGAATACATGTTGCACATTGTAAATGTGTTTTTCCAAATGTAAACCATATATGTGTGGGCTCTTTAAGTATTCAGTGCTGTTCTGTGGAAGGCCACATGCAAATACAAATTTCAATAACAAAAAATGATCTTTATGTATACATTTCCTTATGGCCTTCGCCTACATGATCAGAAGTGTATTCCTCTAAAAACCCAAAGCAGGGGTATTAATCACCTTCAGTGATAGTTCTGGTTGGGTCATAAGTACTTAATTTATGCTAAAAAAAATTTTCCCATTGCCCCATGGGAACTGTAGGAGCTAAAAATAGAAAAAAATTCAAACGCCAATATCCCCAAAACTACACGGAACTGAGAATTCTTATTTGGTGTGAAGCTTCCTTAGGGCCAACAGAATGGAATGGTCAAAAAACTGCTATCTGTTTTATCATAGGGGTATGTTTTGGGGACTTTGAAAAAGTGCTGAGTCAGCATTTTTTTTAACACTGTGCGTAATGGGAAAAACATTTAAGACTACTTTTCTCCCAAACCACTGCTCCAAAAGCTTTCAAATTCCACATATAACATCTTTGGAAGATTGTTTCACATGTTTATTGAAACCAAACCCCTGGGTCCATATTTGGGCTCTCTATGGAGCCCAAATGTTTAAATTAGTGCAGTATGAGGAATATTCTTTAAAAATCTTCTTCAGATCTACCAATCAGAATTTTTTGATATTTGATATTCAGCATGCCTGGGAGGAGGGGGGGGGGGGGGGAGATTCAAGTTTGTTCAAATCAAGTCCCTAGGTTCATATTTGGGCTCACTGTGGGAGCCGGAATTATAACTTACATGTAGTGCAATATGGGGATCTTCTCTTTAAAATTCGTCTTCAGATTCAGCAGTCGGAATGTTTTGATATTTGGCATGCAGCATCCTTAGGGGGGTGAGATTCAAGTTTGTCAAGCCAAGTCCCTGGGTTCATATTTGGGCTGACTGTGTGAGCCCGAATTATTACTTAGTTCAAAGTGAGGAATTTTCTTTAAAAATCTTCTTCTTCAGATCCAGCAGTCAGAATGCTTTGATATTTGGTACGCAGCATCCTTAGGGGGGTAAGATTCAAGTTTGTTAAAGCCAAGTCTCTGGGTTGATATTTGGGCTCCCTATGGGAATTGAAACTTAGTTCAATATGAGGAATATTCTTCAAAAATCTTCTTCACATCCACCAATCAGAATCTTTTGATGTTTGATATACAGCATCCCACTGGAGGTGATATTCAAGTTTGTTCAAGCCAAGTCCCTGGGTTCATATTTATTTGGGCTCCCTGGGGGAGCCCGAATTATTATGAAGTTCAATATGAAAAATATTCTTTAAAAATCTGGGGTTTTTTTTAGATCCACTGGTCAGAATCTTTGGATATTTGGTGTAAGTTTTTATTAGGAGGGGAAAGTGCAACTTGTTGAAATCAATTCCCTGGATTGATATTAAGGCTACCTTGTCAGGTGAGTGCCCCAGGCCCCCTGGGGCCTCTTGTTCATTCCCCCCTCCCCATGTGAAAAGTAGCACGAACCATGCAGCGTACACGTTTATTTTATTTAGCACCAAACCCCACCCCACCTCCCTTCTGATTGCTATTATTTAGAAAGATGGGTGGCAACATGAAAATTGTTTGGTTGCTTGACTGCTGATACAGAAATGTGCTCTTTCCCTTCAAGAATTGCTAGAGGCAGACTCTACTTGCCAATGACGGCCTAAGAACCAGAAACAAAACAAGTGGCAGATTATTCTTGCCTGAAGACCCTACCCCATGACCCTCGGGGAGAGGTAGCACCTTTGTTGAGAGGACCCCCCCTCTCAAACCAGTCCTCACCAGAGGGAAGATAACTTCAACCAGAACATAAATAAACAAGACTGCCAAAGCCTTCTCCCACAGCCTTTCCTCCTCTGCTGTCTCCTGCCATGGTATGACCTGTGTAAATCTTCAAAATCCAAAACATCAGAGAAGGGACGAAAGGGGCATGTCATAAACGTTTCAATACACCGGTGGCTGAAAAAAAGATTTCCGATTTAGGCCACATTTTCTCGAACAAAAGTACCGTGTATGAATCCGATGTCGGAGAGAAATTATGTATGGAATTCTCAATAAAGTTGATTCGTAAATACCTAGTGACTTACGCAGAATGTATCGCAAATCTCAAAATATGCATCGCAAATAGCAATGCAAATCTGGTTAAATTGAGCCCTGTAATTATGGCATTTGAATCAAGCCCTGTAATTATGGGATTTGACAGTTCAGGCCTTTAAATCCATTTATTATAGGGGCACCGTTTTGGCCTAATTTGGGCACATTAAAGCCAGAAATAACAGCCTTATCCTGTTACGTTTTATTGGCATGCCTTTGTTTGTGTTTCTATGGTCTTACTATGATGGAAGTTATTCTCAAATTTGAAGAAGCACAGAGAATTTAATACATTTTTCTTCCTGTCTATACACCTTCTTTAATTTGGGGACACCTGAAAATGGTGTGAAAGTTGGGTAATCTAAAGGCCTGGAGCTGCCAGTTAATTTGGACATTTAAGACTTTGTTGAATTGAATGCATGTGAATTAATGCCAATGTTCAAGTCAGTTTGTCATCTGAATGTATTTTTAGCTCACCTGACTGAAAGTCAGGGTGAGGTTATCTGATCACTTTTTGTCCGTCGTCTGTCGTACGTCGTGAAGGTGGTGTTTGGGTCGTTTTCTCCCAAGCCACTGGCTACAGTTCAATGAAAATTCACATGAGTAGCGGTTATATAGGGGCATTTGGGTTTTTCTTCAAATTGGGCTAATGCTTATATTGTGGAGAGGGGGTGGGAGGGATCAAAATGCACAAAATTTTTAAAAATCTTCTTCTCATGAACTAGCTGTAGCAGAGACTTGATATTTTGTATGCAGCTTCCATTTGAGGTGTAGACTCAAGTTTGTTCAAGAGAAGTTTGACGGGCAATATTTGCCTTTATTCTGGGAGGGGTAAGAATTTTTGCTCCGCCCAGAATTTCTATTTTCTGAACCGAGAGGCCAATTTGAACCAAATTTAATATGAGGTATTATTGCGTTATAAGTACTTGATTTATGGCAAAAAAAATGTTTCCTGCAGCCCCGTCGGAAGCTCGGGAGCAAAAAATAGAAAAACACGAAACGTCTCCAAAACAGAATTTTTATTTGGTGTGAGGCTTCCTTGGGACCAACAGAAAGGAATGGTAAAAACAAATTGCCATCGGTTTTGTCACAAGGTACTCTTTCAGGACTTTGAAAAAATGCTAAGTCAGCATTTTTAGCTGTACTTGACAAAGTCAAGATAAGCTGTTGCCATTGTGCATGCGGAAGTCTGTTAGTCTATTCACATTTTCCTTTAGCACTATACCCCGTAGTTCTTGTCTGATCATCATGATAATTTCATATGCAGGTTTGGGGTCATGTCTAGATGAGAATGTCCCCTTTTGGTCGTGAACGGTGAACCAGTATGGCTGCCCGAGCCCAAAACCCGAAAACCATTAGCACAGTCTACAGGTCGTATTTATAAAGGAATTTCATTGTAACTTGGTAGGATGCCACTGTAGAATGCGAAGATGAGAACGTCCCGTTTTGGTCATGATCTGTCAACTGTGATGGCTTCCCAAGCCCGAAGCCCAAAAACTTTTAGCACAGTCTGCAGGTTATATTTAATATGGAGGGATTTCATTGTAATTTGGTAGGATGACTCTGTATGATGTCTAGGTAAGAACTTCCCCATTTGGTTGCGATCTGTCAACCGTCACGACTGCCCGAGCCCAAAGCCTGAAACCCTTTAGCACAGTCTACAGGTCATATTTATGGAGAGATTTCATTGTAACTTGGTAGGTTGACTTCATATGTCTAGATGAGAACGTCCCGTTTTGGACGTGATTGGGCAACTGTGACGGCTGCAGGGGCCCGAAGCCCAAAAACATTTAGCACAGTCTACAGGTCATATTTATGAAGGGATTTCATTGTAACTTGGTAGGATGACTCCAAATAATGTCTAGATGAGAACGTCCCCTCTTGATCGCGACCATTCAGCCTTGTTGGCTGCCAGAGCCCAAAAACCTTTAGCATAGTCTATATTTTGTATTTATGGAAGGATTTCATTGTAACTTGTTAGGTTGACTCCATATAATGCCTGATGATGACATCCCCTTTTGGTCTGTATTGGTCAACTGTGATGGCTACAGGTGCCCAAAGCCCGAAAACCTTGAGCACAGTCTACAGGTCATATATATGAAGGGATTTCATTGTAACTTTGTAGGATCACTCCAGATTATGCCCTGATGAGAATGTCCCCTTTTGGTTGAGATCATTCAACCATGATGGCTGCCTGAGCCCGAAGCCCAAAAACCTTTAGCACAGTCTACTGGTCATATTTATGAAGGGATTTCATTGTAACCTGGCAGGTTGACTTCATGTAATGTCTAGATGAGAAGGTCCCCTTTTGGACGTGATTTGGCGACTGTGACGGCTACAGGAGCCTGAAGCCCGAAAACCTCTAGCACAGTCTACAGGTCATATTTATGAAGGAATTTCATTGTAACTTGGTAGGATGACTCCAAATAATGACAAAATGAGGACATCCCCTTTTGGATGCTATCATTCATCCTTGATGGTTGCCCGAGCCCAAAAACCTTTAGCATAGTCTATTGGGTTGTATTTATGGAAGGATTTCATTGTAACTCGTTAGGTTGACTCCATATAATGCCTAGATGATGACATCCCCTGTTGGTCGTGATTGGTCAGCTGTGACGGCTATAGGTGCTCGAAAACCTTGAGCACAGTCTACAGGTCATATTTATGAAGTGATTTCATTGTAACTTCGTAGGATCACTCCAGATGATGCCCAGATGAGAGTGTCCCCTTTTGAATGCATTCATTCAGCCATGATGTCTGCCAAAGCCCGAAAACCTTTAGCACAGTCTTCATTCAGGTCATATTTATGAAGGGATTTCATTGTAACTTGGTAGGTTGACTTCACATAATGTCTAGATGAGAACATCCCCTTTTGGACACGATTGGGCAACTGAGATGGCTACAATGGCCCGAAAACCTTTAGCACAGTCTACAGGTCATATTTATGAAGGGATTTCATTGTAGCTTGGTAGGATGACTCCAAAGAATGTCTAGATGAAAACGTCCCCTTTTGGTCGTGATCATTCAGCCTTGATGGCTGCCCAAGCCCAAAACCCAAAAACCTTTAGCATAGTCTATAGGTCATATTTATGGAAGGATTTCATTGTAACTTATTAGGTTGACTCCATATAATGCCTAGATGATGACATCCCCTTTTGGTCATGATTGGTCAACTGTGACAGCTTCAGCGGCCCGAAGCCCGAAAACCTTGAGCACAGTCTGCAGGTCATACATATGAACTTCGTAGGATCACTCCAGATTATGCCCAGATGATCATTCAACCATAATGGCTTCCCGAGCCCAAAACCCCAAAAACTTTAGTACAGACCACAGGTCGTATTTGTGAAGGGCTTTCATTGTAACTTAGTAGAATGACTCAGTATAATATTGAGATGGGGACGTTCCCTTTTCATTGCAATCGGTCTACCGTCATGGCTACACAGGCCTGAAGCCCGAAAACCTTTAGCACAGTCTACAGGCCATATTTATGAAGGGATTTCAATGTAACTTGATAGGATGAGTCGTTTTGGAATAATTTCACTGTAACTTGGTAACTTTCATTGACATACGTTAACTGTGAGGGCCACATAATTAGCTGTGAGGTCATATTAACCCACCCCTCAGCTCTTTAGTACAGTGTACACCTCATATTATTTTTATTAAAAAACATAGCATACAGGGAACAGAAATTAACATATTCCCAATTATCACAATTATTGTCTTATTTCATAATCTTTTCATAAACATTGAACAATATCCTTTTCATCAAACACAACACACAAGTTAAGCTACAGTGTCATTGACACTTTCATTTAACACTGTGAGCATTGGGAAAAAATTAAAAGAATGGTTTGCTTCCAGACCACTGCTCCAAAAGCTTTCATATTTTACATATAACATCTTTGGAACATTGATTGACATATTGGTTGAAATCAAATCTCTGGGGGCGTAGTGGCATTGTGGTAACCGGTTCTCGTCAGATCACCGAAGTTAAGCAACATCAAGCGCGGTTAGTAGTTGGATGGGTTACCATTTCAGCGACTGATTCACGCTCCCGCATTGTGTCCTTGGGCAAGGCACTTAACCCCGATTGCCTACATGGGGGCACGATGACGCTGTGTACTAAGGCGTACTGCACTCCAATGGTCCGCATGTCTTCAACCAATCTAACCCTGCCTGTGCCGCGGTGCAGAGTTCAGAGTTACGATGTTGGAGAGCTGACAGCTGCTCATCGTTGCTCGGTGGTTCTCTCCGGGTACTCCGGCTTCCTCCACCCATAAAACTGTCACGATTAGCCATTGTGCATAAGTATGTTACCTTAAACACCAATAAATAATAATCAAATCCCTTGGTCCATATTTGGGTTCCCTATGGGAGCCCAAATGTTCAAATTAGTGCAGTATGAGGAATATTCTGTAAAAATCATCTTCTTCAGATCTACCAATAAGAATCTTTTGATATTTGGCATGCATCATGCTTAGGTGGGGTGGGGGGTTGAGATTCAAGTTGTTCAAGCCAAGCCCCTGGGTTCATATTTAGGCTGAAAATTTTGGGTCCCGGTCCGGACTTGGAAATTTTGGACCAAAATGCAGAAATTAGTTTTTTGTTTTTTTATGCGTTAGGTCAATTTTAAGACAAAATTTTTTAATTTTTTTTTTACCCTGAAAATTTGGGGTCTGGGTGGACCAAAATCTGGAAATTAGTTTTTAGCTCACCTGACTTTCAGTCAGGAGAGCTATAGTGATCACTCACCGTCTGTCGTCGTCCGTGAACATGGTTTTGGGTCTTCTCCTCCCAAACCACTGAACCAATTTAATTGATATTTGAGATAATAGTTTATGACATCGCAATTTCATTTTGTTCAAATCATGTTGCCTCGCCCATTGGTAGGGCCAAACCCCAAAAGTGTGCTGATATCTTAAAAAATCTTCTCATGAACCAGCAGTAGCAGAGACTTGATATTTGGTGTGCAGCTTTTGGTGTGCAGCTTCCTTTTGAGGTGTAGACTCAGATTTGTTCAAGAGAAGTCTGTGGGGCTATATTTGGCGTCGTAATGGCTAATGGGAGGGGCAAGAATATTTGCCCCTCCCAACATTTCTATTTTCCAAACCAAAGGGCAGATTTGGACCAAATTTGATATGAGGGCTTATTGGGTCATAAGTACTTAATTTATGCAAAAAAAATTTTCTCGTCGCCCCATGGCAATCGCAGGAGCTAAAAATAGAAAAAAAATAAAACGCCCATATCGCCAAAAAATCTACACGGCACTGAGAATTCTTATTTGGTGTGAAGCTTCCTTAGGACCAACAGAAGGGAATGATAAAAAAAAAAAAAAATTGCTATCGGTGTTATCATGGGGTACTTTTTCTGGGACTTTGAAAAAGTGCTGAGGCAGCATTTTTTAACACTGTGGGTAATGGGAAAAACATATAAGACTACTTTTCTCCCAAACCACTGCTCCTAAAGCTTTCAAATTTCACATATAACATCTTTGGAAGAGTGTTTCACATGTTTATTGAAATCAATTTCCTGGGTCCATATTTGGGCTCTCTTTGGGAGCCCAAATGTTTAAACTAGTGCAGTATGAGGAATGTTTTTTTTAAAAATCTTCCTCTTCAGATCTACCAATCAAAATTTTTTGATATTTGGTATGCAGCATCCTTAGGGGGGTGAGATTCAATTTTTAGCTCATCTTGACAAAGTCAAGCTGAGCTAATCTCATCGCTCTCCGTCCATCGTCCGGCGTCCGTCAACACCATGTTTTGCTCTTCTCCTCCAAAGCCACTGGGCCTATTCAAGTGAAAGTTTGTGTGAGTGATGGTCCCAAAGGGGCATTTCATTTTTGTTCAACTCAGCATGCCCAGCCCCATAGGGAGGGAGTGGGGGAAAATGCTCCAAAATATTTTTAAAATCTTCTCAAGAACCAGTGTGTACAATGACTTGATATTTGCTATGGAGCTTCCATATGAGGTGTAGAATCAAGCTTGTTCATTTGTTCAAACAATGTTTGTGAAGTAATATTTGGCTTTGTAATAGGAGGGGTAAGATTTTTGGCCCCGCCCAAAATTTCTATTTTCTGAACCAATGGTCCGGTATAAACCAAATTTGGTTTCTGATAGTATTGGGTCATAAGTACTTGACCCATGCAAAAAAAAAAAAATCCCGCGTCCCCATGGGAACCCTGGGAGCTAAAAATAGAAATATTTTCAAACGCCCATATTTCCCAAACCCCACGGAACAGAGAGCTTTTTGGTATGAAGTATCCTTATGACCAGTAGAATTGAATGGTAAAAAAAAATTGCCATCGGTTATGTTAGGGTGTTCTGTAATGGGCATCGGAAAAATGCTGAGTCAGCATATTTGCAAAAATTTTAAAAAATCTTTTCTCCAGAACCAATCATCAGAATCTTTTGATATTTGGTATACAGCATTCATAGGGGGGTCAGATAAAAGTTTGTTGAAATAAAGCTCATTGGTTCATATTTGGGCTCTCTACAGGAGCCCGAAGTTTTAACATAGGGTAATATGGGAATATTCTTTAAAAATCTTCTTCTTCAGAACCACCAGTCAGAATCTTTTAATATTTGGTATACCTCATTGTTATGAGGGTCAGATTCCAGATTGTTCAAACCAAGTCCCTAGGTTAGTATTTGGGCTTCCTACGGAAGCACAAATTTTATCTTTGTTCAATATGGAGGGTAATTTAAAAAAATCTTCTTCTTCAGATCCATCAGTCAGAATGCTTTGATATTTGGTGTGCAACATCACTATGTCAGAATCCTTTCACATTTGGTATACAACATCTCTAGGGGGGTCAGATTCAAGTTTGTTCACATCGGATCCATAGGTTAATTTTTGGGCTCGCTATGGTAGCCCAAATTTGAACTTAGTGCAATTCGAAGAAATTTCTTTACAATTTCTCTTCTTCAGATCCAACAGTCAGAATGCTTTCATAATCGGTACACAACATCTCTAGGGAAGTCAGATTTAACTGTGTTCAAATCAAGAGCCTGGGTTAATATTTGGGCTCTCTATGGGAATCGGAATTGGCCATTTTGCTGAAGAATTAAAGATTTTGTATTCAGTACCCTCTGGAGGTACTAAGATTAATCCACATAGGTTGTATCAAGGGGCTTCATAGGGGAGCTCTACATTTTACTTATGATCAACTGAAGAAAAGGCATGATGCCCAGATTATTTTTATCACTCCTGAGGGACTCAAGGATTGACAGTGTAGCCTATGGAGATGGCTTGCTTAATGTAGACTCATTCTTGGACTCGGTTTAAATTGTGTTCTGTACAAGATGAGCGCTTCAGGCCCCATGGGGCCTCTTGTTTTTTTGTTTTGTTTTTTATGCGTTTCAGTCAATTTTAAGACAAAAAAAAAATTATTTTTTTTACACTTAAAATTTGAGGTCCAGGTGGGACTTGGGGAAAATTTTGGACCAAAATCGTGAATTTTTGTTTTGTTTTTTATGCGTTTCTGTCAATTTTAAGACAGAATTTTTTTTTATTTTTACACTGAAAATTTGAGGTCCGGGTGGACCGGAAATTAGTTTTTAGCTCACCGAAGGGAGCTTAACTTATCACAGGCCGGCAGTCATCGTCCGGCGTCGTGAACATTTTTCAAACGACTTCTCCTCTGAAACCACTGGTCCAATTTTCACGAAACTTCATGTGGATGTTCATTACTATATGGCAATTCATGTTTGTTCAAATGAAATGGCCACGTCCCATGGGGGCTCTGTATGGGGCATAACTCTGATAGCACCGTATGAATTATAGAAAAAATTATTAAAAAATCTTCTTCTCCAGAACCAGTGGGCAGAATCTTTTGATACTTGGTATGCAGCATCGTGGTATGGGTCAGATTCAAGTTTGTTCAAGCCATATCCCTAGGTCCATATTTGGGCTCACTGTGGGAGCTTGAATTGTAACTTAGTTCGAAATGAGGAATTTTCTTTAAAAATCTTCTTCTTCAGATCCAGCAGTCAGAATGTTTTGATATTTGGCATGCAGCATCCATAGGGGTGAGATTCAAGTTTGTTCAAGCCAAGTCCCAGGGTTCATATTTGGGCTCACTGTGGGAGCCCGAATGATAACTTAGTTCAAAATGAGGAATTTTTAAAAATCTTCTTCTTCAGATCCAGCAGATGAATGCTTTTGATGTTTGGTATGCAGCATCCTTAGAGGGGTAAGATTCAAGTTTGTTCAAGCCATGTCCCTAGTTCCATAAAATTTGTCTCTCATGACTTCATTCCTTTGTAGTGTTGATGAACCATGTCTAACTGAATGTTACCCCAAATACTTCTTTGAACGACTTTATTTGAATCACTTTGCCCGGGGATCGATTAAGGCCCCTTGGGGCCTCTTGTTTGTTTTTTTATGTGTTTTGGTCAATTTTAAGAAGAAAAAAAAATTTGGGGCTGAAAATATTTTGTTTGGGACTTCGGAAATTTCCAAACAAAAATTTTAAAAAATCTGTTTTTTTTATGCGTTTATCTCAATTTTGGGACGTAAAAGTGCAGGAACTGAAAATAGAAGGAAAAATCCTGTGTATTGTGTGGGCACAACTGCTTCATCTAGTTGGTATATGTTTTCTTAGGAGGGGTGTATTAAGTCCCTGGTTTGATATGATATAGACTACATATACCATGTCAGATGAGCACCCTCAGACCCCCTGGGGCCGCTTGTTTGGTTTTTTATGCGTTTTGGTCAATTTTAAGAAGAAAAAAAAATTTTAGTCTGAAAATATTTTGTTTGGGACTTCGAAAATTTCCGAACAGAAATTTTAAATGAAAGTGTCAATGACACTGTAGCTCAACTTGTCAAGACAAAGACATGTACATGTATAGTATGTGACACAGCAATGACAAACATCTAGGTAATGACCTGATAACAAAGGTACATATAAAGTATTGTAACGGTCTGTACATAAATACTGACCGTTGCCTGTAACAAATGTATAGGTAAAGTATTGTAAAGGTGGGTGACAGTCAGATGCTGAACTAGAAAAAATCTTTGAGTCCCAGAGTGGGTCTGACTGAACCCCAAAATATTTGTTCTCATAGCACAGTGATAACAAAGGCACCCCAAAACACACTCGTTCCTGTCCCAAGGTGAAAACAAAAGTACTCAAGACGTTTTGTGAAGATCAGTTCATAAATACGAGCTGTATAGAACTTGTGACAAAAAACTGATTGGACCTAATTTTGGTACAAAATGGCCACTGGCAGCCATCTTGAATTTTGGACCGTACCCAGAAACACTCATTCTCATCCCAAGGAGATAACAAAGGTACCCAAGAAGTTTTGTGAAGATCGGTTCATAAATACAGCCTCTACCCTGAGCCGTATTGACATGTGTGCTTACATTGTGTAAGTTGCACTGAATAAATCAAAGTTCATCTAATTTGCATAATTTCTGCACGAAAAAAAAACCCTTACAATATGTGATGTATTCCATGTTACTAAACATTCATACAAAAATTTATTAAAATCAGAACTTTCATACAGAAGTTCTATACAAAAGACTAATTGCACTAATTTTGGTACAAAATGGCTGCTGGTGGCCATCTTGAATTTCGGACCACACCCAAAAACACTCGCTCTCATCCCACGGTGATAACAAAGGTACCCAAGAAGTTTCGTAAAGATTGGTTCATAAATATGGCCTCTAGTCTGATCTGTATAGAAGTTGTGTACAAAAAACTGATTAGACCTAATTTCGGTACAAAATGGCCACTGGCAGCCATCTTGAATTTTAGACCGCACCCAGAAACACTCGTTCTCGTCCCAAGGTGATAACAAAGGTACCCAAGACATTTCGTGAAGATCAGTTCATAAATACAGACTCTAGTCTGAGCCGTATTGACATGTGTACTTACTGTGTGTAAGTCGCACTGAAAAAATCAAAGTTCATCTAATTTGCATAATTTCTGCACGAGAAAAAAACCCGTATTATATGTGATGCATCCCATGGTACTAAACATTCACACACAAAAAATTATTCAAATCAGGGCTTTCATATGGAAGTTCTGTGCAAAAATCTGATTGCACCTAATTTTGTACAAAATGGCTGCCATCGGCCATCTTGAATTTCGGACCGGACCCCAAAACACTCGTTCTCGTCCCACGGTGATACCAAAGGTACCCAAGAAGTTTCGTAAAGATCGGTTCATAGATACGGCCTCTAGCCCGAGCCGTATTGGCATTTGCACTTACAGTGCTGAAAGTAACCCCAAAAAACATCAAAATTAGTCTAATTTGCACAATTTACGTACGAGAAAAAAACCTGTATTATATGTGATGTATCCCATGGTACTAAACATTCATACAAAAAATTATTCAAATCAGAGCTTTCATATGGAAGTTCTGTACAAAAAACAGATTTCTGCATCGTCGGTACAAAATGGCAGCTGGCAGCCATCTTGAATTTTGGACCGCACCCAAAAACACTCGTTCTTGTCCCACGGTCATAACAAAGGTACCCAAGAAGTTTCATAAAGATCGGTTCATAAATACGGCCTCTAGCCCGAGCCATAGCAGCTTGGCACTTACAGCTCTGAAAGTAACACTAAATAAATCAAAGTCAGTCTAATTTGCATAATTTACGCACGAGAAAAAAACCCGTATTATATGCGATGTATCCCATGGTACTAAACATTTATACAAAACTTTATTCAAATCAGAACTTTCATACAGAAGTTCTGTACAAAAAACTGATTTTTGCATCATCGGTACAAAATGGCCACTGGCAGCCATCTTGAATTTCGGACCACACCTAAAAACACTCGTTCCCGTCCCAGGGTCACAACAAAGGTACACAAGAAGTTTCGTAAAGATCGGTTCATAAATACGACCTCTAGCCCGAGCCATAGCCAATTGTTGACGTACGGACAGACGGACAGACGGACGACGGGCCATGACAATAGCTCAAATTTGACTTCGTCAAAGTTGAGCTAAAAATCAGTTTTTTTATGCGTTTATTTCAATTTTGGGACGTAAAAGTGCAGGAACTGAAAATAGAAGGAAAATCCTGTGTATTGTGTATTGTGTGGGCACAATCGCTTCATCTAGTTGGTATATGCTTTTCTTAGGAGGGGCGTATGCAGCTTATTCAAGTCAAGTCCCGGGTTTGATATTTAGACTACCATGTCAGGTGAGCACCCTCAGGCCCCCTGGGGCCTTTTGTTCACTTTCTAATTCATGATTTTCTCTTATTTTAGTTTGACAGTGAAGTAAAGCACACCCTTCACCTTGTGTGTTCTCCATCAACAACATTATCTTCTTCTGAATATCATCAACCACCAGTTAATACAGTAAGTATCTGATTGTTTTTATGCTGTCAATCTTTTCATTGTGCAGGGGATCCTTTCTCAGTGAAGAAAATTTCAATATTTTCCACATTCCAGTTGGCATTTGTTCCTTTGTATTTTGTTTGACAGAGCTCAAAGAGCTCTCTCACACAAGATATAGTAAGTTAAATGCGTTTATCAAAAGTACAGAGGCAATGTAAACCTCTTGATTGTATATCCCAGAATTGGACAGAGTTCCTGCAGAGTCTCAAATTCAGATAATGGCCATGTATTTGACTTCCTGGAAAATAAGCCAGAAGCCCTTGATTGAATAGTCATAAAATTAAAACACTAACAAGACACATTATCATAGTTATATGTGTTATATGCCAAAGTTTGTGAAGGTGTGGCCCTAATTCGGACCTCCAGTTTCCTTTGGCACACCTCACAGGTCGCATTTATGATCAAATTGCTTTGAAATTTCTTATGCTTGTTTGGGGTGACCTCTAGATGGGAGCTATTGATTTTCTTAAATTTCTGTCAAAAAATGTTGCCAATGGCAACGTTCTTCAAACTTACTTTAGTCAGACCTCAATATTTCCCCTTGGCACACCCTACAGGGCACATTTATGATCGGATTGCTTTGAAACCTGGCATGCTTGTTTGGGGCGACCTCTAGATGGGAGCTATTGATTTTCTTCCATTTCTGTCAAAAAATGTTACCGCTTGCAACAACCTTTGAACTTAGTTTAGTCAGGCATCAATATATTCCTTTGGCATGCCCTACAGGGCACATTTATGATCAGATCGGTCTGAAACTTTGTATGCTTGTTTGGTGTTACCTCCAGATGGGAGCTATCGCTTTTCTTCAATTTCCGTATAAAAATGTTGCCGCTGTTAATGATCTTGGATGAACTTTGTGCAGTTATGCATCAGTATTTCCATTTGGCGCTCCCTGCAGTGCACGTTTTGGATCGGATGGTTTTGAAACTTGGTGTGCTTGTTTGGGGTGACCTCTAGATGGGAGCTATCGATTTTCTTCCATTTCCGTCAAAAATCGTTGCCAATCGCAATGACCTCTGATGAACTTAGTGAAAACTTCGTGCTGTTATGCATCAATATTTTTAGCTCACCTGACTGAAAGTCAGGGTGAGCTTTTCTTATCACTCTTCGTCCGTCGTCCGTCGTCCTGCGTGAAGGTGGTGTTTGAGCCTCTTTCTCCTAAACCACTGGCCACATTTTAATTAAATTTCATGTAAGTGGTGGTTATATAGGGGCATTTTGATTTTTATCCAAATTAGGTTTCTGCTCATATTGATCAGAGGTGTGGGGAAAAAATGGCCAAATTTTTTGAAAATCTTCTTCTAATGAACCACCAGTAGCAGAGACTTGATATGTGGTATACAGAGTCCTTTTAAGGTTTAGAATCAAGTTTGTTCAAGAGAAGTTTGTTGGGCATTATTTGCCTTTGTTATGGGAGGGGCAAAAATTTTGGCCACGCCTAAAATTTCTATTTTCTGAACCGTGAGGTTGATTTGAACCAAATTTGACATGAGATGATAATGGGTCATAAGTAGTTGATTGATGCACAAAAAAATTTTCTCATTGCCCTGTGGGAACCTCGGGAGCTAAAAATAGGAAAAACCTTAAAACTGCCATATCTCCAAAATTACACGGCACAGAGAATTCTAATTTTGTATAAAGCTTACTTTTATCCAGTAGAATAGAATGGTTAAAAAAAATCCCTATCGGTTTGATCACAAGGTACTTTTTTCAGGACTTTGAAAAAGTGCTGAGTCAGAACTTTTCAACACTGCAGGCAATGGGAAAAACATTAAAAAATCTTCTTCTCCAGATCCGGCAGGCAGAATCTTTTGATATTTGGTATGCAACTTTGTAGGGTGGATCTGATTCAAGTTTGTTCAAATCGGCCCCCCTGGGTTCATATTTGGGCTCAGTATAGGAGCCCGATTTCGAACTTAGTGCATTTCAGGCAAATTTCTTAAAAAATCTTTTTCTCCAGATCCAGCAGGCAGAATCTTTTGATATTTGGTATGCAACATTGTGGGGTGGATCTGATTCAAGTTTGTTGAAATCAGCTCCCTAGATTCATATTTGGGCTCACTATAGAAGCTCGAATTCGAACTTAGTGCATTTCGGGCAAATTTCTTCAAAAATCTTCTTCTCCAGATCCAGCAGGCAGAATCTTTTCATATTTGGTATGCAACATTGCGGGGTGGATCTGATTCAAGTTTGTTCAAATCGGCCCCTGGATTCATATTCGGGCTTACTATAGAAGCCCAAATTCGAACTTAGTGCATTTCAGGCAAATTTATTAAAAAATCTTCTCCAGATCCAGCAGGCAGAATCTTTTGATATTTGGTATGCAACATTGTGGGGTGGATCTGATTCAAGTTTGTTCAAGTCGGCTTCCTAGATTCATATTTGGGCTCATTATAGAAGCTCGAATTCGAACTTAGTGCATTTCAGGCAAATTTCTTAAAAAATCTTCTTCTCCAGATCCAGCTGGCAGAATCTTTTCATATTTGGTATGCAACATTGTGGGGTGGATCTGATTCAAGTTTGTTCAAATCGGCCCCCTGGGTTTATATTTGGGCTCAGTATAGGAGCCCAAATTTGAACTTAGTGTATTTCAGGCAAATTTCTTTGAAAATCTTCTTCTCAAGATCCAGCAGGCAGAATCTTCTGATATTGGGTTTGCACCATGCTTAGGGGGGTGAGATTCAAGTTTGTTCAAGCCAAGTCCCTGGGTTCATATTTGGTAGCCCAAATTATAACTTGGTTCAAAATGAGGAATTTTCTTTAAAAATCTTCTTCAGATCCATCAGTCAGAATGTTTTGATATTTGGTATGCAGCATCCTTAGGGGGTGAGATTCAAGTTTGTTCAAGCCATGTTCCTAGGTCCATATTTGGACTCACTGTGGGAGCTCGAATTGTAACTTAGTTCAAAATGAGGAATTTTCTTTAAAAATCTTCTTCTTCAGATCCAGCAGTCGGAATGTTTTGATATTTGGTGTGCAGCATCCTTAGGGGGTGAGATTCAAGTTAGTTAAAGCCAAGTCCCTGGGTTCATATATGGGCTCCCTGTGGGAGCCTGAATTATAACTTAGTTCAATATGAGGAATATTCTTTAAAAATCTTCTTTTTTTTTGATCCACTGGTCAGAATCTTTGGATATTTGGTATAAGCTTTTCTTAGGAGGAGCAGATGCAACTTGTTGAAATCATTTCTCTGGGTTGATATTTAGGCTACCATGTCAGGTGAGCGCCCTTAGGCCCCTTGGGGCCTCTTGTCCTTTGACACAGTGCATATTTATGATTTTTATGATTGAATCGCTTGGAAATTTGGTGTGCTTGTGTGGGGATCATATCTATATGAGAGTTAGCGATTTTCTTCCATTTCTGTCAAAAAATGTTGCCGCTGGCAACAACCTTTGAACTTAGTTTAGTCAGACTTCAATATTTCTTATCAACCTACTCACAATTGTTTACTACAGGCTTGCACTACAGTGGAAGTCCCTAACTCGGATAAAATACTCTCTATTTTGTCTTTCCCAAGCAAGTTGGGAAAGAAAAGTGGTGCAAAAGCACCAATAAAAATAAGCCAAAACTGGGTCGAGTGCAACCGGCGCAGACCCAGTACGGGACGCTGTCTCCCAAGTACAACTCCACGACTTCCGTTGCCAGTGCGCATATACCGTCTCTAAAGACTCATTCTTTTTAAAATCCGCTTCGTGTCGAGATGTTTTTGCACGCTTATCAGTGTTCCACCAGCTCGATGTTTGATGATTCCTGATTCATTATACCGCAGTGTATCCTTTGTATTCTCAGGAACAGTGTTTTATATATTCTCTTTTCTATTATATGTCCATAATGTATATTTATTTGCTCTCTCTTGAGTCGTGCGCGAATTTCGTGGGCCACACGGTTCGGACTTAGATTATTTCACAATTATTGTTAATGCTTTTTTTGCAAAATTTTCTAATTGTGTTAGAGTTAGGTGTCAGCGGGGTACCACTCCTACAGTGTTTCTTCTTTCTTTTGAGAGTAGTCTTCCTGTTGTGTGGTTGCCGGTCGACCGTCTGGGGTCTTTGTTTCTGTCACCTTCCTCTCTTCTTTGGGGGTGTTCTGTTTTCTGATCTCACCTTCTCTGCTCCTCTCACCTCTATCATGCCCAGGACAATTCCTTGTGGGCAATGTCTGCTGCCAAAGCATGTGGACGATGTACATTCGTCTTGTTCCTCCTGTAATGGGTGTTCGGCCGAGCGGCCGTGTGGTTTCTGTGGAACATGGTCTTCCACCTTCTGGGCGTCAGTAAATCGTGTCGTTCGTTCTCGTGGCCGTGCCTCCCGCTCCCGCGGGAAAGGAGAACGTGGTCGTTCGGGGCCTCCCGAGCCGACTTTGTCTGGTGAGAGTTCTTCCTCCTCCGTGGGGGATGTGCAGTCTTTTCCTGTGGTGGATACTGCGGGAGCCGTTGAGTGTTCTGGTGTAGAGATGCCTGGTTCCGGGACTACGGTCCCCCTCCAGTCGACATCTGAGGCTGTCACTATGGTTGTGACTCCTCCTTCGGAGCCGAGCCGATGTGCTCTCTCCACTATTTCACCGGCCTCAACGACTCTCGACGTATCTACTACTGCTGCTGGTCCGTCTGCTTCGTTGTCTGTTTCAGCTGGCCTCGGCTTTTCGCTGCAGGGGACTGCAGGACTGTCCGATACTGTAGACGTGGGATATCGGCCTCAGCCTTCCCTGACTTCAACTCGGCGAAGTCGGAAGGGGCTGCGGCCGAGCCCATCGCTGTGGTCTTTTCGCCGTCGAGCACCACAGTTGTGTCTTTGGATTCGGATGTTCGTAGTGGAAACACTATGGACTCTGTGGCGTTTCCGTCTACTCACTCTGGTCATACGACCGGTTTTGGGGGACCAACGCCTTTTGTGCAGCCTGGACCTTCTGCCCCGCAGAGGTCCGCGGTGACTCTCATGAGTTCTCGCAATATTGATCCTCGGGGTGCATCGTACCCCTATACACGTCTGCCTTCAGATGTTTCGGCTGCCGCCCGTCGTCCCGCGTCGGGTGTTTTGGAGGATCGTGACCCTTCGCTGGTTAAGAGGGTCAGAGGTGAAGCCACTTTGCCGGTTCGCTCCCCTGTCGAACCGGTCGGTACAGGCAGTGAGCTTAGGGAGGCCCTCTCCTTACTCACTCAGGTTCTTTCTAAGAGCCTTCCTGTTGCTTCCAGTGAGGCTATGGGTGGTTTCCAGGCGCCTCCTATGGCGCCGCCTCCCGGGATTGGAAACAGGCCGGTTTCCGATTCCTCTGGTGTCCCGACACCATGGGAGGCGTCGGCTGGTTTGCCCATGATGGGCTATGTGTCTTCCGACTCTGGGGAGGAGTCCGACATGCTTGAGGTCGAGGGCCAGCAGTCTTCGGACTTGGGGGTGGCTCTTGACTTTGTGTTTGGGTTTCTGCCTGAGCTCAAACCTGCTAACCAGCCGACAGTGTCAGCCTGGCCGCGATCATCGGTCGCGCGCCAACAGCCTATGGAGCAACCTGCTTCTGGGCGCCTTCGACCGTGCCAGTCGGTACAGGTGGTTGAAGCTTTTTCAGCATTGGATGCCAAGCTGAATTCCAAGGCTTTGAAGACTTCGTTCTTCACCAGGGTTGACACCTTTTTGCCTCCTGTGCGTTATCGTTCCTACGATTCCGCCAATCCGTCCGTCTGCCAGGCTTTGACGGTTCTGGATCAGGACTCCACTTCCCTCGGGCTTTCCAAGCCCAAGTCTGCCGTCATTCCAATGACGACTCTGGAGTCCACGTTGGGCTTATCTAGAGAGATGCTTGGCATGCTTTAACTCTCAGATCACGTCGTCTCAGCTTTGGCTGCTTATCTGCCTCCAGATAAGTTTGACGAGGTACAGGCTCCTTTGCATGTGCTGTCCAAGGCGCTTATGCACCTTACTCACACGCATGCCTGTAACACGGCTAATTTGGAATTAGTTCGAAGGGACGCTGTGCTGGACACAGGACGATCCCTTCCCGAGGAGCAGCGTGCTACTCTTCGATCTGCTTCTTTGGCAGGTCCGCAACTTTTCCATGGTTCCGTGTCGACGGTCCAGGATGACGTCCTACGTCATTCCAAAGATCAGCTGCTGTTTCGTCAGCTTGATCAGCCTTCTCGGGGAGGCAAGGGCCGTCCCAAGCCTAACAAGTACCCTTCTGCTTCCTCTGTGAAGCAAAAGGCCAGTCCTTCTGCCGCCGCCTCTACTTCTTACTCACGGGGTAAAGGTAGGGGTCGGCAGAATCGAGGGAAGTCTCAGGATTCTTCATTTAGCAGAGGAGGTGGTTTCTCCTCTCGCGGGCCTCGTCGGGGCTTGAAATGAAGGTCCTCACCTCGACTCGTCCCAGGTTGGAGGAAGGATAGCAGAGTTCGCAGACCATTGGACCACCATCACATCCGATCCATGGGTGTTAGATGTTGTTCGGTCCGGGCTGCGCATATCCTTCCGACGGCACCCCACTCTGTCAAGGGTGCCTCTTCCAACCACAGTTCCTTCAGACGTTTTACGTCGGGAACTTTTGTCCACGGAGATTGCCAATCTCCTGGCAAAGGGGGCGATCGAGGTCGTCAAGAACGTTCAGTCAGTGGGTTTCTATTCCCGCCTGTTCTTGGTGCCGAAGAAGGACGGCCGACTCCGACCGGTTATCGATCTGAGTATCCTGAACCAGTCTATCATTGCTCCCAAGTTCAGCATGGAGACTTTCAGGTCGGTCCGCCAATCCATTCACCAGGGAGATTTCACAGCCAGCATCGACCTGCGAGACGCTTACTTCCACGTTCCGATGCATCGGGCGTCACGGAAGTATCTCAGGTTCGCTTTTCTGGGGCGAGTTTACCAGTTCAAGGCCATGCCTTTCGGCCTCAACCTGGCTCCTTGGGCGTTCACCAGACTGATGTTGCATGTGATAGCGTTCCATCTCACACAGTCCAGGGTGACTACTTCGGCATATCTAGACGATATCCTCCAGAGGCATTCCAATGCTGCCTTACTGGAATCGGATGTCGCCACTCTGTTGAGCTTGCTCACGTCGCTAGGATTCAGAGTCAACGAGGAGAAGTCGGACCTGGTCCCTTCTCAGTCGTTTTGTCATCTGGGGATGTCTTTCCAAACCAAATTCAATTTGGTGGCTGTTCCCCAGGCCAAGGCTGTGATTCTCTCAGCTTTTGCTCTGACTCTGTCCCAGTCCAGGTCCGCGACCGCTCGGAGTTTTCTCCGGCTGATCGGTCTCTGCGGTTCGGTGACGGATCTCATTCCTCTAGGTCGGCTGCGTGTCTGACCTCTCCAACACTTTCTGCTCAGTCGTTGGAGGCCGAATGTAGATTCTCTGGATCAGGTGCTTCCGTTTCCGGACTCTCTGTATCCTCACCTTCTTCCCTGGACAGATGTTCAGTGGATTACGCAGGGTGTTCCGCTGGACTTACCCACGTCCGATTGCGTTCTGACGGCAGATGCCAGCGATCTCGGATGGGGTGCGACGTTGGATCCTCTTGGTCTTTCCCTACACGGGATGTGGGACCAGGATCAAGCAGCTCTACACATCAACCAGAAGGAGCTTCTTGCTCTTCTTCTGAGTTTCAGGCAGTGGATCCCTCACCTGTCGAATCGCCAGGTCCTTCTACTATCCGACAATTCGACAGTGGTTGCTTACATTCGGAACCAAGGCGGCACGCACTCGCTTCCGATGTACGAGTTAGCTCGGGATCTTTTACTGCTCGCTCAGGATGTTCACGCCGGAGTGGTTGTTCGTCACATTCCCGGTCGTCTGAACGTCCTAGCCAACTCCCTACCCCGACAGGGCACGGTTATTTCCACCGAGTGGATGCTTCACAGGGCAGTGTTCCAGTCGCTTTGCGATCTCTGGGGACGTCCCCACATCGACCTCTTTGCGACTCGTTGGAACCATCAGGTGGACACTTTCGTGTCCCCGTGTCCAGATCCTCTGGCTTTTGCCGTGGACGCTCTGTCACTCGATTGGAACGGTCTAATCGGCTACGCCTTCCCGCCGGTTCCGATTCTTCCTCAGGTTCTCGCCAAAATTCGAACCTGCAGTTGTCGAATCATTCTGATCGCTCCCCTGTCGTCTCAGCGGGTGTGGATCAATCAGCTCCGCTCGCTGATGGCGGCGGTTCCGGCACGTCTCCCGCTACGTCGCGACCTTCTTTGTCAAGGTCGCCCGAGGAGGTTTCACGTCGACCCGACTTCATTGTGCCTTCACGCATATCTTTTGTCAGGTCCTGTCTCCTCCGTAGAGGTTTTTCGAGACGAGCAGTGGAGTGCATTTCTTCTTCAAGGAGGCACTCCACTGGTTTAGCTTATGCAGCTAAATGGAAGGTCTTCTGTCGATGGTGTGCTGATCACTCTGTTGATTATGCCAATCCTTCGATTTCACAGATTGCGGAGTTTCTGGTATATCTGTTTGATTCTCGTGGTCTCCAGCCTGTTACCATCAAGGGTTACAGGTCTATGCTTTCAGAGACTTTTTCTTATGTGGGGAAGCGTCGTATCGGCACTAATCCTTACCTCTCCAAGCTTGTTCGGCACTTTTCTTTGAAAAGGCCTCGGACTTTGCAGCTTACTCCACGATGGAATCTTTCGTGGGTGCTGCTTTGCTTGGGGGGGGGGGGGGGGGGGGGCCATTCGAACCTTTATCCCAGGTGGATATGCATTTTCTCACATATAAGACAGCTTTTCTGATGGCATTTGCTTCGGCCAGACGGGTTAGTGAGCTTCACGCCCTCTCGGTTGACCCGGCCTTTTTTAGGAGCTCTCCCAACAGTGTTACTTTTACCACTGATTGCTCCTTTTTGGCTAAGAATCAGTTACCAGATACTACTCCTCCTCCTATCTGTATCAGGGCTCTTCCCTCTGTTGAGGGTACTCGCCCTTTGCTCTGTCCGGTCCGTGCTATTCGCATTTATCTTGATCGGACACGCTTCATACGGAAAGGCAGAAAACGTTTTTTTCTGCCTCTCATTCCGGGTCGACAGAAGATCTCTCCTCAATCCATTTCTCGATGGATTTGTCTTGCTATTCGTACGGCTTATAGTCGTTTAGCAGCTGGTGATTGTATTACCAATCGTATTTCTGCCCACGAGGTGCGGGCACTGTCTACCTCTTGGGCTTATTCTAACTCCGTCAAGTTGTCGGATGTTATGCAGGCAGCCTACTGGAGAAATGCTTCTACTTTCTCCACCTTTTATTTACGCCAGTTGCAGGAGCAGTCGGAGGACCTTTTTGCCCTGGGTCCTCTTTCTTCTGATCAGGCTGTTGTCTGCCATAGAAATTAGGCTTCTTGAAGGTCAGTTTCAGCCTTGTGCTGTTACTGCCCTTTTTCTGTCTGTGTGTCACACAGGCTCATATGTCTCTTTTCATTGTCCTTTACCAATGATTGCGACATTATGGTTGGTAAGCCTTGGGACCTCTTCCATCTACTTCACGGTTCCAGTGCACTAGGGTTATGTGGGGGTTGGTTATGCGATTCCCTCCAGCCTTTTGTCTATTCAGCCTGTAGTAAACAATTGTGAGTAGGTTGATAAGAAATCTAAATTTTATAGTAAATTTCCTTTCTTATACCTACCACAATTGTTTACATGGAGGCCCTCCCGTCTTCTTTACGGGTAAAGAATCTTTCCTCCCCGCTGATCACATAACTCTAACGTTTACGGATTCAAAAAGAATGAGTCTTTAGAGACGGTATATGCGCACTGGCAACGGAAGTCGTGGAGTTGTACTTGGGAGAGAGCGTCCCGTACTGGGTCTGCGCCGGTTGCACTCGACCCAGTTTTGGCTTATTTTTATTGGTGCTTTTGCACCACTTTTCTTTCCCAACTTGCTTGGGAAAGACAAAAATAGAGAGTATTTTATCCGAGTTAGGGACTTCCACTGTAGTGCAAGCCTGTAGTAAACAATTGTGGTAGGTATAATAAGAAAGGAAATTTACTATAAAATTTAGATATCCTTCAAATTGAAAATTCCTCCAATCCCTTTGGCATTCGATAACTTTAAAAATATTGCTTGGATTGTCAAGTTACTTTATATTTGTGTTCAGGTTACCGATGTGCCGAGCTGTATAGTTTTTGGTGTAAATCTGATGATTTGATCCCGGGATATTAACCCTTTATCCTACAAATTGAAAATTCCTCCAATCCCTTTGGCATTCGATAACTTGAAAAATATTGCTTGGTTTGTCTAGTTACTTTATATTTGTGTTCAGGTTACTTATGTGCCGAGCTGTATAGTTTTTTGGTGTAAATCTGTTATTTTGATCCTGAGATATTAACCCTTTATCCTTCAAATTGAAAATTCCTCCAATCCCTTTGGCATTTGATAACTTGAAAAATATTGCTTGGGTTGTCAAGTTACTTTATAGTTGTGTTCAGGTTACTGATGTGCTGAGCTGTATAGTTTTTGGTGTAAATCTGATAATTTGATCCCGAGATATTAACCCCCTTTATCCTTCAAACTGAAAATTCCTCCAATCCCTTTGGCATGAGATAACTCAAAAAATATCAATCCGATTGTCATGTTACTTTATATATTTATTCAGGTTACTGATGTGCTGTGCTGTATAGTTTTTTATGTAAATCTGATAATTTGCTCCGGAGATATTAACCCTTTATCCATCAAATTAGACACTCCTCCAATCCATGTCGAAATATTTTGGGAACGGTTTGACTCTGGGATCGGCGGGGTGAAATCGTTCGCCGGCCTTATGGCCTTGCCACTGAAAATCGGTTTGGGTCAAATAGCGGAGACAGGGTTCGGATCAAAACGGTGCGGGACAATTCGGCTAGGGGACACTCTGGGCGATTCCCATCGTACTGAATAGTGAGTCACGGCCTCACTGTGTTTGTTATTATTTGGTGTAGCAAGTGATATGAACAAAGCCTTATATAGGAATGAGAAGGTTTTAAATGATATTGAAAATTTGTTGCAAATTACTTGTTGAAATTCAGTTGGAGACTGAGCGGTAATATCGGTATTTGGATTTTTTATGGTGATTTTACGAACAAATTTATCCATGTTTTCCAAGTCGATCGAAGTCACGGATATTAATTAATTGATAAAATGTTGTCAAAACATTTTTATTAAGCTATTTCAAAACAATCATCTGCTGGGCTATTAGTACATACACATCTCACACAATTCTCGCCCCTGCGTTCAACAATAGCATGGAATAAATCATTTAAAAGACGATTATATCCGATTTGGCAATGACTTTGATTTCACTGTCCGGGCTTCTTGTGAAAATTAAAACTGGTCATTTCGACATTTTTTTCTGCGTTTTTTCATTCATTGACACGACTAATTTACCAGGCAAACCTGATTCGAAATGATATCGACTGATGTCCAAGTCTAGTTACCACATATTTCTTTCCCTAATGATATGTGTCGGAGATCGATGTTAACGACCTCGGGAATGGCGCACTACGTTCTGCGTTACATAGCGCAGAAGTTACCGCATGTTTAACAAGGCTTACTTGACTGTTCTGCACTAGATAGTGCATTAGCTAACGAGCGTTTTCTGCACTAGACGTTAGCTAACGAGCGTTTTCTGCACTAGACGTGACAGGACTTCTAGTTATGTGTACCCATACTATGTATGGTACACATAATGCCGGCATCCGGGGTGGCCATCCGTCGTTTGTCCATCCTTTGTCCGTCCATCTGTCTGTCTGTCTGTCCATCTGTCCGTCCGTCCGTCCATCTGTCCGTCCATCCGACCGACCGTCCGTCCATCTGTCTGTCCGTCTGGCATCCGTATCCATTTCTTTGGCATTCGATAACTTGAAAAATATTACTTGGATTGTCAAGTTACTTTATATTTGTGTTCAGGTTAGTTTTTGGTGTAAATCTGATAATTTAATCCTGAGATATTAACCCTTTATCCTTCAAATTGAAAATTCCTCCAATCCCTTTGGCATTCAATAACTTGATAAATATTGCTTGGATTGTCAAGTTACTTTATATTTGTGTTCAGCTTACTGATGTGCCGAGCTGTATAGTTTTTGGTGTAAATCTGATAATTTGATCCTGAGATATTAACCCTTTATCCTTCAAATTGAAAATTTCTCCAATCCATTTGGTAACTCCAAAAATATCAGTCCGATTGTCATGTTACTTTATATATGTATTCAGGTTACTGATGTGCTGTGCTATATATTTTTTTATGTAAATCTGATAATTTGATCCGGAGATATTAGGCGCATTATCAGTTATGAGGTACACAAGTAACATGTACAAACATGAAAAAATTAAGTTGATGAAAAAGCCAAACGACGTTGGTTCTCCCAAAGTATAATATGTTCTGCATACAAAAATGAATTTTCAGCAACACCATTTTGTTAGAAAAAAAGTTATGATTCTCGAAAGTAAAGGCCTGAAGAGAATCTAAATGATGTGGGGGTACTTACGTGATATAAACTCTACCGACTGAGAGAAAAAGAAAATAGGCGTGGAATGGGTCAAACGAAATGTTTTTGCTTCCAAAACATTTTGTGTGTAAAAATGTGCGCTGTTGAAGACCAAGTTCAACATATTAAATCCCTAATGTAGTCTCAAAATAACAAACGTGAGGATTCAAACATTTTTTTTGACGAAAAAATCATTTAGTTCAAATTTAAAATCCCATTATAATTAAATAAGAGATTTCATGGACTGCTTATTTTGTTCAAAACTTGTAAAATTATCATGCTCTTAATTTTGGAAATTCAACATGCTGGTAAATTTAAACTATCTTGGTTCTTAAATGTGATCATTTTATATTGCAAATTGTAACATAAGTATGATTTAAATGCTTTCAACTATTATATTTTTTTTCTTTCAACTGATCAACTGTCAAAAAAGTGTTATTGTACCATACAAAGTGAACTAAATGCCACCTCGTGGAACATATAAGTATTCTTGTAGCATGTACGTGTGTTCCATTTTAAAGTCAAGTTTGTTTTTTGACAGTACACGTTGTATATAGCCTACCACCTACTCAGTTGTTTTCTTCAATAACTACAGGCGATGGGCATCAAGGTATTGTCTATGCGAACCTGTTATGCATAACATTCATTGGTTTGGTGTGGATAATCAGATTAGTACTGTTACAATGGCACATTTTTAGAGAGAATACATTGTAACCTAAGTAACGTAAATATCAGTATTTCTGAATAATCCGAAAACTTAAGAATTATAGCCAAAAGATACGCATCGTTAATCTCCTAAACCTATAACTGGCGAGACTTGTTCAATGAAATGGTTCATTTAATTATTTCACCCGGCAAGGTGGTAATCAAACCTATTGTAACGTAAGTATTTGTTTTGGTAAAGTCTCTAATCAAAATATGAGCTATCATATATATTGTGTCAGCTATTTCTAATTGTTCACCGATAGTTGTGTTTTTTCATTGCAATACTGAAGCAGCAAAGAAGACGTATCACCCTCAGTAAAAATAGTTTTATTACAAACAACAGTAACATAAGTAACTTGAAAAAAAAACAATTTTTTAAACAAAGAAAAGGATAGAACACGAGCACACAACTGTAGCTAAATGAATTTCACATGGCTGGAACACAGCATACTTACTAACGCAAACCTACCAGTGAGTTACAGGCCTAGAAATTTGTCACGGCAATCGGCATGCCATGGCAAGGGCTGTTGTATTTTGCCACGACACTTACCATGACATTGCCAATTGCCATGACAAATTTCTAGGGTTGCAGTTACTGCTATAGCAAACTAGTTTTGCTGTGCATACACTCACGAAACGCGATGAGGGCTCAGTTTGTTGGGCTGGTCAATTTATAAAGTCGCCAGAGTCAATGAATTTTAATTTCTGTCACATTTGTCTAAAAATTTGGACTCAGTCATGTGGATGTCAGCTTGATTAATTTTGAAGTTACGACCAGATTTTTCACAGCTCACAGAGGCGTTAATTTTACAGAGCACATCGCTTGTGCTTATCCAAATTTCATCTGGTTGGGTGGGCCACTTGTAATAATTTTTTGATTTTTTCATAAATCTTATTTCATATTCTTCGTCAATGCTATCAATGTCCTCAACTCTTCCAACATACCAGTCTTTGTCATACAATGCTGCAACAAAATCACCTTATTGAAAAATCAAAGACTCTTTGGGTTTTTCCTCCGTACTCATTTCAACATCTGTGGAGGTTAAGATATACTTGTCTGTCCAAGTGTCGCAAAATGTGCCACTCAAACACAAATCACAGTAACAAGATGTTTCCATAGTTTTTAGGTTTTGCCTATCATCAGTTGTTGCTACCACGTGAAGTTTCATTGTACCCTTGATAGATTTGATGCTCAGATTTTGAATTTTGTCCCTTGTAACAGAGGTTTCCTGATCCAAAAATATAAAATTCACGTCCTTCAAATTTGACATTTCAGAAGCCCAAATAAAAAAACTCTTTGCATCCTGAATAATAGTCCCTTGTCGAATAGCCTCATCCGCCGTGTGTTTTGTTGTTCCGCCTAGGCCATCACATGGCCCTTTCCCGTGGCCAGCCTCAAAGTAGTTCCATCTTGCTTTGCAGTGATACATTTCTTGAAATAGCATTGAATATATGTCCATATGTGAACTGTTTTCAGACCATCATCATTTCGAATTAATATAGGTATAAGTTTATCCAAAATACTAATTACTGTCCCTGCATCATGATTTTTCTCATCAGAAATCACAACTATAGACTTATGGTCAAGCATTTCACTTTGATCACCTGTTTTGAAATATACAACTATTGGGTGTATTGTCACGGATGTTTGACCCCATCATGCAGATTGAACCTCATCCAAATTTTTACACACAAAATTTTCAGCAAAATCCATTTGTATTATAGCCTCATGAGCAGGGAGCTTTTCTTTAAGTTTTTTCTTCTCTCTAAATTGGTAGCCAAGTGGTCAGAAAATTTATCAACCTGAGTAATGAAATTTGCAATGAAGTCTTTGGCGGGACATATTTCGTCGACAATTCTAGTTTTTTGTTTGCCATCAGTGTCAATCTTTTTCCATTCTTTAAAATTAATTCTTTCAGGGAGGGGTTCATGAGGCTATGACTTTACAAAACTGATAAAGTCGATTTTGTTTTGTAACGTAAGTATCATACTTACGTTACCGGTCGTGGTTGAGAATTCGATTAGGATAAAAGATCAATTCAAGATTAGAAAAACACAATTCGTTTTGTTCTGTTAATTTGTTAATATGCTCAGAGAAGTTTCTAGCTAACTCACTTGAAGCTCTCAGCAATTATTAATATACTGGTGTATACTAGTTTAAAGAATGAGATGGGGCAAAAAATAAACTTTGAACACCACAGTTGTTAAATCTCTCGCCAGAGTAGTTATGACGCCGGTGTAAGTTCATCGTACGATCTATATGACTGAACTTGCCATTGAAAAAAACTTAAACCATCTGATCAACCATCAATCACACATGGTCTGTGTTGCAAGGGTGCAATACTTACGTTACTAAAAGTCACTTAAGTATTGAAGATCAGTCACATGTAAACTCAAAATTCCACACTTGTGTATGATTGACTGAACTGTTAGCAAAAATCAAGATTGTTCAACAACTAAATTGTGTAAAATATAATTTGTTATATAACACCATCTCCCACACCCACCCTTCACATGTCGGCACTGTAGTGGTTATATTATAAAAGCGCTAAATGCAACTTACCTTGTAATTTCAAATTAAAAGTCATTCTAGACTTGGTGAAAATGGCGTCAACAATGACAAAGTCAAATTATCCTGTTGTGTTGTGATTGTAAGCTTTAGTTTCGCATTCTCCGATAACGTAAGCATCGATAACGTAAGTAATATTCCTATACTTCATGCATTGTATAACCATTTTTGTTGTGCGTTATATTTTGCTGGTAGTATATATACATGCATCTAAAAGTATTCAACGAATCTGCATTGTATAACAGTCACACGATACCTGCCACACACTATCAACGATTGGTAACGTAAGTACGTTCAGAAGTATAACCTGTATGTGTCTTGCTTCTCTGTGCTTATTTAAGCATTATGGTTCATATTCACCCTTCTTTTATCTTGTTGGTATTGATAGCAGTGCTCGTAACGTTGGAATCAGATAATAAAAATACACAAACAATGAAATAGAAGCCCAAACCGTATTTATTATCATTACTGTAACGTAAGTATTTGCTACCAAGCTTCAAAAGGTTAAGCAGTACTCAAAACAAAAATCTTTACTATTTTACTTGATGTGTGCTGTTTCCGTAATCAACAAACCACACGTGTCCTACCAAATAAGACAATAGTTGGCATGAAACCCTATCTGGAAAGTATTTCCTTGTTTTGGTCAAAAATTGTATTTTTCTTCAGTAACGTAAGTATCAGTTTCGGTGATTAGGTGGTTAGTAAAATTCAACTTGTTGTTGGTAAAGATATTGATTTTGTATGCCATACAGCCAACCATGTTGGGGATTAAAAAACATATCTTTCTTATTTGTCGAGTACATGGTTTCCAAGATACCAACGAACACATGGAAAGTAGGGATGTGTACATCATAACTGAGAATGAGCCATTAACCCTTTATCCATCAAATTAGACACTCCTCCAATCCATTTCTATATGTACCCATACCATGTATGGTGTACATAATGTCGGCATCCATGGTGGCCCTCCATCATACAGCTTACTACTAGTTGCGCATATGGGTACACATCTGACGATTTCATCGGCCTATTTTTTTAACTGTCGAAACTATATGTATTATTACTGTGTTGTTTCACTGTGTGCATTGTAGTGGCCTGTACTGCTGTGGTGCTTAATACAGCCGAATGTAATGTATTCTTAAACAAAACTGTATTAACACTATTTACCAGAATAAATACAATCTTCACAAGAGAACAATATTGTGTGATTATATCGTTATAAACGATTCCCCCCCCCCCCCTCCAAAGAAAATGCAAATATTATTTTGGCTAATATTGCCCAGCACTAATGCATATTCTGAGAACTAATGTGCTATTAAACCTGCATAACAGTAACTGGTGATTTATCAGCGAAATTCAGTAGTTTAACCCTATACCAAACATGAAAAGCAGACGACACTTGCAAAAAAAATTGATGAATAACTAATTTTTTTCATTTTTTGTCTCAAAAACATAGACTATGACCCCTCGTTGGAACGATTAGCGCTGGCCAGTTTGGGTTGGGTAAAGGGATAACAAGTACAGTTGAAACTAGAAGTCCTGTCCCGTATTCTGCACTGATTTGAAATAATAGCTCGTTAGGTTAGTGCAGCAGATCATCAGAGAATCACATCTGATGCACATTAGTGTATCGGTATTTCTGCAGAATTGTAATGCGCGACGGCTGATTGATATTCAGTACTTGAAACAGGCAATCAACAGTAATTAAGTCGCACATCCTACTGACATAAGGTGGCAATTAAATATTAGAATGTAGATACTCAGAGGACAAGACGATGTTCAGTCATCTGCCCCCCCCCCCCCCTCCTTATCAATTCATTTCGCGACAATGCAAGAAGTATTTAAAAATGCGTATTGCGTGATTTTTGTCTTTGAAGATTGATGAGAAAATCATGCAGGTTGATTCACGACTACTAAACATTGAGAAGGCAGAAGTAATGGCGTTTTCATTTTGAGAATTCTTAGCCTACTATGAATCGCAGCCATTCTTATGGAGGAACTATGAGAAGACAAGCGTGGTTGGAAACAAAGAACGCTCTCCACAGAGTACCGAACTGGCAGTGAATCGAAAGTGTTGCGAGCGAATTAAGAAATCGGAATGCTCAGCTATTTATAAAGAAAGTTTCATTTTCAAAAGATAGTTGGTGTGCTGTAAAACAAAATATGCATTTGGATGAAAGCTGAAAAAGAAATTAATTATTCACCGAGAAGTTTGAAAATCAGATCAACAAAAAGAAAAAAGATGCCCTCCCCCCCCCCCCCCCCCCACCACACACACACACTCTCCCTTTCCTCAGCAGAACCATCAAGTCCTCACATACCCTTATCCCTACAAAGAGGGAAGCATGGGTAGCAAACTGCCGATTCCTCACACTCTTCTTCCCCACGCTAGCTTTGTTTTTGGTTTTTTTGTTAAAGTAAATGGTAAAAAAAAAAGTATTCTCAAATTTTGCCGGTGGCCAATGCTACGTGCACCTTCGATCATTGAAGTTAAAGCAGGGTTAACATTATGAGTTATAAAGGAATGTTGTATTAAGAATGTTTATACATAATTATTTTGTGTGAGTTTGTGTGATGGTGGTGGGGGGGAATATTATGTCTGGAAAAAATCCCCCCCACCCGCCAACACAAGTTTCTGCCACTGCATGGATCGGTGGGCATGCTGTGTTAACAATTTATGATTGATAAGGGCAGGCCTACCCTTCACAACACCTTTTCTTGGACCTACATTCCTACGCTTCCACATGTGGTCAGTTGAATTTGGCCCATAATTCTCAGTACAGGATTTTTAAATTTCTCTCAAATACTGGCAATAGAATATTAAACCCTTGGGCTTGAAATGCATGTATTTTATTTTCGAAGATATGCATGAAACCTTTCAAACAATTGTTGTCAATGTTTAATGGAGTATTGAAAAAGCAGGGGCAACTGAAAATTGTACACATGCTCATGCTAGAAATCAATTAAAATCAGTTTATCATTTTCTGTCTGCGGACGGCTTTTTGGGGTGAATTGATATTCTGATGCACTGTGCTTCATAGGCAGGGGTTGAAATTAGCGGGTGCCAGGTCGCCAAATGCGACTGGCTTTCATGATTGGCGACTTACTTGCGTTACATGGTCGCCACATTGGCGACCATAAATTTTTTCACATCTGTCAGATATAAACACCAATACCTACATAAAATAACACATTATGTGGGAAGAAACATTTACCAGTATTATTTTTTGGACAAGTATCTTCAGTCCTCAGAATTAGGAAAATTTGCGACGGCACAACATTGCCGGCGCCAAAAATTCTTCGACAGCAAATTTTTATCAGCGACAGGACGTTTGAATTGAATTGTTTGGATGACAGTATTATGACACTAAGTGAATAATAATCATTAATCAGAACAGCTGACTTCGAATGGACAAGAGATCACTGGCGGGTGGTCAGTTGGAAAGCTGTAGTTCGATTAAGTGATCAATTGACTGACTGGTTGTCCTAATTTTAGGGGCTGGTTGTAACTCGCATCCATGCATTATTAGCCTATCGGTTTAGACAGTAACTGTTAGAGACAGAAATATTTGCATTGTGCATCAACTCGGGCGAGTTGACTCTGACCCGATAAACACAACAAGAATTATTTTCCAACTCACCCTTGTTTTGTGCTCGATGCGTTTATTTTTTTATTGAACCGATTGATTGTTTTCCAATTCTGTTTGTTTGAGATTGTACAGCTTACATTATGCCACAAGTGGAGAATGCTAAAATTAAAATGGAACATTACCACGTGCTCTGTTGAGATTACATCAGTGACCAATAGAACTGCCGCATTGTCCCAGTACACCAATTTAGCATACTTTCATGAAACGAAGAATTCGATTGGTTGTATTTATGTAAGGTGTGACATCAAAAGGGAATTGCCCAGGAATTCCTGGGTTATTTTAAACGTGCATCACAGTCAACAAGGGGGTTCTTTCAAAAAAACACAAACGAAAAACAACTGGTTATGAACAGTTTTTCAACCACATGCATTTTGTACAAACTTACTTTCAAATTAATTAATATTAGATATTTCCACAAATATTGATTTTATACACCAGTTACGTCTATAAAACATATGTTTTGTAGAGTTGGATGATCAGTTCTGACGGACTTCAGGTGATTGGGTCAGGTAAAAAAATATTATGGCTGCCAATTTATTGATAGAAAAGAACCTCACCATTCCATTCGTTAATAATGAATGGCACGATGAAATTCTTTTCTGTCAGCAAATTCTGTGTATTAATTTTGTATCAAACAATATAAGTCAACTGTCAAGAATTGTGCAGTCAAAAACTTATAAGTGAAGATCATAGGATTCCCACCGATGAACCTGCAAATTTCAAACATGCTGCTGAAAACGACATTTTGCCGGCCAAAAAATAAGGTGAATTTTCAGCCCAGAAGCCGCCAGAAGGCTCCATTTAATAGAAGATTTCAAAATTTTCTTGGGGGAGCACCCCGCCCCCCCCCCCCAAACCCCTTTAAAATTGCTCATGCCCTTGGCACTCGCTGCAGAGGCCTTCGGCCCCTGCTTCAGTACACGTCTTTTCATGTGGCGATCTGATTACAAAATTGGCAACCAGATTTAGGGCCTAGGAAGACACTTTGGCGACCTGGAAAAAAATCCAATTTCAACCCCTGTTGATAGGTTAATATGGCGTTGGAGAGCATTTCCAAATGACTGAGAACAATTGAAAGCGTGTAACAGCTATTTATTCGTGAAAAATATCCCAAAGAACGTTTTAGAAAGCTTAGAGAGCATGAACATTGTGGACAATTTTCTCGTCCACATCATGACACGTGGCTTGAGACATTACCACATCCTCTCTCAGTTTCGAACCACAGACAACTCGACCCCTCGTTCTTGTGAATTTTACATTTTCGTTCAGACGTACACCGTGAACAATTGTACTTTTGATTGTGGATATCCTGTAGCCTGTCTAAAGCTATTCATGGTACATGGTGGATGCTTTTGTATAGAAACACCAACAAAGTGGAATTTCCACGCATACTGGATTGTGTTATGTGAAAGAAACATTTTCAGCTTCAAGTGAGCTATGAACCAATCTAAAAAGCCCAAGCCACTGAATCATACTGTGTGCTTGCTTTGTCACAGAAAGTGAGTGTATCATTTGGGGGGCGACTTGGCCAGGGGACGCTCTGGGTGATTGCCATTGTACTGAATAGCGAGTCACGGCCCCACTGTTAGTAACAATTGGACGTAGCTGCTAGTAATATGAACAAGGGCCTCGAAAAGGAATGAGACCGTTTTAAATGATCTTGAAAATTTACTGCGATTTGCTTGTTAAAAATTCAGTTGGAGACTGAGTGATATTAACGGTATTTGGATTTTTTTGTGGTGATTTTACAAACAAATTTATCCATGTTTTCAAGTCGGTCGAGGTCACAGATATTAATTGATAAAATGTTGGTGGCAAAACATTTTTTTATTAGGCTTTTTCAAAACGATCACGTACTGGGTTGTTCGTCCATACACATCTCACAAAGTTTCGCCCCCGTGTTCAACAACAGACCAAATAAATCATTTTTTTGACGTATTTTCTTTCATTGTCACCACTAATTTACCAGGCGAACCTGATTCGAAATATCGAATGATGTTCTAGTCCAGTTACAACACATTTCTTATTCAAATTATATATGTCGGAGATGAAAGTGAATGACCTCGTGAATAACGCACTACATAATGCGTTACATAGTGCAGAAGTTATCGCATGTTTAACGATGTTTACTCAACTATTCTGCACTAGATAGCACATTAACTAACGAGCGTTTTTCTGCATTAGACGTGACAGGACTTCTAGTTTTAACTGTAACAACAGATGTTTTCTGTGTCCAATTCCAGGAATTGGAACTTGGGAAGAAATAATCAGTTCATAGTAAGTTTTGATAATCGGTTCATCACTTCCTCCAGTCATTACTCCCTCCTCACACTTCCCTGGAAGAGTAAACACCAGACAAAATAATGTTTCTTGAATTCAGCATCCCTAGGATGTGTATATTCAGATGTGTTGAAGCCAAGTTCTGGTGTTAATATATGTTGTTGTTTGGGGAGGTTAAACATTATTAGCACAACCCGATTTTCTACTTACAATGAGAAAAATAAAACCCCACCTGTGGGAACCCTATGCGCTAAAGATAAAAAATTCAAATACCTATATTTTAAGAAGGACTGGACAAATATTTATTAATTAGTATGAGTCAACCTTAGAAGGGTTTGAATCAAACAGGCGAAAACAGTTGCTAACATTTGGCTGATGGTGCGCCATACAAGGATCCCAATTGTAACATTAACCCCATGAAGATTTCTTTTGTAGTTTAGCATCTGTCTGTCGCTCACCTTTACTTTACCTTTACTTTTTTCCTATACATTTGTTACAGACTACGGTCAGTATTTATGTACAGACCCTTGCATTAATTTATATGTACCTTGTTATCAGGTCATTATCTAGATGTGTGTCATTGCTGTGTCACATACTATACATGTACATGTCAAACACAAGTTGAGCTACAGTGTCATTGACACTTTCTTTTTACCCTGGTTTGCCTCTACATCTAGGTCCGATATCTCTAATAAGTAGTTCTCTCTTAGCTCCCTCACTTGGCCCATCCACCCTGTCTTGATATTTGAGTTGAAAATACTCTGGAACATTACTTTACACCATCGGCTGGCATGGAGATTTATCAAATAATTAAGATAACCGAGTTTCAGTAACTCTATCCTGTCCTTGATCCGCATCCGCCCAAGCTCCCCCTGATTGCTTCTAGTGCAGTGGCATTATACCGAGGGATACCGAGGTGAAGGAAAATAGGGGCGGGAATGGGGTTGAAAACTCTGAAAGGGTATGGGGTTGTGTATTATGAGTATATAAATAGATTTTAGCAGTATGTACATGGTTTTAATATATTTGAGAATTATGGCCACTAAAGTAATAGCGTTCCCTAAAATGTCTTCACATATATTTAATCCTTTTAAACAACTCTTACTTATTTTCCTTCACCTCGGTATCCTGCGGTATTTAGTAGGACCCTTACCCGACCCCATTATCCATCGGCCTGAATTAGTCTTTTCTGGAAACTGAACCCGGATCTCTAGCTCACCAGCCCAGTGTGCTACCACTGAGCTAGTAAACTCCTGAATGCACACAAACACTTTCCTTTTTTTGTAGGGGGGAGGGGGTAAGCTTTTTATTGCATAGGCTAAGAGGCTAAGACTGAGCAATTGATTTTTTTTAATTATTACAAAATAGGCACACAAGTTTTATTATTATGATTCCAGTACTGATGGAATGTGATGAAAGATAACCACTCGAACCTTCAATTATCTTTTTCTTGAATAGTAGGTCTGATACTAACTTTAGACATTACTGCACAGAAAATTTCAGGTATTTTAAATAAAAGATACCAGAGAAGCAAGTATTATTAATAAGACTAATGCTGAAGACAATTGCAGCTTTTTGAGGTTATCTTAAAAATTATTCTAGCCCATACTGTAATCTGATGTTCTGAAGCAATTATTGGATCCAACAGGTATCCAAAGTAATTGGCAATCAACAGAATATCAGACACAGTGAAAAAACGATTTAGGCTATCACTTTGAGTTTCCAGTTACACTCTTCTGGAAAGTGTTGGCCCACTGTTATCAGTAGTCCTGTCGCCTCAGTTCTATATTGGTCGAAATCACTTTGTGATTATGTGAAATATAAAGCAAGACAAGTATTTCTGGAAACCAACATGTTTTTGAAGAATCGCATGTGTCTTTACTTTTAACCCCCCGCCCTTCCGAAAAAGATAAAATGTGAAAAAATAGATCTACAGTGAAAACTGAAGTTTAAATAAGTTCACAGCATTAGGCTATCTTCTAGGTTCTTGAGAGGGTGCATTGTAATAAACTAATTTATAGAGAAATCCAATACAACTCATTTTATTAACATTGTCGACTTATTACAGAGTTCCCAGTTACTAATCATTCTAGATTTAAAAAAAGACGTATTTTAAAAAAAATGCAGAAAACTATTTTTTAGCCTTGTAGGCCTCAGCCTTGACCTCAGTATAAATAAATCAGTAGCGCAACCAAAAACTGTTTCTTGTATTTGCAAAGTTTCAAATGAAAGTTTTGAAAGTTATTTCCACTTTATAATTTTATTGGTATTAAATTTGTAGACAAAACCCCCATTAATTACATGTAGAAATACGTGTAGTCGTATCATGGATTCACAAGTTAATGGGCCTGCAGAGATCAAAGTGTTTTCTGGGTGGCCCGGCAGTTCTGTCGGCATTTCGCCCTGTAAAGGATTTTGGTTGCCTGTACTGGCAGAGAGTAGCAAATTCTGAATATTGTTGGAATTAGAAAATTCATTGCAACTTGGCAGATACCATATACGATACTTGATACTGACAATACATAGGCTACTGGCTAGTGCAGTGTCAAAATTACTAGAAAGTTAACGATCATCTCACTTGACGTTGACGGCTGTATACAAAATCACCGAATATCCATTCCTGGTTCTCAGAAAGCTTTAAATAATTTATTGAAATTGCAGGCTTGCACAGATGAAAAGGAAACAAAACTGTTTTCGAAACATATGTGCACTGCAACTTTCATTTCAATGTCACGCAACGACTTATCAATAGAAACACATACTCGTTCATGTAAACAATTCAGTGTGTGAAACGTCATAAACAAGGGAAAGGTAGCAGTGCAGAAAAAAAAACATTCGTTTCATTTCATCTCTGCTGGCAGAGCTTTGAAAAACCTGTTGTGAAGCCATAAAATTACATTATTCACATCAGTATATTTTTAGAGTATGTTCATTTGACCCCAAAATGTTGCGCACAACACCATTTATTACTTTAATTTCACAATTTAATTGGTGAGCAGATAAAGCCCAAAGCAAACAACCAAAAAATTTGAAAATCCTAGAGATGTTTGCTACACTGTAAAGAACAGTTAATGAATGTCAAGAACAAATGTGTGTTCGCCCGCTTCAACAATTTCACTCCCAAACAATAGACCAATTAATGAGAATGTTTTATTTTTGAGATGAGTGATTCTTTCTTCAGTGTAAAATCTTGAGTTCGTAATAGTAACCAGTAATTTATTTAAATTACTGTAATTCAGAACTTGCTGACGTGAAATGAAAAAAAAACGCGAGTGCTTGTAATCTAAAATGTATTTGATCACGCCCATAATTTTCACATTGTTTTTGATGATTTTCCTTGATTTCATTTAACATCCTCTAAGGTCCCTTTTCTCATAACACGCCCCATATTTACCATACTTTACCATAAATTTGACCTGTTAACTGCATATTTGTTTTTGAGTAAACCCCTTTTAATGGAACAAAATATCTACAGTATGCACAGATTGTAATTCATGGTACTCTGACCCTGGCACCATCACCCATTGGACCCATGGAAAAACAGGTTGTCGTCAGTGTACTTATAATTAATAGTCCACCGGCTGACTGTTATTGACTTCAGTGAACAGGATTAATAAACAACGATGCATTGGTGCATTTACGACATTGGTCGGATTAAACTTATTCTTCTGCACCGGCAGGACCGGTGGTGCCAGTATTTTTAAACTACAATCATTGGCCCAGACTTAGCTGGTGCAAACTCAATATTATCAAGGGCCAATCACAAATTTTGCCCCCCCCCCCAATCCCCAAAATTTGCATACAATACCGAAAATTAAAAGTCCTACATGGCCCTCCATACTTATACTACTTGCACATGCGCCGTACTCGGGAAGAGACCGGAATTGGTTTAAACATCATTCTTTGTTTGGCCCTAAGTCAGTAAACATCTCAACTGACATCTCTGCTTTAAATCTCTCTTTTGGTGGATGCCAGACACAAATCAGTAAAGTATATGGTGGATTCAAGGTAGTAAATGGATGATGGAAGTGAACACTGGTCGTTTGAGACATTCAGGGCTGTAACTTTTAAATAATATGAAAATTATTTCATGTTACCCACTTTTGGGATACATACGCCTTGACGTCATTAGTTTTGCTAATGATTTACCTACTGTTGGTTATGTGTTCGTTCCCTATCCTTCCATGAACCCTCCGGTTAAACTCCTAAGCTTTCTGGCTGTTTTTTATTGAAATTTTTTTTATTAAATTTCTTGGGGGTTTAACGTGTTGTACAGAAGGTTGATTCTGTTTATCCCCACTGTTACGTCCTCACCCTCGGGGTGTTGGGCTGTTATTGTCTTGCATCTCCTACTGGATGCATTGTTTTTTCTTCACATGAAGATCTAGCTTTGCATCAGGTATCAGTTAATTATTTACTGACTTGGGCCTTTTGTGTGCCATATGTCTAGTTACCGGTTTTTCTATCTTTGACGTTGTTTACTTTTAACAACGCCCTTAACAGGTAATATTCAGGGTTTTATTTCTTCACAATTATATTAGGATACATTTATTAATATTTCGGTAGTGTAGCTTTAATATTTTGGTGTTTGTCCACACTTAGGCTTAGGAAAAAATATGTTTTGATTTATTTCGAAATTATTTTTGATTGTCATCGTCATGTTCCTTATATTATATGTGTAACATAAGTTACACTTAGTTACATATGTCTTCAATCCTTGAGTCTGACTGAGATGTTATAACTGATAAGAAATATATTAGACAGCAAGCATTTCCTCTGTACACAGTTTTGAGTCATATAGTCATAATAAACACACATGGACTGGAGTTCTGTCTTTCTTAACCTGTTGCACAACACAGTTATTGTCACAAGATAATATTCCCCCTCCAGAACTGTTCAGTTTCCACCAGCCAAATTTATTTATTTAGTGGTGTTTAAGGTCAGTTTCTTATGCACAATGGCTAATCATGACCGTGACAGTTTTACGGGTGTAGGAAGCCGGAGCACCCGGAGAGAAACGACGAGCAGCTACCAGCTCCCCAACATCGTAATTCCGCACTGCAGAACAGGCAGGGTTAGATTGGTTGAAGACATGCATACCTTCGACGTGCAGTCAAGCCAGAAAATGACATCTGGAAAATGAGGTTCCCAGAGGGTGAAGTTATTGATACTACCCTGCACAGCAGGGTAGCATCACTAAATTTACCCTCTATGAATCTCAATCTGAATCAGGAACTCAAAACTAAACAGAAGGAGGTACCCAGAGGATAAATTGGCCCACTGTATTGGATAGCATCATCAAATTCACCCTCTGGGGACCTCATTCTGCAAATGCCAGACTGCTTATTTTCTGGCCTACGTGCAGTATGCCTTAGTACATGGCATCATTGTGCCCACATGTGGACAATCAGGGTTAAGTGCCTTGCCCAAGGACACAACACGGGTTCCACCAGCCAAAGGAGTGGCCCAAGTTGATACATCTTTTTGAGAGATTCAGGGAAGCCTCGGGCTTGGCTAAGGAGTCTGAGCAATGTCAAATTAGTACTTTAGTGTACACGATGGGCGACTGTGCGGATGATATCCTCTTTTCTTTCGTGTTCGGTGAAGATGAGGATAAAACTTGGTATGAGACTGTCAAAGCTAAATTTGAAAGTCACTTCATAATTCGAAGGAATGACATATTTGAGCGAGCAAAATATAGTACTCGTAAACAAGAGGAGGGTGAATCTGTTGACTCATTTTTATACGGTGCATGTAAAGATGAAATGTTGTGGGACAGAATAGTGGTTGGCCTGCAAGATAGTAGACTATCAGAAATATTGCAGCTTAATTCTAATTTAACCCTTTCCAAAGCTATGGAAACTGTTCGCCATCAGGAAGCTGTTAAAAAGGAAGCAGCTCAAATGCAACAGAATTTTGAAACTGTTGGTTCAAAAGTAGATGCAGTGAGGAATAAAATGACAAAAAAGTCAAATAATTCCTTTAATTCAGGAAATCAACTTTATAAGTGCAAATGGTGTGGAAAATCTACACAATATACAAAAGCCAATTGCCCTGCTAAGGATGCAGATTGTTATAATTGTGGATTACGTGGTCATTTTTCATCCATGTGCCACAAGTCACGAAAACAAGCTAGGGAGAATAACACAATTAGCTTCAGTAGAAAGAATCAGTATAGACAAAGAGACCCAAGAAATGTACGAGAAGTCACACAAGAGGCGTATAAACAATGGGATGACAAGTAAATTTGGATTTTCTGTTGGGTGAAATTACAAAAGACAGGTTTGGTAATGGCTGGACAGCTGATGTGCAGATAAATACCAAAACTTAGTTCAAGTTGGATACTGGAGCAGATGTCACCTGTATTTCCAAGAGTGTTGCAGACAAATGTAACATTGCAATTAGTAACTGTGGGCACAATTTGTTTGGTCATTGTAAAAGCAGTTTAATTGTTTTGGGTAAATACACTAGGAAAATAAGAGTTAACAATGCTGAAATTGTAGACGATATGTATGCTATTGAATGTTTACATACACCACTTTTAGGTAGACCGGCTATTGAAAAATCTAAAATACTTGGTTGTAGTTTCATTGATACAGCGAATGCAGCAAACACTGGAGTTAATCTGATAACTTCAGAGGATTATTCCCATTTGTTTGAAGGTTTGGGGTTACCGGTAATGAATATTCAACCATATTGTTTATCTTTGAAGCAACATGCACAACCTTTTTCTGTAAGTTCTCCAAGAAGAATTCCACTATCACTAATGAATACAGTGAAAGAGGAACTCGAGAGAATGGAAAAGTTTGGTGTGATATCAAAAGTTGATAGCCCAACAGAGTGGTGTTCACCAATTGTTGTGGTACCAAAAAGTACTGACAGCAGTGGCAAAACTAACAAAGTTTGCGTTTGCGTAGATTATACCAAACTGAATGAAAATATTTGTAGAGAAAGGTTTGTTTTACTGTCAGTAGATGAGACCCTCGGTAAGCTCTCAGAAGCCAAATATTTTACGAAATTAGATACAAATTCTGTTTTTTAGCAAATGCCAGTTGCTGAGTAATCTTAAGTATTTGACAACATTTAGAACACCGTTTGGGCGATGGTGTTTTAACAGAGCCCTGTTCGGAAATTCATCTGGTCCAGAATTGTTTCAGAAGCATATTTCTGATATTCTAAAAGATGGAAAGGGTGTCATAGCCCATATGGATGATATTTTGGTATTTGGATCTACAATTGAGCAACACAATAATCATTTAAATGCTGTGCTATCAAAATTGTGTGGAAAAGGCATCAAGCTTAATAAAGGGAAATGTAAATTTCTGCAGAGAAAAGTCAAATTTTTGGGACACATCCTGGACCAAGATGGTATACACCCTAATCCAGAATGTTTTCAGGCTATTCGACAATTTCAAACTCCCAAGTCTATCAAAGATATTAGATCTTTTCTTGGAATGGTTAATCAAGTTGGGAAATTTATTCCAAATCTTTCTGAAAAATCAAAACCATGAAGGGACTTATAAAGTCATAAAAATGAATGGGTGTGATCGAGTTCTCAAATTGAAGCATTTGAACATATTAAGCACGAGCTGTGTTCAGAACCATCTCTTGGAATTTATAACCCAGAGGCTGAAACGATAGTCTCTGCAGATTCCTCGAGATATGGAATTGGTGGCTTGCTTAAGCAAAAGCAGAGAAATGGCAAATGACTATGAATTGCTTATTGCTCACGGTCTCGGTTCTCAACTGAACAATGATATGCTCAGTTGGAAAAGGAGGCACTTGCAGTAACCTGGGCTTGTGAGAGATTTGGAGATTATCTTTTGGGCAGGGAATTTCACATTGAAACAGATCACAAGCCAAATGTTCACTCCTGAAAGCTAAAAATCTGGATGAACTGCCACCATGAACACAAAGGTTCAGAATGAGGCTCATGGGGTTTAATTACACGATAGCACATGTACCAGGTAAAGAGTTACTTGCAGCTGATGCACTGTCGAGAAGCCTGTTGTCTGGAACTGGGTATCATGGAGACCCAGAGTTTGAAAAAGAGGTACTAGTCTATGTAGATCATGTGTTTAATCCTCTGCCAGCTTCAGAGCAGAAGCTAATTGAAATTAGAAACAAGCAAAATAATGATGAGTTAATTACCCAGGTAAAACAGGATGTTATACAGGGATGGCCAGAGAAGCATGCTATAAAAGGTGATTTGAGATTCTATTGGTCACTCAGAACTGAATTGTCAATATCGCATGGTATATTGCTAAAAGGGTGTAGGATTGTCATACCTGCATGCTTGAAAAATGAAATGTTACAAAAAATTTACGAAAGTACCCAGGAAATAGTTAAATGCCAAGAAAGAGCTAAATTATCTGTATATTGGCCGGGGTGAAACAGTAATTTGGAAAAATTGACCCAAAATTGTGTACGATGTGCCCCTGAACAATGTACAGATCAGAACCACTGATCTCACAGGTGTTGCCCAATTTTCCATGGGAGAAATTTGGTACAGATTTATTTTATTTGAATGGGCAGACATATCTAATTGTAATTGACTATTTTTCAAGGTTTATAGAAGTTTTTAATTTACACACTACAACTTCACAGGCAGTAATTGGTAAATTAAAAATTCTATTTGCCTGTCATGGCATACCAAGTATCGTATCTGACAATGGACCTCAGTACAGTTGTTTTGAATTCATAAAGTTTGTCAATGAATATGGATTCAGCCATATTACCTCCAGTCCCTTATTTCCACAGTGGACTGGTTGAAAGAGCAGTAGGTACAATGAAAAGAATGCTAAGACCCTTGTCTAGGTCTTTCAGACTATAATAGCACCCCTTTGCACCATGGTTATAGCCCAGCTGAAATGCTGTTCAACAGAAAATTAAGAACCACATTGCCTAGCAGCATGCCTTCTATCAAAATTCTGTTTTTGTATAGTTTTTAAGGATGGCATCCTTAAAACTATACAAAAACAGAATTTTGATAGAAGGCATGCTGTTAGGGAGTTAAAGGAGGTCGGGGTCGACTCATTAGGACACTAACATTGGAAGCGGGTGTTGCGCTATGTATTCGCGTTGAAGTTTCGATGTCGGGGCTGACACCGAAAGATAATTTGAGTTTTCAGTTTCTTTTCCAAAGGAACAAGAACATGGTGATGGTATTGCGACACCCATCCAGAATGTGCTGCCATTGTCACGCTCTGAGGAGCAAACAGAGCTAGCTGCCAAGGTGCTCTTGAATATAAAGGGAACAAGGCCTCTTATTCCAGCAGCTAGCTCGACCGATTACCTGATAGTGGGAACCGTAATACCGGGTATGTCTGATGCGGTCGAGGACAGTGTAGATTTGGGAAGAGCGAGCACCTTTTAATCAAAAGCTCACCCAGCGACGATGGCAAAATAAGGGGAAGAAGTCTGCGAGTTTTTCTTTGGGAAGCTCGGCGAGGTCTGGATCAGACCAAGAACGGAAGAGCCTTCTCTAACCCAGTATTAGTCGGGGTCGACTATTGCTTTGGGAAACTTGCACTGAGTCGGAGCAAACATCCTCCCTGGCCACTCGAGACATTCCTTCTACACAGACGTTCCTTCTGCAGTTACGGCTTCTTCCTCCACTTCAGCAAAGCACATGCGACTGCATACTAGTTACCCGACTCCAAATGTTCATGCAGCTGAGCGAAGACACTCCAGTCTTTGCCCTTGAAGTCAGTCCACCTGGTAGCTAGTGATTTGAGACTTGATTCATCGGGACATTTGACGAAGGAATCGGCAGCCAGATCTCGGTCCTGGGAGCAACATACGGCAGAGAATATAAGCAGCTGCTCCACAAGCCCCCATAACGGACTTGCTGTCGCAATTTGCATTTGAGGCATTTTTAGATGAGACGTGTCAAGGATTTGGCGCCAGATTTCTGTCCCGCGAGCAGCTTATGGTAAAAAGCAGATTATCAGTTCTCTGCTAGCCTTGTTCACGGACTGGCTGCCGCAGAATGCTCTGCATATCGCAGCATCCCAGTAGTCGCTGGTACTACCGTTAACAGACTCTGATGGTGACCCGTCGGACGGTGCTGCGTTGGTCCAGTCATCTGCTCAGTCGGATGGTGTTGACCATATTTTCAGATGGAACATTTGAATGGTGAGAGGGCTATGGAGTGTGAGTCTCCATCCCTCACAGAAGGGCACCTTAAGACTATGAAATTTTAGTCATAAACTCTTCGAATCTTGTTTTATTGAATATTAGTCTGCATTAGCTTGGCAAAAAAACAGAAAAGGTGAAGATGTTTCCTCCCCGGATCTTTTGGCTCAGGTGTCGAGGGCTTTTTGGCCTGATTAACGACTCCTTCCTTGCCTTAGCAATAGAGCCGTTAGAGGGAATAAGCACGCCTTTTTCTTCTCCATGTTGTATTCCTTGGCGTCAAGACATTTAATTCTATTGTGGATGCCATAGTAGCCTTATGTACTGTTACAGCGGTCTTTTATACATAAGCGGCTAGTGTTGCAAGTCACCATTTAGTGAGCTCGCAGAGGCCGCAGGTGACACAGATATGTCTTCACGCAGATGAAGACTCATAACTTTGTAGCTACCTTCAGACTACTGTCTCTTTGGGGATTACGGCTGTTAGTATAGCGACTCGTCATTCCCTACCTTGCGCGACAATAGTTGTAAGTCTCTGTTCAGTGGGCTTTCAAGGTTGCAAGTCGCACTGAGATATCTGTCTTCACAGAGATGAAGACTTCTACGCTACGTTAGCTAGGCTCAGACTGCTGTCTTTTGGGAATAAAACCATTAAAGGAAAGAGTGCTTTTCGGTTTGTTTTCCTAGGTGTCACAGATTTGAGTCTTACTGTTTACACCACAGAAGCCTAGGTAGAATCATGAGTGGTGTTTTTCAGTAATTATGCAATAACATAACTGACATAATTATCTCTTGAGACTACTGTCTCTGTGGGAATTACAGCTATTAAAAATAGTGGCTCTTCATTCTCTACCTTGCACTATGACAGTTGTAAGTCTCCATTTAGTGAGCTTTCAAGGTCACATCTTACACCGAAATATGTCTTCACGGAGATGAAGACTTCAAAGCTACGGCTGGCATTGAAAGTCTCCTTAGTGAGCTTCTAAGGCCACAGATATCAGCCTTTTAATTGTTTTCACGAATAGGAAGACCTTTAGCTGCTTCAGCTAGACTGACTTCATTGTTCTATCAGACATGATACTGTTGTGTTGGAGAAGGTTATTCTCTTCCTACCGGTATGGTTTGGTGTTGGTTATCTGAGGCAATAAGCCCTATTGATGATGCCATATTAACCTAGTGTGATTAATGAGCGTTTCTTCAAACTAAACTCCTCAGGAATATATTTCTTGATATCAGATCGAACGTAAGGAGTTCATCTAGGTTTTTATGATCGGGTGTTGAAACATCGTTATCGTCTCCCTCTTCATTCTATCCAACCTGTTGTTGTGGATTATATTTCCACTTGAGGGATTGGATATTATGTCTATATTCTATATGGTGTATTATTTGGTCATCACGTCCCCCTCCGTCCTGAGTGGCATTATGGAATGTGTCAGGCATGAGGGAGCCCTGCAGTTCCTATACTATTTGATAACTAACTCAAAAGTGTTACGAGTCATGCCAGATTACTGTTATGATTGCTTTGACAGTTTTTTAGCTGTATTACTTTTATTGAGAACAGCAGCAGTCTAACCTTAATTCTACTGGTCCTGCCTTACTTATCTAGCGATTCAAGTATTGCGGGTGAGAGGGGTTCGATAGGATTTATTCGTCAAACCCCCCCCCTCCCCTCGCCCTTTCTATGCTTTCAAGTATATGCATGCCTTTCATGGCTCCTCCATTGGCGGCTGGGTTGTGTTCTAATGGCGACCTCATGGGCACATCCACTATTTAGTTGGTTTGTTTCCTGTGATTGTTCGTTTATGAGTCATATACAAGCATATGATTCCTGGACAATAAATTGCTAGCCTTCATGTACCTGTATGGCTGACATGTCGGTTATCTGGGCGACATTCTCCAATGTGCCCATTAGTCCACTCTGAAAAGTTTTGCTCAGAGCGGTAGGCCCTTTTCTTACGACGTATGAGTTTATACTCAGTTTAACTGCATTAACGTATTATTCATTCTGTTTCCTGGTTACACTTGTATCACTCGGTCATGCCGCAGATACAGGCTGTATTCAGACAAGTATATGCGGGATCCTGTTGCTCGCACAAATAATATGTATATTTATCATAATAAGTGCGTAATGCATTATTAGATTCTATAAAATTCTTGCTCTGCTTATAGAGCTCATCTGAATATGTATACGTTCTCATTTTTTGGCTTCCTTATTCGGAGTAGTATATTCTTTCTCCAACAGTCATTGGTTGTAACAGACCTAGGGAACAAATTATTTGTGGTAAGGTCTGTGACGGGTCTGTTATTTATAGCCCATTCCATGTTCTGAATCCAGCTTTCTACCAGAGACTGTACACAGGAGAATTCTCATTCTCGTATATTCGCACAGTTCAATTGGAGTTTCATTATTGGAATTATTGTACACCTGAATGGGGTCGCCTGTTGGCTGCCTCAGAAGCGTGTTTGCGCTAACAGATACTTTCCATTGGGATTCAATTGGACAAGTGTAAGTTGTACACGTTATATCACCGGTTTTCGATCTATCTGTGTATTCCGACTCCAGCTTACGTTAGAAGCATGCGCTGTTAATAACCGGGATCGCCATGATAACCTTAGCTGCTGAAGTGGCTTTAAGCACCAATAATTAATAACTGGGTGCCTGTTGGGTGAATATATATAGATTATTTGGTACCCGCTTTTCACAGATTCCAGAGCACTTCCCTCTTTGTTTTGAAGAATATTCCTTCAAAAAAAATGGGGGTGGGGGTGATTCTTCACCTCTTCTGGCTTCATAATAAGTGCGTAATGCGTAACAGGTTTTGTCTGCAGATTGTTACTGATCTTAGATACAGCTTGTTTATTATATATATACGTGTGTTTGTGAGGGTTAGTCTCGCACTCTCGAATGTGCCATCCTAATTCAAGTGGCTTAGCCTGGACTAGCCTTAAAATTGGGGGCTTGTTACACCCAATTAGCATAATCATTCATGCTAAGAATACAGAATTACTTGGATATGGCTCCTTATTGATGATATGTCTTCTCTATTATTGTATGGAGAGACATACATGTAATTCCTTTAAAAATTTAATATCCTTTTCACCTTGGAATGCAGGCTTAGGAGCTGTATTTGGTCTGCTAACTCTGAAGTCCTAGGCCCTTTGCCTTTTTACAAATCAACTAAGTCGGGGCCATTGCTTTTAGTATAAAAATATGATAAATTTAAAGTAATTTGTATATTTTTTATACTTACCAATGGCCCAGACGGGGATGGCCCTCCCATGAGTGGGCACTCATACCTCCCCGCTGAGTTATTAGTTTAGTAAACTCGTCTACTGTGCATGCACAAGTAGTAAAAGTATGGAGGGCCAGATAGGACTTTTAATTTTCGGTATTGTATGCAAATTTTGGGGAGTGGGGGTTCACAATTTGTGTTTGACCCTTGATAATATTGAGTTTGCACAGCTAAGTCTGGGCCATTGATAAGTATAAAAAATATACAAATTACTTTAAATTTATCACTTTGCAAAAATAAAAGGAGCCTTCATAATACCTTGTTATTCAACGCAGAATTTTTTTTAAATTTCCTATATATAATATGTACATGTATAATTTATAAAATTTATATAATTTATAAACTGCTCAAAATAAGAATTACCTACACAGAGGGTCTTTGGCATGAGAAACAAGACTGTTAGACAGGTACCTACATGTCTATATCATCTGCAAGCTAAAGTCGACAATCAGCACTATAAACAAGGCACGGAACATACAGATATTGAGAACAATATTTGCATTTGTATGGGAGGGGCAAGATTTTTTGGCCCTGCCCAAAATTTCGACATCTGAACCAGTGGTCCAATTTGCACCAAATTTGGTATGTGGTATTATTGAGTCATAAGTACTTGATTCATGTAAAAAAATTCCTGTGTCTCTGTAGGAACCTCAGAATCTAAAAATATAAATATTTTCAAAAGCCCATATTCCCCAAACCACATGGAACAGAGAACTGTTGGTATGAAGCATCTTTAGGACCAATAGAATGGAATGGTAAAAATAAATTGCCATCGATTGTGTCAGGGTGTTCTGCTGGAGGGATCAAAACAAAATGCTGAGTCAGCATACAGTATGCGGAGAGTGAATTGTAACTAAATCACCCACGGAGTGGAGTTATCACCCAAAGTATCACTTTCAAATTCCGTATATATGGACAAAAAACACAAGCAATGTTTCAGCCAATGGAACTTTGCTTGTGCGTGTTATGCATTACGACAAATTTGCGATTATTGCTTGGTGGAATCTCCACTCTCCGAGTGATTTAGTGAAAATACACTCTTCACGTACTGTATTTGCGAAAATTAAAAAAAGTACTGATCAGAATCTTTGATATTTGGTATACATCATCCGTAGCGGTCCATAGGGGTGGCAGATACAAGTTTGTTAAAATTAAGTCCCTTGGTTCATATTTGAGCCCAGTACTGGAGCCTGATTTTTAACTTAGGGCAATATGGGAAATAATTAGAAAAATCTTCTTCAGATCCACCGGTCAGCATCCTAAAGGAGGTGAGATCTGAGTTCATTCAAATCAAGTCTCTGGGTTTATATTTGTTCTCCCTATTGGAACCTGAATTTTAACTCTGCTTCTTGAGATACAATCAGAATCTTTTGATCTTTGGTACACAGCATCCTTAGAGGGTTTTTCATTCAATTTGTTTGAATTTTTGACTAGGTATTAAAAAGTTTTTACGCAACGGAAATTTAATGACACGGGCGGTGCCTGAGAACATAGACTTGTTTATTTAATGGCCTAACTGAATGTGGACCCAAAATACTTCTTGAAGCCACTTTGTCAGGTGAACGATTAAAGCCCCTTGGGGCCTCTTGTTTTAGTTGAAAGCTTATCAGATATAATGTGGTTTAAATTTTTGTCAAGAATGACTTTTCAATTGACATTTGTCATTTTTAGCCCGACTGTTTATTTGCCTGACTGTTTACAGTGAGGGCTATAGTCGTGACTTTTGTCCGTCTGTCTGTCCATTTGTTAACATTTAGAGTTTGGGTTAAAGTTTGGGGGTTCAAGTTTTTTACTGAAGGTTCAAGTGGTTTTTTTTTCCTGTTTAATCATGACTTTCTTCTGTCTGTCTGTTAACATTTGGAGTTTTGGTTAAAGATTGTGATTAAAGTTTTGTAGTTGACCTTAAAGTTTTTGGGGTTTTGTTCTTTTAAATTGATGTTACTATTGATTGTATCATTCTCATTTTGTTTTTATTTTTTTATGTTTCATGTTATTTTAGGAAATATTTAACCCTTTTTTGTATGGCAATATAACTTACAACTTCCAGGTTAAAGTTTTTGGCTAAAGTTTTTTTTGTGGTGGGGGGGGGGGGGGGGGGGTAGAATTACACCTTTAATTCTTCAAACAGTTTAGTGGAATGTCACTGTTTCTTATTTGGGACAATGTCTACTATCTACTGAAAATTTCTACAGTGATTTTCATTAATATCTGCATGATTTTAACCCTTTTTAAACATGTTTTCAGACTTACTTTCTTTGTGTTTGAAATTTGACTTTGCCACATACTTTCTTACCCTAATTCTTGCATGGTCAATACAACTTAATGATTCCATTTACATCAATGATTTCTTTTATCAGTTCTAGGAAATATTTAACCCATTTTTGCCAATCAATTTTACTTAGTATTCCCAGCTTAAAGTTTTTGGATTAAAGTTCTGCTTTTCAAGGTTCTACCTTTCATTCTCCAGACACTCTGTTACAACGTCATTTCTTTTTTTCATTTCGGGCAAGGTCTTCTGAAGCTGTACACAGTGGTTTCAAATAATATTGGGATTAATTTAACCCTTTCCACAATGCTTTTTATAGTTTTGCTTAAAGTTTGTGGTTAAACACCCCCCCCCCCCCCCCCCCCACCCTGTCCAATTAGGCACTTTTTTTTTGTCAAAAATGCATTTTACAGTTTTGCTTAAAGTTTGTGGTTAAAAACCTAGACCAACCCCCCACCCCCCCCCCCCCCTCCTCCCCTGGGCCAATTAGGCACTTTTTTTTCTTTCTTCAAAAATGCATTTTTTACACTTTTGCTTAAAGTTTGTGGTTAAAAACCCAGACAAACACCCCCTCCCCTCCCTCCCCCCCCTCCCAGGGCCAATTAGGCACTTTTTTTTCTTTCTTCAAAAAATACATTTTTACACTTTTGCTTAAAGTTTGTGGTTAAAAAACCCAGACAAACACACCCCACCCCCATCCCCACCCCCTTCTCCCTCACCCGGCGGTCATTTAGGCTCTTTTTCCAAAAATGCATTTTGAAGGGTTGGGAGTTATTAAATGCAAACAAACAAAAATAGATTACTATAAAACACCACCACTGCATACCAAATATTTTGAAGGATTTGGAGTTAATAAATGCAAACACTCCAAAAGCCCAACATTGCTTTATGTACTCGCATTTTTAATCCTTTACCTAACACAAGTTGAAGCCAGCAGTACAAATTATTTTTCTGAAACATCAGATTTTTAATTTTTTTTACTTCTAACCATGGCTTATTAGTCCTTATTGGAACAAGTTCATCAAGCTTGTTCCATTAAAAGGTCATGAGGTATGTTTTGGAGTGGAGAAATGAAAAAATAAAACTTAAGCAAATTTTGTATATCAGGAGTGCAGATATGGCAGATTTGTTAGGTAAACGGTTAACAAAAATTGGCACCAACTACTTTGTGTCTAAGCATTGCCATTTCTGGGACAGTCGGGCTGCTTGCATGACATCACTCTAGTTAGATTTACATTTAGTTATGCTGTTTAATTTTTTCAGACAAGTCCATCCCAGGAGACAGTTTCCTCAACAAACTC